>JAACJT020000001.1:32205804-32231710 GCA_009936485.2 Gymnarchus niloticus | reverse complement strand
TTTTACTTGGTTCGGGGGTTTTTTGGATGAAATTTAAATTAATTTCCAAAAAAATTTACTGTTTTTTTGTTTTTGTTTTTTTTTTTTTTTTTTTTTTTTTTTTTTACATACACAGTAGAGCATCTTTCAAAAAAAAAAAAAAAAAACTTGCATCTCAACAATCTGACCTGTAATGGTTTGCCAAAGGCAGATAAGCCAAACCTGAATACAAGAAAGAATGTGATTTTGCTATATGATATGCCGTTAATAACATAGGCCACCCCGCCCCCACCTTAATCTGCACCCCAGTGTTAGTCATTTCCATTTCTGTGTCAGGCTTCGCTGTCTGCATCGTCTCCCTGTCTGCCAGGAAACAGATGACAGTTGACGCACACGTCTCTGATTCTCGTCCCCCGTCACTCTGTCCTCTTTCTTTGTGCCGCGAGTCACTTCTGTGCTCATCTAAAGACCCCCCCCCCCCCCCACAGCCTCCATAATTATAAAAGTGTCACAGAGTCATCAGGAAAAAAAATAATGCTCTGGAGGCTGGAAGGTCTCCGGCTGATCAAGGAGATGTGACCTGCCCAATTTAAGCCACCCCCTCCCTTGGCACAGAGAAGATCCTGTGCTCCACCACGCTCGCCCGGAAGATGGGGGTGAGGTCCAAACGGCACCAGGAGCCATAGGGTCCAGCCTACGCTTCAGCAGACTTCAAACAGAGGAGTCTCCGGATCTCACGCGAAATATCTCGGGTGCTAAGTGAAATCAGACATGTTGCCGAGGACAGGGTTGTGTTAGACATACTCCATGAGGAGAACGAACCGGTGGTTCTGCTCCCCAGTATCCCCGCGCTGTGGACCCCCGACCCAGAGGGCTCTCGGCGAGACCAGAGGCCCTCAGAGGAAGATGATGTCACCGAGGCCCGGGAAGGAGAGCTGCGTACCTGCCACGGTGAATCTTCAAAGAGGTATGCTCATTATTCACCCCCATGTTAGAGAAATGCAGGCTAACAAACAATTACTTGCCTGTCAAGGGTAATTACACTGTATACATAAATTTGCTATACACATCTGCTTCAAGAATACCAATTACTATTATTTAGTGGGCACAGCATTTGCTTCTACGCATGAAACCCAAAATACCTCTGTAACTCAGAACAAACTACTCTTCTTCAGCAGGCGACTGTAAAGCAAGGTGCACCTGAGATGCTGCCAGCACTGGAGTGACGGCTGCCTTCTGGAAACGAATGGAGACTTCCGGAACACAAAGATCTGCTGGTGCTGGCCATCAGGGATCTCCTGGAATCCACATCTTGCTCACTGCCGAGAAGCCCAGGGTATGCACCCAGCTGTATTTCAGAACTCCTCTGGTGATAAAACTACAGTAAGAAGTAGTGTTTTAGTTGGACTTTGCGCGTCTCTCCGTGTGTGGAGTTGACCAGTGAGATGAAGATTGCCGATCTGATAAATTTTATATGTATGTGATTGGGGTTGCTGAAGAAAGACTGAGATAATCAAGCCATAATAGATTTAAAGTCAATTATATTACCTGCTTGCTTCTACCTCCCCCAGAAGAATCTGCCCACGCACTGTCCCGTGATGCAGAGGCGGGGCTAAGTTTCCATCCAGAATGGCACCCTTCAGGGGTACTGTAGTTTTTGGGTGGGTCATGAAACCGGGGGCTCTGTGACACACAGACAGAATGGGGGCACCAACAAAGACTCTCACAACTTCTTTTTGGCATCTGTCATCAACCTGACTGCTGTACATCTGCAAGCCACAGTGGCTCCAATTTTCCACCTTTTACATCAATGTATGGACTTCAACGACCTTTTTATTTTTAATTCATCCGGATGGCACATCAGAGGGCTGGGATTTAAGCCTCCACACTTTGCCTGCAACTCTAAAGCAGTAATTTTGCCAACTATAAAGACCTATTGCAACAGGGACTCAAATGCCAGCGACAGTCATAAGTAATAACCATACTATACATCCTGAGGAGACTTTTAATAATACATTTTAAAAACCACAGCAAGAGTTACATGAGAAGGTGTCCATACAGCAGTGGAGGCTCTAATACGCGTGAAACCTAGCATGCAGTAAAATACACCAGGACACACCCAAAGACATTTCAGATGGGCTCTGGCTCAGAGAGATACAAGCCAGACTGAAGAAAGACATACATCTATATTCTAGAAAACAGAGAGAGACCTTTGATGCGATCAGCTTTCCCAGCATGTATCTTTACAGGTGACTATCTGATGTAGTCTAAAATAGAACTGAAGTCTTTGTTTTCTAGTTTTTATATTTGTGCTACAATTCTAGTAAAAAAAAAAAAAAATCCTGTTTTTATATGCACTGCAATATAAGTGTGTCAAACAAAAGAACCATTATCCACACCAGGCAGCTATGACTTTACCCAAAATACTCAACCTCATAATTCCTAGACAAACAGCTCCTTGCAAATGATGCAAGTAATGCATGGTTTTCTGAACCAATCATAATGCTGCATGTTCACAAAACAAGAAAAATCCTAGTGTGGATTAAATGAAAGATGACATCTGTCACTGTACGGAGGAGGCAAGAAAGTAATACCTGAGAATCAGAGTCTAGTTTAAGAGGAGGTCCCCTGGTATGCCGATCAAAGCCAGGAAGACGTTCGCGGTAGAAGAGCTGGTTGGAGGAGGAAGAGGAAGAGACAGGCGAGGAAGAGGACACCGCAGCGTTGCTGGGAGTACACGTCAGCCAGCGGGGTTTAGGATCCATCTCTGACACCAACCAAAGAGTGGAAAACTGATGCAAAGGTGTGGCAGCAATACATTATACTGTACTCCTAGGAGTGTACACACACAGTAAATGTCCAGGTGTTTACAGCTAAGGAAATTAATCAAGGTAAACTGGAGTTTATCGTTCAGGAAAAATACATTAGCAGTTACTAAGAGTAGAGCAGAGATTTGCTATACTCGAGTATAACTTAAGGAAAGTTAAAGTGAGTAACAGTACATGCAATCAGCATATCTGGTTCTAATTCTTTAATAGGTTTCCTTATAGCGGAAGGGGAAAATGAAGCTAGTCAATGCAGCTGTAAAGACACTGCAGTTAGAAACTTGGGTAAATTATGGCTTAAACGAAATAACACTATGAATACAGTAATGGAGTGTGTAAAACAGGCATCCAGGCGCTGGTATGTGTGCAATAGGAAATCAAAGGAAAAACAGGCCCAATGACAGATAATAATAAATAATAATAACGTCCGAAAACTTGTTGGTGTTTCACTGCCCAAGAGAAGACAGTGGGGTGAACCACGTTCCCAAAAAAAAACATACACTGAGTTTCTAAACTTTGCATCAACACCTAAGATGGAAGCTTGTCCCTTCTTTTTATACTTAAAATGTCACCATCTTCCAGTGCTAGGCGCTGTCTGAGCGATGATACGCGGAATAGCCGTTTGTGTGAGAACTTCAGTTTATCTTATTTCAGCCGTCACTCTTACACCATCCAGGTTTAAAGGCTTCTTCGTGAATTAATAAGCACGGCTGACAGTATGGGGCTAGTCACCAAAGTTAGCTAACCGGCTAAGAAAAGCTAGTAATAGACGAAGCGACATATCAGATCCGCCTTGGAAGGAAAGAAACACTAAGGTTAGGAAAAGGACAAAGTACAGTGAAGTAGTATTCCCAGCTAGCTAGTTAGCCATTTTCAGGTTAAAATGTCTCTAAGTTTACAAGCTATAATCAGCAAAAAGAAAATGCGGTTGATTAACTATGCATTATTACTGTTACCCCGAATGAATAAAGGCAGCACTTTTTTTTTTTTTTTCCTCGCAATAGCAGACTTTCCGTTTTCAAGCGAACTAGAAACCAAAGGTTCAATCTCACCTCCAACTTCCCCCGATTCACTTCATGGCGAATATTAATAATGGAGACGCAGCGTTGACACAGGCGGTCACGTGACGCGCGTCGTCAGCGAGGGCGAAGCACCGCCCATCGCGGTGATTGCCGTGCTCCTGAACCAATGAACGCCTAGTGTCTAATGGCTCAATGAAGTGTAATATACAATATTAATGAAAGGCTCATGTTGGAATATTTTTAAAATTCAGTAAGGCTTTCTTCGCGTCGTCGCAGTTCAACGTGACTGTAAAGCGTGAAAACGTAAGCCAACATTTTAAGTTATTCAAAAAGTGAGATTTTGGAATTTCCCTCATCGCTCTCAATCTCCTTAACATAAAAACCGTAAATGTAAGACTTATTTACAGTCTGCTTTTCCCAGTTAAAACTCCCTTTGATCCTTAGTTATTACTTGACTTGTACTAACACATTGTGTCGGACATCGGTCCACACCCTGTAATTATAACAGCTGCCTCAACTTGTCTTTATTATACTCCTCAGTATAATAAAGACAACGACAAATGAAATCAAAAGAAAAGCTCTATATCACGTTTTTCAATACAGACAAGTGGAGAGAATTTAAGCAAACTGTACGTGGCACTGTTATTTTACAAAATCAGCTTTTTACAGTGGTATAGAATAGGCTAACCTATGAACCACGTGACTGCAGCTAGGCTGTCAGGCCGTGCTGTTGTGAATTTTCTACTTGTTCTTCCAGGCCCTGCCCGTTATTAACTTTTTGAAAATAGTGATGAACCTGGCTACAGCTTTCTCGCGATAAGTTCCACGAACAAGCTTGTTTTAAAGTACATTAAATTGATATTCAGTTGCATTTAAAGGAAACTGTTTAAGGCAAATGAATTGCTATGGAACAAACAAACAGTTTGTTTTCCAAGAATAATGTGTGATGGTCCCAGAGAACTGCAGAGGTGGATCATTATGTCTGATTAGGACCGTAGGGCCAGAAGATTTTTTGCTAAACTCCTGTAGTCATTTTACTAACGTTTGAATATAAAATAACATCACCTGACTCCTGCAGGTAAAACAAATCTGCCTTGTGAGATTCCCAGTCAGTACAGTTTTAAAACCCCATCAGAACTTGCAAATTTGTGTAATCTGGATGTAATCTGTATCGGTTTATTGTTATTTTTGCTCTGGATCCTGTGCCTAGTCTACAATGTTTTTATTCAACAAGTCATATATTTCCAAACTACCCTCTGGCCTCCTACAGTTCACCTGAACACATTTGACTGTTGTGTCCCACCCTTCTTTGTGAATTGGACAGTTGGACTTTTTGGCCACTAGGGGCACTACTGATCATATTTCACACACAAGGGAACTGCATCGAGCGTCGCTCTCCGTCCCTGTGCCTTACCCCGCCTCCCTCGCTCCCTCAGACAGGTTGCACTGTTTCCATTTCTTTGCAGCATGTTTTTGTTACACACCGTTTGTTTTGTCATACAGTGAGATCATTAAGATTGTAAACAATAGTAATTATACATTCATTTGAATAATAACTAGAGTTGAAGCAAACCTTTCAATGCAGAAAAAGATGTAAAAATAAAAAAACCTTTAATATCAGGTTAGACAAATATTTAAATACCCTCTTTTGTAGTGTATTTAAATGTGTTTCTGTTGTACGATTGATTGTAAATTTAAATAAAGGGGTTAATTATCCTGCAATTGATGCAATTCACATCATGTAAAAGGCATGACTTTAACATTTCATTTTCCTTAAATGTAAAATAAATATATTTTACATGACCCTGACCATAGTTAAAATATAGATAGATGGAGGTGAGTGTGGCTGTATATATCGTTCCCCTTTAAAACTCTTTATTTTGTGTTGATGTGTTTGTTTTCTTCAGATTTATTTGATGTTAACTGAAATAAAGCTGAGATATTTTTTTAATACATACAGTTAAAACTTTTATATATTAATGCCTTGAAAGTTGGTTGGTTTGGAACCTATTACTACTGGCCAGGTATAGAAAAATCAAAAAATGCACGTTGTGACTGTGGCATTTGTCTTTATTTCGCATTTATTTTGCACACACGCCAATGGACAAACAGGAGGAGGGCCGACCTTTTGCGTTTTCGTAGCGTTCCGCTTCAAACGAAGCCGCGAGCTGCAGATGAGCAGCCTTCTGCTTGCCCGCACATCTCCAGTGGCGTACTCGCTGAGGAATGCCTTCTGACATTTCTGCTCTCCTCCGCCACAACATTCCCAGGCTTCTCCCAGGCCCCGTCAATCCGCTCCGCTCCATATGCTCTATTGTACATTCGGTGAGCAGTAAGCAGGCAACAAAATGCGATTTACAGAGATCGGTACCTCGGAACTTCTGTAAGGCAAGAGCAGTGTGCTTCAGATTCCGTCCGCGTCTGCAATATTAAATACATATCGAAATATTCTGTGACATAAACAGGCTACACATCCCAAGAAAGAACTTTTCAAATGGTATGTTCTTTTTAAAAGAATTCTTCCCTCTCTTATTCAGCCATATCTTTACAAACCATTCATGCATCTTCCATGGAGGCATGTTGAGCCCTGAGCATGACCCAGGAGGCACAGGGCGGGGGACTTCCTAGAATGGATGTCAGTCCATTATAGGACACATGCTATTGGCAATTTAGAGACACCAGTTCACCTCGACACGTCTTTGGACTGATGAAATTCATGCAAACACTGGGAGAACACCCAAGGTCTACTAACACGCAGGACCAGTGTGGGATTCGAACCTAAACTGGAGACTACCCTGCTGCCTTGTGGTAATGATGACAGCAAAAACGTTTAGAAGTAAAATACTGCAGATGCCTGTGATGGCCTGGCTCCTTATCCAGGGTGACCCTCACTTTGTGCCCTAAGCTGCCTTTGATAGGCTCCAGGCCCCCCGTGATCCTGTATAGGATAAGCAGTTTGGAAGATGGATGCATGAATGGATGGACGGGTGGATGGACACTGCAGAAGCCGTCACACTAAAACGTACCATAAAGACACACTTTAATGCCAATGTTTTCATTTCAGTTTGGCTGACTGTCGATAAAATTAACAACTTTGCGTTTTCAATATATTGATAGCATCTGGAAGAAAGATGACATGGAAAAAAATCGCAGCATAAAATCTATAGGCATGTATTCAGTTCACATAGCTGTATATCAAGCAGTCATAATCCTATCTTCTTGAATAATAATCCAATATATTATTATAATGTTTATGCATTTTGTGTGGGATGCTGTAAAAAAGTTAAACCCTTATAGTGCCACTTCAATACAAGAATATATTAATCAATAAGAAATTTATTTTGAAATATGTGTTTATTTTTTGCATGGATGTTATTATCATAATTAATCGATGTGTCAGAGTAAAAACAAAAGACTTGCTTAAGATCCTCAAAAGTGATTGGGCCTGTTTGCATTATAATTACATTGCCTGGCACAGTCGCTTTATTTGTTCCATGACATTCATTTCCCATCATGCTTTTCAACAGCTTTTCAGTTCCACGCTGCTTTATCCCAAGACGAGTTACAGGAAGCCTATCACCCGTCGCGGTAACCACGCTAATGGCCTATTTTTGATCTGATCTCCGCTGAAGGCGTTTCACACGTCTGGCTTGCTACTGTCTGGAGGAGGATGGGACTTGCAGTGACCAGAAATGACTAATTAAAATGGACAGTGTTTTGCATAAATACGATATAACACAGGCTGACAGTTGGCACAGGAGTGTGCTGGACCGCTTCTGTTTACAGAATGTGTGACTAACAATGGGTTCAATTTTAAAACACAGTCATAAACAGAACATGTTGTTTATTGCAAATATGGGATCTTTTTTCAATGGTTCAATATGTATTCTTTGAATTCACACATTGCTAATGCAAAACACATTACATCTGTTCTGTACATGCATCCAAATTCTTGTATTAAAAATAGTGAGCCTGGGTAGAAAATGCATTCGCACATTAGTCTGGCACGCCTATAGTGATTTGAAGTCATGTGTTGATTTCTTGATATTGTTTCTGTGACGTGCTTACTAAGGCAGTATTATGTGGTGAATATGTACTGTAATATGGAGCAGATTTAAGTAGTGTAAAGAAACACTAATCCTGCAGCCTGTGTGCTTCTGCTTGAATTGCACAAAAAATGAGCTGGGGTTCCAAAAATGGGTCAAAGGCAGAAGATCCATTCACAATACATCCTGAGCTGTCCCAGAGAGCGACGAAGGAAAAAAAAGTCACGAAAGTGACATTTTGCAGTGTTACCTATCCTGTGAAACAGTACTGTCAGTAAAACTATTATTTTCCGCAACATTAAACAGGGTGTATTTTTCAGGTTTGCAGCTGCGTTTGATATCATGCTTTGTTGTTTTTTTTTTTCCCTCTGACTGTCCCCTTCCTTGGCTTTTTTGCTAATCTAGCTGTAGGTATGGGTAGAGCATCCTTTCCTCATGCAGCACCGCCGTTAGCCTGTTACTTTCGTTCTTTGTCCTGGAGCATGCTCCAATTAACAGTGGCTAAATGAATGCTATGGATAAAATGACTGCCCATTGGAGAGGGTTAAGCCAAGTCTACTTTCAACCTGAAGGAGAAGTAGATGAGGCAGGTCTTGTGATCCGAGCTGATCCATCGGCAAAAGCAGATGCCGTTATCAGTATGTGGGCATGAAGCCCGAAGTTGCAGGTCGTGCTGAAACCAATCCAGCCTTGGGTAGCAATGTTTCTTTTGAGCTTACAGTATTTTCATGGTGTTCAAAGGTAGTCGGGATGCATCCCTTTCCATTTCCAGGCTATTCCTCTTTTCGTGTCTAGCATTGCACACGCCAAAGCCTTCATTAAGCTGGAGATGAATGACGGTTGCTCCCTCATTCTGTTCTGCTCACAGATGAAAGGTCTGGCTCGCTGCGATTCGGTGGGAGACCGCGTCTTGAACAGTGTGTGATTCAATGAGGCGGAAAGGTGACTTTGCATGGACGGCAGTACCCTCACATCCCATTTATTTATATATGTCATCAGAACACATACAATTATTTACAGTTAAAAGACAGCACATTTGTTTCTAGAGAATGAAAAGGGGAATACGCAGCTTCTTGTTACTACTAGGGGTACTGGAGACAATAAGGCGAAGGTGAAGTCAGTGCAGTGTATGATCCATGATGTCAGACCGTATGCTAATTGTTACTCTCATGAGGGCAGTAAGATATATAACGATATCTGTTTCAGAAGAAACGTCAAATTATCAAACAATGTTTTGATGTTGACATGCTTTTGACTTCAGTTCAATTTTAGATTTCCATTCATCCATCCATCAGTCCACCTCCCTACCAGTACAGGGACATGGGGTCAATAGTATCTCCTCAATTCTTATTTATAAGTCATAAATCAAGAGCATCCACTACAACAAACTACAGCACCACCTGTCATGTCAGTGTTATGGAATTATTAATAACAGAAATTGAACATACAGTACTGTGCAAAAGTCATAGATGGGCAAATTAAATGTTTAAGGCCATTTATCTGGGCAGTATATTTGCTCAGAAAAAAGCATGGTTTGATATTAGAATATATTCAAACAAAGAGTAATGGAAATTTAACATATTTAACAAAAAAACAATTTCTTCTGATCTTCAAAATGTTACTGATATCTGGTTGGATGGCCAGACGAACAGAGCTTTGATTCCCAAATCTCTCCTCAAGAGCACCCCAGCCATTCCATGTATTTGCTAAATTTCATCACCCTGTGATGAACTGGCATCCCATCCAGGCTGTCCTGGCAATGGCCCCATGTTTCCTGAGGTAGTCTCCAAACTCACTATAATCATGTAGTGGATAAGCAATATGGAAGATGGATGGATGCATGCATTTTTCCACAGGCAAAAGCAGCAAGTTGTAAGTGCAGTAAAGCAGTCATCTTCACAGTATAGATGAATTACACAGTTGATTCAGCTTTGCTCAAGAATTTTTACAGAAATGCATTGTTGAAGTTAAGGGTGTAGAAGAGAGTTCAGCATTAGGGGGGACACAACTACATCGAAGATTCATTTTAATATCACATGACTGTTTTATTGGTGGAGGGGGAAAAATAGCTTATTGAAATATTGGTTCCCACATTTCAGTAGAAGTCTTCTGTCTGTTTTCAGTTCTGCTACGTGAGTGCTGTGTCTGTTCTGTATGCACTTGCATGTGTGTGTCTGTGGCTCCAATGAGTCACTGACTGAAACGAGTTTGTCATCACACTTATTGTCATAATTTTGTCCCTTTCCGCATGAATCCGTCAGCCAGTTCCTCATATGACCTTCAGGTGCTGTTGGGTATCCAGCGTCAAGCAGTGCACCTAAAATCGCTCACAAACAGCAGACACCTCAACCTGCCTCTTGTGAATTATCCCGAACTGTGAACTGTAAAACATTCTTCATTTTCAATTCATTCCCACAGATCCTGCATCCATGTATCTCCTGAGCATCAAATTTGGAGAAACGTCTCAAATATTTAGGAACAACCACAGGAACTATTATGTTGTTCTGAGCAGCTTGTGTTGTGCCTTTGTAAGATTGTTTAATAGTAGTGTTTTGGACTGCTGTACAATGCTTGCAGTTAATTACATCAGAGAGCAAACCCCACCTACGGATAGGTCACAGGACTAGTACTATTGCATTATAATCCTCATGCATTTGTCATACAGAACTTACAAATATAATGGTCCAATGTTAAGCGAATTTATGTCTATATACATATAGTATATATATATATATGTAGAGAGAGAGAGCGAGAGAGAGAGCTCAAATTTATAAAAATCTGTGAATACAATAAAAAAAAAAGCAGCCAAAAGTCTTGGACTTTGTTGAGTTACTTATGGTTAAGGTTAGGGCTGGTAAAGGTTAGGGTTGTCATAGTTAGGATTAGGGTTAGGCCCATAGAAATGAATGGAATTAAGGTCTTCTCAAGGTCAGAAATACAAACGTGTATGTCTGTGTATTGCTATATATGACTGATTGGATATATAATGAAATATGAGGACTACCAACAATCAAGGAAACCTTATTCAGATTTGAGGTTTCGAATGATCAAGCACAGTTGTGAGGCGCTCAGGATATCCGCTGTAACTTTCAGCCGCATCCTTTTTGCGAAAAGCCGTCATAGGTGCGCTGCAAACCGCTAATACGAAAAAGCTGGGCTTTGAGGCAAATATAGAATCCGTATGAGAACAGATTGTGGGAGCTACCGTTGCAAACTTTGATCTTTAATCAAGATCACAACTTGTTTATTTCCTTTTGAATCATTAAGAATTGATGACTCTTTATGAATTATGCAGTCATTTAGGCTGCATTTTTTATTTATAAATACAAATAGCAACGCTGACAGAAACAGACAGTGTGAATGCGGAATCATCTGCGTGTTTCACTTTGGAAGGAATAATTGTTGTACGTATTTTTCATTTACATATACAACTCCCACAGCATCTGAATAAAGTAAATTGTAGAGCGTGACAATATCATATTCAAAGCTCACTATGCCTACTAATAAAAATGCGATTGTGTGGAATTTTGAATGTTGTTTAAAATACTAGAACGACCACTCAGTGCAATTAGCTTTTAATTCATTGTAGGTTAAAGACGTAACATTAGGAGACTGTTGTCTTTATTGTCGTTATTAACTTCTTACTTAAAGCTTCTGATGGAGGTATACCAAGAAGAACACTGAAATTCAATTACATGTTAAAACCTTAGGCCACTTTTACCGGCGAAGCACCGTCTTCAGCGCCGAGAGAAATTTGTGTCATTGAAATTAAATGCTTTTGTGGCGCTTGAAGGTTCTTGTTTTTTAATGGAATTACAGAGTGTGGTGTAGTGAGATGATTAAAATCTGTATTCCCTGAATGTGTCGGGCAGAAATCAATAATTGCAAGCACAGCTTCGCAGCGTGATGGGTATCCTGGGCTCGCCACGAAACTAATAGAAAAATAATAATTAAAACCAAATCACCACATTAATTTGTTTTCCATCAGTCTCAGGAGGGATCATCTTTACTAGTTCTTTTGGTAGCTCATTATACTTTCTAATCAAGACTCTTTAAAAATCCCTTTAAAGGAGACAGACTGCTTGCCCTTCCCCCAGTGTGCTTGCATCGCAGGCATTGTACTTGCAGTTATTATGTTACAAATGACCGAGGTAAGGCTGGCATTCTCGTCGCCAGGAAAAGGACCCGGTCCGCAGAGTGTCATTTAATGAAGCGCCTCACAGCATTTTCTCATCTTGTGTTATTCCTGACGAAGTTTCTCGGGCACGATTTAAAGACTCCCCGCGTCAGGCAGGCTGTGTGACCGACGCATGAAATTATTTGTCCTCTCCTGCCATTTTGCGTCGATTTGTAGAGGCTCGTATTGTCCAGATCCTCTAATAGCATATCGAGGAGAATGGGAGAGAGGGAGAAATCAATGAACACACAAGCACACAACGCTGTTAAAACCCTCTTTAAAATTCCTAAAGCTGAATAAGGCTTCCTCCTATTTAATTTAGGAATGATTCTGTTTCTAAACGCCTGTATTCAATTACGCCTAGTGTATATGCAATTTAATTTGGAAAAGGGATAGTTTATTACATCAACAAAGGTACAATTACAGAGTTATTTCCTTAAACTTCGAGTCAATTAAAATTGCATCTCCGATGTTTTCGTATGTTAGGAACGTCTACATAATGTTTTGATTTCATAGTTTAAGTGAAAGCATCACGTTAACAAACATTTAACGTGAAAGCAACATGTTAATGTCATTATGGCTAAAGTGGGTGATTTATAGTATTCTGAAGACATTCTTGTACTTGTCGGAAACCAACAACATACTTAAATTTTATGCAGGCATCATATGATTTGTACAATATTACATGGTTTTTACAGTACAGCTCTAAACTTTATACCGACGGTTTTTATTACTATTTCTACAGATTCCTGTAATGTTGAACTGCTGTTGTTTGTTGTTGAATGTAATAAGGAACCCTTGTCTCAAGCAGACTGGGTCACAAGGTCTTCGCTTAGCCTGTTGCTGAGAGAGAGAGAGAGAGAGAGAGAGAGAGAGAGAGATCCGCACATAGTTACAGATGGCAGTGGTTACAAGCTAGCACTTATGCAACCTGGACTGACAGCTTCTTCAAATCTTCCAGACTATATATATATATATATACACACACATTTCTTACATGTGTCTTCCTCCCTTCTACCATTAGTGTGCCATAGCTTGTTTTGTGATGGCCCTTGTCATAGTTAGATATTGATCTTTATTGGCAAGTACACGCACAAAAACGTCAGCATAAATAATTTTAATTGATATGAATACTTGGGCCTGACATAAAAATTAATGACAGTGTCCTAACTGTTCAGAATAACAATAAACCTCATAGTAATGTTGAATGGATTAAATAATTAATTATTTTATCGAATTACTGTTTTTTTCTATCAATATTTATGTAATATTTTATTTACGTTTTTTCCTGCATGTGGGTCATAGGCAAAAATAGGCTTTGATCACGATAGACAACCTGGCTAAATATCAGAATATTTTATGTGAACATTGTGGTGGAGGGTACGGGGGTAGGAAACATCCCAGGATGGTAACTTATTGATTAGAGGCTTTTTGTCATTATGCGCAGTCGCTTGGCATCATTACAGAATATAAGTTTTTGCAGTTAAATAGATCGTACGCTGACGTCACTCGAGGATTGAAGTCGAATAAACCATGCGAAGGAGTCTTCTTCAATTTGGTATTAGTAACTAACACACTCATGCATTACATACGTACACTCACACATGCACATACATACATACACACACACACACACACACACTCTGGCACGCACGCACGCACGCACACGCACTCACTCACTCACTCACTCTCACCGAGACTCAATTACTGCCCAATTCCCTTCTTTATCTCTGGCTACCGGCCTCCACTAAGGCGATCGGGGAAGGAAGCGAAACGCTTCGCGTTACTTGAAAAAAATACTTGAAATTAGCCGAGTTGCGGCGGAGGCGCGTCGAACTGCACGAAACTACTGTAAGTTTCAATCTGATTGTTTATTTATTTATTATCAATGTTTTATTTCAGGCTGCTCTTGAGTGCTCGTTTCATTTCGCCGGGGCTTAAGCGCTACGTGAATGTTTCTGTCGCCCGTGTGCCTGGGCTTCCGTCCTAACATATAAAGCGCAGGTTGATTCAAACTTGCCCGGACAACCGGGGCGATCGCAGATAGAAACATTAAGCTCGTCACCGGCGTCGCTTTTAACATGACAAGGACGAGCATTTTTGGAAACTTTCTTTGTTTTTTTTTTTTTTCTCTCCCCCCCTACCCCCAACATCTCTTCGGATCGGAGCTTGTTGCTTGTAAGTCGCATTGGTGGCGACTTGAGCTCCTGAGAGTCAATAGCGATGAGATCGCTCGTCTTTTGTGTCCTCACTCTTCTGCTTGAAACTGTTTCGTCTTTTCTAAAAGAAATCTGCTTAAATGTATACGTTCAGGACACAAAGTCGCAATGTGCCCTGCGTGCGTACCTGCGTTTTTGAGACGTTTTGTGTTTAGTTTAAAATGTATTAAAACAAGGCTGTGGGAGTCTATGAAAGGTAGGGAGTACCTTTGCTCTGTTAATATGTCTGTCCAAGAGATGATGGAGGAGGGGGGGGGGGGTGTAACAGATCTCCAATAAAACAAACAACATTTCTAATCAACAAATTCTACGTATCGCATTTAGGAACATACCTTTTGGACACTAGATAGGCTTAAAACATATTTTTTAGTTGCTGGAGGAAATCACGCTGGTTTGGAGGGCAGTCCGCCCGTCCGTAGGCTCTCCCTTCTCCTGTCTTTTGTTGGCTCCTTGGCTATAAAGAGAAGCAGCTGCTGCCGGCTGAGTTGTTGAAATTTATCCCTTTGTGTATATTACAATATCCTCCATTTTTCCCTCTGCCCTCTAAACAACAAGCCTCTCGCCATCTTGGGTAATTTAAAAATCACTGATCTTTTTTCCCCCCCTCGTTTCTCCCTCTCACACCACCACCACTTTACACGAAACGAATGGTAGTAAAGACTAAAAGTTATGAAATGTTTCGAGGGAAGCCGGTGACGTCATGTGAAGTTTAAGATGTATTTATTCGTGGGAACGTCAATATTTAATTTTTATGGATTCAGCAACTTCTTAAGCGGCAAATTGCCGCTGTGTGTGACCACGGCAGAATATGTTTAACTCGATGTTTAATAATTATTACCGTTTGCTTAGGTGACAGGTGGGGAGGTCGATACCCCTGGACCATGTTACGTACGTGTTATTAGTGCTCTTTGAGCGATGGGATGTGCTGTTTACGTTGAGCCGTATTTATTATTTAATACTAACATGTAAGTAATAATTTCCTGGCGTATTTGAACTTTTGGAAATGAATACGTGTAACTGCTGTTTTCACCAATATGGTCCCCATATACTTTGCTGTTCTGTGTCGGATCTTGCTGAATATATATAATATAATTTTTTTTCTTAATATTTGAGAGAGTAATGATGGTCCAAGTGTTCCTTGTGTTTTAATAGAATACGTTGCATAAGGTATGGCAGAAACGCAATTCTTTGTTGCTGCATTTTCTGTGTCAATAGATGCTTGTATGCAAGATGGACTACCGAACGTTTTACCTAGTAACCCGTTAATGTGTTAATACTCAGGGGAAATACTCCTGTGGTCGTCAAAAGATAGGTTGAAGCAATTTTACTTGCTTTACCTACAAGCAATCGCTACGCTTAAGAAAAAGGGTCACTTGGGAGGGAATAGTTGCATTTATCTTGCTGGTATTTAAATGTGAATGTCTATACCGCTTTAAAGCATAACTATCGCATTAGTATGTTTCTGTAATTCCGCTGTCTGCTTCACAGCATTGGAAAGTTTGTTAATTTAATAAAACCAGTGCCAAGCATCCTATTCGCTATTAAACTACAGTGAATTTTAGGCTATTTTTGATCGGAGATGCGTCAAAGATGGTTCATAAGCTTTGAGGGATTCTCAAACGTATGTAAAGATCACATTCATCTGTTTAAAATAGGAACATTCTGTCATGTTGTACACAACTACACGTACATCCTCATTTTATTATGTTGATGGAAAAGTTTGTGAAACATGGTGAGACCAAAAATCTTGTTATATTTTTATATTGGTATCTAAAAATTATACAATTACTCAATACATGCATGACTTGTATTTGAATTTTCCACGATTGTGTTGAAACTGACTGTAATTCACTGTCCAGACAAAGTATGTGTCTGAGCAGTGTACAAGTATTCCCTTGGGCTTATTTTTGAAAAGTGTGTTCCTTGTTAAAAGTATTCTATTTCCTTGGGCCTTTTCTGCATGGCACTTCATAGTAACTTCCTGCTAATGTTCTGCTGATTTAAAGGAGCACTAACCTGGTCTAAACCCAGTTCCAGGCCTTATAATGAAGCTTGACATCTCAGACTCTTTAATAGTGATGGGTGTCTCACCTTACATCTAGGATTTTGTCTGAGTTAAACCCTGACTTCAGAATGAACTCTGAAAAAACAAACCAGCTGCTACAGATGGCAGCACATTGAGCAGCTGAAAAGATGAGCCCTATCTAACCCTTGTGGTGTGTCCCCCTCCCCGTCTGAGCGTGAATCGGTGGAAAGACGGCACCGTCGTCTTAGCAGAATGCCTCTGATCCAGTCGCTAATCATTCTGCACCCACTGCTTTTGTCTGGATACTCACAGCAACATGCTAAAAAAACGCAAAGGCGCAGGTGTTTTTGCCAAAGACCCTGACGTGTGTGCCTCCTCCCCCCCCATCCTTTCTGGGAGAGCATTCCCTCATCTTCCTGATGTGCCGGCTTGACAGCTGCTTGATGCAAAGCCATTAGTACCATCAATGAATTGAGACCAAACACGCACATTTCCCAGTTTCATCTACCATTACAAATGCCCATTGTTGTTTGCCGGGGTGCAGCTGAAGATGCAGTGGGAGATGTTTCTATGTATTTTATACCTGCATTGTCTACCTTATTCCTAAGCGAGTGAACACAAATCTGTCAGGGCTTGTTTGTCGTGTTGTTTTTTAACAGCGACGGGAAAGGGAACATTAGCAAGCGAATTCGAACCGGCGATGACCTCATGCATAGCTGGGGAATCTTTAAGGAAAGTCTTGGCATGAGATCATGTGTTGGGTATTTCTTCCCTTTTTTAGGTATTGTGAAAACAATACTTCTACAGGATGTGAACTCCTTACTCTCTGTGGAGGAAAAGATAAATGGCTTCTGCTTGCCTCAGAAATTCCAGCCAGGCATGGATAAATCCCTGTTTGCATGTCTTCCAAAGATGTCCTCAACATTTGCCTTTAACTAAGCTGATTAGGAAAAATTAGGATTTGGGAAAGTTGTGTCTAGGGATGCTGTGGTTGATGAAAGTTGGGGTGGGTGCGTATGTTCTCCAGGTTTCCCTGTTTAAATCAGTGCTGTTTCAAACGAGGGTTAAATTACGAGTGTATCTTACTTTTTTTTTCCCCTCCATAAACTTGTGTGATTTTGACATGCAAGCCCATTTCAATGTTAAACTGTAGGTCCGTTGAATATTTAAAGTGCAGTTAACGATCACACCACCAACTGTTTATTGCTCATCTGCCTCGGCTAAGAAGTGCAGGCCAAGTGTGGTGGCGGCGATGGATCCCTGTGAATTTTACCGAAACGTTGTAGTCCAGATATAGCACGTTTTCCTCCTGGCTCTCCTTCCATTTGGCTGAGACCCCCCACACTGTCAAGATCACTGGAAGGAAAATATTACTGTATCATCTTAGATGTGACTTTCTTCATAGGTCATATTCTGTAATGTGGTAAATATATAAAGTTAAAACCATAAAGTGGAGTTTTACTGCTAATGGCAGAAGTCACATGTTGCTGTTATAAAGCTAATGGCTCTCTTCAGGACACTTTGTACCCCATCTATTTTTTAATTTATTTTTGGTAAGATGTATAAAAAAGATGGTTTCCTCAAAATGCTTGAGCAGATGCTACGGGGTGTCCTGGAACAAGAAACCTGGCATTTTTAAGGTCCTAGGAGAGGAGGTACTCTGTTTACAAGCTTTACTTGCAGCTAATATTCCACGGGACGATTCAGATCAGTTGTTCATATCTGAGAAATGAGGATTGATTGGTGGAAATGGCGACTTGCTCCTGTATTTGCCGCTTAACAGCATGCTAACAAGGCTGCGTTGGTCATCTTTTAAATTGGTGATTTGCTTTCTTCCACACGTTCTGATGTGATCTACATAGTCATTAATTCTCAGAGTAATAAGTCATGCATTTAGGGATATGAGCTTTATAAAATGTGTAAAATAGCTCAAACTGGTTTCATTTGGGTGTGAATAAAAGTTCATGTATAAAAAGTCAGCTGATTGACTCATTTTAGTTATTTGCGATTGCAAATATGATTCCTTTTTAATTATAAATTACAACATAAATACCATTAGCTGTAAGATACTTTAAATTAGTATCCTTTAGTTAAGGCATGTATGCTTATTTTCAAACTCCAGGTTTTGCTGGGTTATCTTGAATCAGACGGAAACAAATCAGCAAGATCTGGCCAGGAAATGCCCGTCGTTTACCCAGCCATGCTAATTCCTGCCCAGCTGAGATGTAGTTTTGATTAAGAGACGATGGTGACATTAGGCTAAAAACATTTTTTACATAGCAGGTACTGTTAATGAGTTGAAAGTACAAATACATTGAGGTGAGAACTTTAAACAAATAGGATAAAAATGAAATTGGAAAGTGTGAAACTTCAGGGTAAAGGTGTGAATTTTATCCTTGTTTCTTTTTCTTAATTTTAGAATCACTCATTGTTTCATTTGATGCCCCTGAAACCACAGTTGATAGACAGATTGCTTCAGGACATTGATTTCATATGTTCATGCAAACATCTCCATCAGTCCCTCCACTTCGGGCTTGCTCGGGTCCCATTGATTTCTTTTACTGCATATTTAATTGATGATAATGAACTATAGCACAGGGCATAAGTGAAACTCTGTAATTAAGGTCCATGATTTAAGTAGCTCTAACAGAAAAAGGAAGTGAGATGAATGAGATTATGGTCTCATTGTAGTAAGCCTGCTTCTACTGGCTGTCAAAGAATCAACCAATAACTAGACACAGTGTAAGAAGGTCATGAAATTGACATCATACTTATTCAGAGCGTGCCCGGTTTGTACAGTTGGTTATTTAACAGGGAGAAACATTTCAAATGGATTCTGATATCTCTTATCAAGGATGAAAATGTACTTGCTCAAGGTTACAAACGTATTGCTTGACAGCATTTGCAGACGCTGCTGGCTGTGAGTCTTATGACTCCCGAAAACTGTGTTTTAAGGCCACGGTTTTCGGCACATTTAATTATGGAAAATATGTGGTTTGACAATGTTTATCATTATTGGTCACATCGACGTATAATTTATGGGCAGTCGGTGCGTTCTTCAATGTAACCGACTGTGGAATATGGATTGCTGTCAACGCGAGCACCGTTAATATGATGAATTTGTTTATAATCCGTATTCTCGTTTAGGCCTTTCTGTCATCTCCATGGGTTCGACCGAGGTGGTAATAGTTAAGGCTGTTGCAGAATGGCAAACGGATGCTCCGGTTTCCAGAGACAATGAGATTGATAGGCCGGTTTTCCAAAGTATAATTGGCACCAAGTCCTTTCTTTACACAAAATACGGTCAAACAAAGGAACAGAGGAGTGGTACTTTGTTTCGACAGCTGGTGATTAACGGCATATTCTTGTCGCTTTCTTCCTGTCTAACCTTCGACAAGAGAATTGCTTGCATGGAATTCCAAGGTTAATTTTTTTTGTATGGGTGTGTGTTGGTAAAGTTAGAAGGTTAACTGAGCCTATAGTGCAAGGCTTTATTTTGAGTTAAATGTGTGTGCCTTGTGGAACAGGGAGTAGGAATCAGACTTATGTTGCCAGTATTCTAGTACTTAAAGTTTCTGTGAGGCCAGCTTGAGTCTGGTCTAGTGCCATTTAAATCCAATTGTGACTTTTTTTGGGGGGGGGATGTGGCTTGAAAGGGATCAACTTGGGTCCTGTAGCACACGTGGCAGCAATCCTGACTGTGGCCTGATGGTAACGAGGTGGTCTCTTGTTCCCACCTCTTACTCCATCTCTGGCCCTTGGTGTTTTCCACAAGCATGCATTCATTAATCAGAAATGCTGAACTCCTGCTGGGAGCAGGGGGTTCGTTAAATTGGTGGACAGCTCGCGGCATGGAGCGTGGTAATCGTGGCTCTTGGTGCTCGGATGCGAATAAATCTGCAATCCTTGTATGCAAACCCCAGAGGTTAATACTGTATAATTCAATGTCCTCTCTTTGTTTTTTTATGATTGATGTTTTCAAATATGTAAGGCTTGACGTGAGTCCTTTAGTAGGTCAGGAATGACAGTTCTTGATTGGACAAGCCAGGGAACTGTAGGGCTGCTTTAATAGGAATATGTTGTAGAGATTACTATTTTCCTCCCCCCGGTGTCCCCATTGCCATCTTTATTTCTTTTCCTCTCTCTCTTTTCTCTCTGCCTGCACCCCCCCACCCCGATATGACTGTCATGTCGCCTGCATTGTGGCAGGAATGCTCCAGTGATGGAAAGTCTCCCGCTGTGATAATGGTGGTCGGTGTTTTGCAGTGATGGCAGCCTGCCTCGTCTTGATCAGCCGCTTTTCTTCTGTTTGCATTTTTAACCGCCATGGTGCCTTCCGTGCAACTAAACTTGTCAGAATTTTATTTATTTAGCTATTTATTGTCCCCCCCCCCCCCCCGAGTGGGCTTTAGCGTGTGGAGGTGGTTTCAGTCATGGCAGGCGTTTGTCTGTCCCTCGGCGACAGCTGGCCCAGGAGGACGCTCGGACCTGACGTGGCAGCTATTGTATGTGTTTGCGGCTCACGCTGTCGACATTTTGCTCCGGCCGCCTCACCTTTGTTTATTGATCTTCGTGCCGTTAAAATCTGCTCGCTGCATCTACAATGCCCTTGCATTTTAGCTGTGGTAGCAGCCTGCAGCAACCTTTCTCTCACTTAAATATTTAATTTTAACTGCCTCACAATAAGCGGACCTGTCCCTGTCGCAAAGCATGCACGCTTTCAGATGGACAGAACATCCTGACGTAACCTATCGTCACTTGCATGTGAAGTGTGAGAGTGGCGCGGGTGCCCGTGAGTTCGGTCCATGTCGTTCCAAATGCATGCTTCCGGCACCGCAAATCGCCCTGAGCCAATGATTAACTTTCCTGCAGGTTTGTGGCAAGGTGCCTTGCTGTAACCCCCATCCTATTAAAAGAACAAAAATTCGGTTAAGAAATAACACAGATGTACTTGTTCTGTGGCACATCCAAGGAAGCCACCAGCGTTTAATGTCAGAGTGACTTTTCGAGAACAGTGTTTCTTTGCGTCGTCATTAAGCTACTGCAAACAGGATTCTTCCCTGTGGGGTTATCTCGCAAAGTGCGTGGGAGGAGGGGGTGACACGAGGATATTTTTAGGAGTGATTTACACTAGTGTGTAGAAAAACTACAACATGGTCCTGGAATGGTACGATCAGATTATAATTCCTAATTTGACCAGATGTTCTGTGCTGCATGTCTTTTTTGTGTGTGTCTGTGTGTTTCGCTCATCAGTCCCAAGTTTTGATAAACAGCCACTGTTGAGAAGATTTTGTGGTAGTACGAAAGTTTCTGAAAACTTCCTGCGTTGTGTTTGGATTGGGCTTATGAGTCTCTGCCATACATTTTTCCCAGTTGGAACTGGATGTTTCATGCAAATGTTTCCGAGGGTTCGAGATTGTGAGAATGTAGTGAAAATTTAAGGTGGACGTGTAATTTATAGGTGGATCGGGGGGTGCACTGGCCAGGAAATGGCAAGAGTAACTAATGTTTTCCAGCTGTCTGAGGTGATGGAATGAATGCTGGATTGATCTTCCATAGCATAACTGCTGTTTATTACTCATTATCCTGCTTAACTTTCTCTTGAGGTGATGACACATTGTCTTTTTCAGAAATGTTTTCTTGTTGTTAGACTTTGATATGGAAAGAAGGCTGTAAACACGAGAAGGCCTTGTGCAAGCTGGAGTTCAGAGAGCTACTGGGAAAAGCCTTTTTATCTAAGGCTGGGGAGCTTATATTGGCTGGAAGTGCTGGTTAAATGTCTGAGCATTGAATAAAGTAGTATTGTAACCTGGTCAACGTTCATGCATCCAAATGGCATGGCAGGTGGTTGCTGGCAGAAATACCCACAGTTCCCTGCAGGCTCCTGTAAACACTTTGGAAGTGCAATGCTTTAATCCAAATATTTGGAGCTAATTTAGGTGTGTGGTGGAATCTGTTGGGGGTGACACTTTTTTGCCGAAATCCGACGTGATGTGCTGGGCAGGAGGGAAGCATTTTGTCACCTGATTGCCGTGTGTGACAGTGTCTTGGGGTCATACACCTGGATCTGACACCATACCTCCACACTCCTGCCCCTGGCATTAAACATTATGCATCTGTTTATGCTGCCATTAAATATATATTTTGTATTTCCTTTTCTATGTGTTGTTTAAAAGAGGAGATCTTGGAAGATAAATGATGGGGGAGGGGTGTCGATCAGTCGTATTTAAATCAAGAAATCTGTAGAGAGGATTTAGGCCTGTTTGGTTGGAGCAGGAAGGTGTGGGGGGGTCTAAATTAGCGTGGCTGTCATTGCGTGAAAGTGGCAACAGCTGTGTTGGCTGCTGCTTTGACCTTCACATGGCGTCTGGTGAAATTTCAAGGCCTTTTTAATTACAAAGATTTCCGCGCCTTTGAAAGTTCCTCTGTGATGTATTTGGAAGCCAGCACCGAGGGCCTCCTCACTCAGTGCCGTCAGACCTGAGACATTTGTCTTCGGCACGCTGTTTAGTTAGTGCATTGGTGGAGTGGAAAAGGGCACATGAATTCCTTCAGCCGTATCTGGTTTCAGTTAACAGATTAATGGTCTGCTTTTTCTTTATTAAATATTGCATGATGTGCCTTATTTTCATTAAGGGACGTGTAGGGTGTGCTATAGCTTAGGTGTGTGTGTGAGAAATGTTTGGTTTTTGATTTCAGCTTGCCCTATATGTCTGTGATAAATGCCTCCACCCTGAAAATCTGTCGATGGAAAGGTCCATAATTATGGATGTGACATTTGCACTCAAATGAAACACTAAATGTCATATAGGATTACTAATTGAAACGCTGTAATGATGGGATGTATCTACTGTCTGCGTTTGGATTGTTATAATTCTAAAAGTTTTTGGTTCTTCTAAGTTGGGTTGTGTTAGGCTTTTGAGAGTGTAACTTGTATAACCATAGTAATAAAAAAAAAAGTGTGGGGAAATATGGAGTGGACGTCACATCTGAAAATGTGCATATGTAAATTGAAATAGTTTTAATATGCATTATGTACACAGTTTTAACAGCCAGGATTACAGATGTAATGTTTTTTCATTGTTAAACTGTATTTTTTTAGCCTCCTGCTTTAAAGGGGGGAAAAAACCCATGCACACACCTACCCCTTTATTAAACTGAACCTGCCTGTTCTACTGAAAAACACACCTAATGCTGTGTTGCTTCATATCATTTTGTTGGAACTAGACAAATTTTTCTTGAGTGAAAACAATAACAAAACTCTGACGAGGTGCCCATATCACTGTCACTCTGATACAGATTAAGATGGATAGAATTATGTACCTGTTTACACACTCTTAACTGGATAATGTTTTATTCCCAGTTTTTCACAAACTTCGGGAACCAACAAGAAGGGGTTGGTCTAAGGCTAAGCGTTGGCGTTTATAAACATCAGATTAGAGGCGCCAGGTCGATTTTTGTCTGCTTTTTAATGCTGGGAGTGACGTCACCTCACTTGTGTCCCTTTGAATGGCGTGTGGTTGCTGGTGACGTTGCGGAGGACGCGGCGTTATTTGGAGATGCGATAGCAGGCGTTTTTCCTAAGAAGCTGTCCTTTCAGACTGATTGTGGAAACAAGTGTCCTTGTTTCCTTGCAAATATTAGTAATTTGTAAGGACAACATTTCAAGGAGGATGCCCCCCCACCCCCAGACACTCGGCAATGTAAAGTATAAAATGCCTTTGGGCTGCGTGCTTCAAGATTTCCTTGTCAGTGTTGGCTTTAACTTTTCTTTGTCGTAATAAACAAACAAACAAACAAACAAACAAAAAAAAGCATCAAGAGAAAGGCTTGGAAGAATAAATCCAGCCGCTTTTCATTTATTTTTAAGATAATTGCGGACGGGTGTGTTACAAAGCCGAGCAGGGAGGCGCACTCCTCCAATTAGCGTGTGACTGATACCGAGTCTCGCCGCCGATGGAGACTGCAACCCCGCCGCTGACGCTATTAATTGGCTCGGAGCCATTTTGGGAGAAACATTAGTGGGGCTTGGTGGAATCCCCCCCCCCCTTATGGGCTTCCTGGTGATCTGGAGGCTTCAATCGCATCCGAACTTAGGCAAGCAGTAAACATGCCCCTGCGGTGCCAGTGTTTGTTTTCCAAACAATCAGGGAATATTGGGTACAGACAGAGATTTATATATATAATAAATCCCATTCGGGTTTCCAAGCATACATTCTTTTTTTGGCTGCAGATTTAGAGTAATTTTGAGTAAGGAAAAATGTTTAAAATGTAGGATGAGGGGAAATTAACCGGAGTTTAAATCACGACAGGAGACGAAGCAGGACTGCGTGTGTGTTTGCGTGAGATGAGATGAGGAATCGCATGTATCTTTTCCTTTCTCTTTCCTGAAAAGATTGTACAATAGTTCTCAGAGGGATATATTGTCAAGACTTGCCTGCTTATCCTGAAGACTTTTTTGGACTTGCAGCCTGCCAGTGTGTTACACATAAGCTGTTTAAAGTTTCACAGAAAGGCATGAGCGTGCAGGAAAAGCGCTTTGTGTGCCGTTTCAGCTTTCATCCGCTCGCCCTCGGTTAATGTAAATATGTGGGTTGGCTTGGTCCAGGACACAAGCAAAGCTTTCTGCTCTTACACACAAAAAAAAAACTAAAACACTGGGAAGGGTAGACAGCCTTATACATGTGCTCAAGGCCCCCATTTGCGGTGTCCGTGTTCCGATTGAATGGAGGTTAATTTTCAAGCCACACTGACATCTGCTTAGCGGGGGTGGATCATTTGGTTACTTTGTGATACTAGTTCTGTAATATTAATAACAATACAGCATGATCAGGTTTTATATGCCTATAAAGTTGTCTTAACTAATTATGTTGAATTAGTCTCCCCCTGATACTATGATGTGTATTTGACTTGGAAATTGTGCAATACCACTAAATTTGCGCAGTTTTATTGGAGCTGTTGTTTGCTTTTATTGTGTTTTGAAACGACGACACATCAAGGTCATGGATAGATGAATGTAGACATTGTGAATAACAGTGATAATTTTTCAGATGTTTGCCGTAGATGTCTGTAAACTTCCGCCAAGAGCACCCCCCATCGTCCTAAAACGACACTGCCTGACCCGGGTAGTTGTAAGCGAAATGCAGTGGGCCGTAACTCTGAGTTAAAATTTCCCACAGACACCCGTGTTAACTGCCTGTGGCTTTATTTTCTGTCTCCTTGCCGACATGAACCCTGAACAGAGGAGCTTAATAAATGAGAAGGCTACCAGCTCACGGAAAGTAGTGTCCACCCACAGAGGGGCTGCTGTATCTCATGACCCGGTCCTGTAGCAGTTGGGGCCGTTTAGGACACTTTGTGTCAAGCCTAGGGGTGAAAGTTGATGTGGTTTATCACGTGGTACAGGTGGCTGTGAACCCCACCCCCGCCACCCCCCCTGCCCACCCGCCACAACCCCCCCCCCCCCGCCCCCCCCCGCTGCCCCCCCCCCCCCACCCCCCCCCCCCGCCACCCCCCCCCCCCGCCACATAAAAAAGACAAGAAACTAGAAACAGTCAATACTATAATTTTTATCTTAATTTTTGTATCGTTTTTATTGATGTGTTTTTGGTG
>JAACJT020000001.1:32189919-32205524 GCA_009936485.2 Gymnarchus niloticus | reverse complement strand
CCCCCCATGGCACCTGCAGGAAGCTCTGGACAGTATCTCCACAGCTACTGCAATTCAGAATGCATTATGGGAAATGTGGTTCACTTTCCTTTTCACCACTTCTCTAGGTTTAAAAGAGAAGGCCGTGAGAGTGTAAATCGTCAGCGGGCAGTTTTGCATAGCTTTGCATCTGACCATTTTTATTCATGTGGCTCCCTTGGGGTAATGGGTCAAGTCTGGCTGCCTCCTCCATGGCCCTTTGCACCAGGGGTGGCAATTTTTGTTGAGACTTCTGTGGCGCTTTAGAGGCAAGTGTGACGCTGGAGGAAACATCCACACAGGACCCTTTCAACTGACTGATGTGTTTTTCTGTGTTCCAGTGTGCCAGGAAGTGATGTCACTGAGCTGAAGACACTCCACAACGGTAAGCCGTCAGTTGTATCTGCTGTCGCCTTTCACTCAGTGGTCGCTGCTGCTGTCCATCCCCTCTGTGATGCTGTATGGAATTAAGACATGATGCTGGATTATTTTTCATAATAATTCCTGTTTTTAAATCTTAATGGCATTGATTAGTGCTGCCCAGAATGTCAGTGTTTAATTTGTCTTGCTTGTGCAAATTTGAGTTCTACACCAGCCTTCAGAAACTTTTACGAAAATGGATGCATTCTCCTTTTTGTTTGGAAAAACAATGGCTAAAATCTGCAGTCATGCATGCTGTTTAATATGCACAGCAGTTTTCGTCTGCAATTTCAAATCGGATGCCCCAGAGCACACGCTTCACCTTGTCTCCTCAGTTAAGAAAACGATTACGGTCCCAGTAAAGTGAATAAAAGCATGTTTTAGGTCTTGATATGTTTTGTTTCCTTGTTGTCTTCTGGGGGAAGGTGTCTCATGTGGGTAGCAAAGAGCTTTTTTTTTCTTGTCAGGAAAAATTGAGTGATTCAAGATTGTTTTAAATTAATCACATTTGTATAAGTGCCCCATCAAAAAGGTAGGAAATATCTGAATCATTAACGTGTTCTTCAGGTGTGATGGTATCTGGAGCCTGTGTTTAAGCACTGCCACATATATGCAGTGTATATGCACACCTGCTCATATGTGCTTGTGATGTCCTTAAAGGGGTTGGTAATTTCATACTGTGCAGCACACTTGGCTCTGTGAAATGCCCTCATTCCCTGAAATTGTGGGCATTCCTCCAGTACTGCTAAGCCCATCTCTCCGCCAATATGTCGTGGGTTCAAGGACGATATTAGGCAAGCAGCGTGTCACTCACTGATGACAGCTGACCACAAAGGGGCGGGTCCTTGGGGCAGCTGAGCTGGGATTGTTGGAAGTATAGTCTTGGGTTTAGCATAGGACTACGATGACCACGTGTATCGGCTGAACTAGTGAGGAGGGCTCTGAACCTCTTCTAAAGTCTGAAAATTCCTGGAAGTAACTAATTATTCTCAACGTTCGGGTAATTGGTGGAGTTTGTTTTTCCTCCTCCTTTTGATTTGAGCCAGAAATTGAGGCATTTACAGACACACATGTTGACTTTGAACATGGATTGCGAATGTCTGGTGGCTCTAAAGGTCTGGTTCCCCTCTGACAATTCCGGAAGGAAGCTTTAAACATTTGTTCCAGTCCTCTCAGGCTGAGATGTTTCTTCCAGCCTCAATCATTACCACATGGCACGACTGGTGCCTATTAGCTAGTATGTAAAACACATGTTCATGGCACTGTCGTGACGGCTCCAGGAAGGCCCTGGATTTGAGGTACGTGTGATGTGTATGCAGAGGTATCTCAACCCCCCCTCACTCACTCACTCACTCCACAAGCATCTACACAAATACAAGTTAATCCACAGCAGGTTTGGGGTTTTTAGTTTGCAAACTGGATATAAAGTGATGTGTCTTGTTTCACTTTACAGGGTAGGATGTTTGCAATCGATAAAGGAAGTGAAAATGTGCTTCTGATTTCTCTGGAAGAGTAGTTTTTGTAGCTCTGTGGGTTTGGAGTTGACTTTTGAGTATTAAGTTTCAGGATCAGTCTGTGTGAATTGTCTACCTGACAAAAACCTAAGTCTGAGTCATTGGTTAGAAATAAACCTTAAATCAAGTTTCGTGTCTTTTTTTCGAGAAGTGTGAAGGAGAGGGAGCTGAAAACAGAGGGGTTAAAGAAAGACTGGTGTTTGTGACAGTTGCGTTTATAAAAATTGGTACTTGTGAGTTGGAATGACTGCTTCTTGTAGCAGCCTGTTATCAACATCTGTAGCTGTGGACCAAGACGCCAGTGCAGGAGCTAACCCAACGTCATTACTGTGTCTTGTTTTCTCTGCTTTTCTGCTCCCAGTTACATTTGGATGGCTGGAATGGGTTATCTGGGGTTCGTTAACTCACTGTGAAGGTCTTCAAAGGATCCTTAACACAAAAATGCTGGTTAATAAATCAATTTTAGGGTCTTTTTCTTCCTTTTGCCCCTCGTTAAAGGCTCACCAGTGGAAAGGATTGAACTGTCTCTGTCATTCTGTTTTAACTAAACATGGGGTGATGCAATTGCTTAACCATTTAATTGCCTTTGAAAATAATGTTTCAGGTAAATAATTTTTCACTTAAAGCTCAGGTTTAAGGCACATTAATAGGTTTGAGCCACGAATGGGGCTCTGAGGTTTTCACCGAAGAATCTAATCAATTATCAGAAGATGGAAAACGATTAGCGTTTCCCTGTGATGACCCACAATGCTTGTGTCCGATGTGTTTTTGGACCTGGCCTGATTCCTTTTTAACACTCTAGTACATACTCCTCACTCCAGTGGTCAGTGGAAACATTTTTCCTGCTGCCACGATTTATCTCTGGATGTTGGCTGAGAAAGCACTACCCAAACGATGGATAGGCCGTATTGACTGCCCTTAGCCTCTGACATCACTAACCTCAAAGGGGCTGCTTCTTAAACGCCCGTGTCGTTTTCCGGTTTCTTCTATTTAAAATATTTATGTCCTCTACAGTTAACAGCGTGGCTTCAAAGAGTGGATTTTGTGACCAGGGCTGAATCGCTAACAGATTGCTGTGGCTTTGTAATATGATGTGCTGTTAAATACTACAACTCTTTCCTGCAGTGAAGTCTGTCTGAAACCATTTAGTTAAGGAAATGAGAGTATTTTTAGTTGCGTGCCTCTATCTCTCCATGTACCTGTTTTGAAGGAGAAATTCAAATGATAAAATGCTTCCTGACAATATTTAAAAATATTTACAATTGGTGTATTAAAATGATATGGGTAGTCTTGTGACTTTACTGTATAAAACCATTGTTGCAGACACAGTTGGCTAAATGTTGCCTTCCTGTAGCCAGTTATTTTTGGATGCAGGATACAAATAGGTGGATGCATTTTGGTGACGGAAATTATGAATGTGCAGTTTTTTTTTTTCTTGGTGGGTGTGGAGTGAGAGTCATTCAGGATGCTGTACTGGGGGATGGGGAGACATAAAAAGACCATTGAGTCACAATACAACAGATCTCCTTGCACTATTTGGAATGGGATGTAGGATTGAGCTTGGATAGAGAGGGGAGGGGGGAGAGATTGCATGACTGCTGGTAACTGACTAGCTAAGGCCTGGTGGACAGGTTCAGCATTGCTTGCTATGATTGGACTGTGTTCTTGGTGAGCACCATTTTGCTTGTCGTTGAATTTCCTGCTTTTTAGTTGCATCACTGCAGTGTCATGGTGAAATCTAGGCTGAAGGGACAAGATGCTTTGGACCGGAGTATGGTCATACTGTTTTCTCTCAGCAAATTTCGGGTCGGGTTGTATCCGCATCTATTGTGCAGAAACAAGGCTGCTTGCCTGAGCTCATGCCATTTACACGCGCTCTTGGGAGATCCTGGTAAAAATGGTATAGTCACCACCCCTCGCTGGATTTGTCAGGCCTTGGAAGAACGTGACAGAACGCAAGGCCGACTGAAATGCTGTCCTGCTGTTTCATAAAAAAAAAAAACACGCCCCTGTCTTGCATTTCTTTTCGTCATGCTTATTAAAGAGACGTGAGCCTACTGCTGACGACCTGGAGGCGGGAGGCAGGATGCTGGCTCCATCGAAGGCAAGTGTGGATCTGCGGCTGAGCGGTGGGTGATGACAGGCCGTGCAAATGGGCAAAGAGACCATGTGATCTTATCTGCCGCCATGTACTGGACCAGAGTGCAGTTCAGCATGTGGTGGATTTGCCCCGTCACCATTTCTGAGGGAACCGGTCTGGGTGGAACTGCCCTAGTGTACTTTAACCCAAACCTAAGCTGAATTTGCTTCCATTTTTTTCAAAATGGTCACTCTAAGTACCGTCATGGGAGTGGGACCCAAAGATTGTGGGCCGAAACCTAGCAGTCATTTGTGCAAGCTCCGAGACAGTGGTTTTAGGTGGTGTTGGACGGTAGCTTTTGGGTAAAGGGGCCCTTCAGGCATCCACAGGATTAAATGCGATTTTCGCTGTAAATGTTGTACGTCCTTGTGCCCGATGTAGAGATGCTGTGACATCGCTGTGCGGCCCCCTCCTCCCCCTTCCTCCTCCCCCCGTCCATTTAGCGACCTGCGCAGAGCATACGCTCAGCGGCAATCCGAGGACAGAGCAAGCATTAGGATTGTCAAGGGATTTCTGCTCCCAGGGACGTTTTGGCTGCATATGATTACGTCTGCAACGGCTGCCCTGTTCTCAGAGACACTGAGGGCGCCTTTTAAAGACAGCGCTGCGCTGCTGTGGCGCTAAACCTCAGGGAAGTCATTAGCTTTGAAATCCTGAATGTTCCTAAAAGTGGGATCTCTGCTCAGCTGTGTTCGGGGGCTAATTTGTTATCAATGGCCTGGGCTAATAATGCTGCCCCCCCCCCAGGGTGAAAGGTTATAGAAGTCTGGTCTTTGGGGGGGGGTCTCGATAGGAGCTTCCATGAATAGGAGCTGCAGAGGCTCAGAAGTGGCTCTCTGTGGTTTGATGTGCAGATGGTCTGGGGGAAAATTGAATTTTCTTTAGTATCTTTCGGTTGTTGGGGCCAGCTGCCCGCTTCGCCCTTTGTGCCAGCAGGGGATTGGGTTTTATACATTTACTATACATGGGGGTTTTTTTTTTTTTTTTAAACTCAGACCTTGGAATTTCTTTTTTAATTTTAGTTTTTCTTATGTTGCCCCAGAGCCTGCAAGGACATGGCTGCTGTGCCGTGTGCTGAAAGTGTCTCTGTGTTAAATAATCGCTGCATTCCCAGCGCCAGTGTAGAGCTGGTGAAGCCCTTGAAATGAGACCTAAAGTTCTCCCAATAATATCAATAGCACTTGTACAAAAAGAAAGCCTTCTTTCCAGGAGCCACGTTAAAGCTGCACAACCCTCCCACCCCCAGTGCCTACGGGGGGAAGCGTATCGGCGCCGTCAGCCCCTCCGACGCCGACAGAGGTGACACCAAGGTGAACGCAGACTCGCGGAGCGGCCGGAAATCATTGATATTCCGACTCGAAGGCTGCAAATGGCTCAGTGGCAGATGGAGTCTTTGTCAAGAAAGAGAGATGGCAGTCAGGGAGAGACGAAGCCTCTGTCGGGTGTGCACCAGCGGCAGGTCACCTTCCTCTGCTTGGAGGATTCCCTCACTTTTTGATCAATTACCCCCCCCAATTGTTTACGGAGGATTTTAGGACTGTTTAAAAAGGGCAGGGTGTGTGGAGGCAGTGTACAGGTACTGGGGTGTAGAATCCTGTCTTGAAGGAGGGTGGCGTGCAGGGGGCCTCGGTGCCACAGAGCTGACTCTTCCGGATCCAAGGTAAATAAAAGAACGGGGCTCACATGTACGGGTGCTAATTTCAATACATTATGTCTTTTCGAGTGTTAATAAAGGAATGGGGAGATAAAATGGGAACCCCCCCCAACCCCAGCAGTGCCCCTCCATTGCAAATGTCTAAGCTGGAAGAGTCTGCTGAGGTGAAATATTGTTTGAATTTGAATTAGATCTTCTGGGTTACTGAATGCCTGATTTATTTATGTTTCCTGATGTCGCTCTGCTGTGCTGAGGCTCAAGGCTTTCGTTTCCTCTGTAGGCGGTGCCCGCTCGCCTTGGTTCTTACCAGCTTTTCCATTACGGAGTGTCTCTGGAGATGTATTCGGTGTTGTTTTCTGAAGGTTACACCTGTTTTGGCTACGCCTAAAAAGGCCAGTTAACATATTCCGCGGAGCCAATTGAATATGGGGATTGATCCTTGTATTTAAAGGCAAGCAAATACACACAGCTGGTGCTTAAATTAAAATGAGGGCAGATGTGTCTTTGACCAATAGCCAAAAAAGGAAATAAAGTGCCTCGTTTGTGAATTGGTAATTGTATTTGCCCTGTCCTGTACTGTATAACAATTTAGAATAATTAATTTGACTGGACTCCCCTGATTGTTAAACATGGTCTGTAATAGATTGCTTAATGTTTTCAGCACCCCAATAAAAACCAAACAAATATCCAAACCCCAATCTTTGAGCCATGAAGCCCCCCCCCCCCCCACCCCCGGCCTTTTAATAGTAATTAGAGAAGAATTAACATTAAAATGGATGATCGATTATAGAATTGCACCGAATTTGTCCCGTGTACTAACAGTGTGTGCATTCCTGGTCACGGCTTAACATCTGCGTTCCCGGAATGGAATGCTAACATCCGATGATGCTCATGGCACAATGACGAAGCTGACGTATCGGATGAAATATCAGAAAGATCAGAGAAGAAACGAGGGAAAGGACAAACGGTGAGAAAAGTGGATGGCACCAAGGTCCCGGTTTAATATGTGTGTGTTGCAGGTTGACGGCTGGTTTCATTAGTGAGGCTCATTGGTATGCAACAACTCTCCTCCTGCAGCAAAATGAGTACTGTATCTGAGCATCCTGTACATTGAGGAGAAAAGCTTGGATTTAAACGTTTACATCCTTCTGAAAGGCTCTTTTTGTTTGTAACCTTTTTATGGTTTCAATTAAAAATATTCAGTCTCAAGAAGGATGTCACGTTTCCTTTCCAAGGATGGTTTATCGAGCTGGTTTTTGTTTTGTGTCAATGTAGACATTGGCAGGAGGCATTTGTATACGTCACAGCTGCAATTGCTCTTTGTCTGAGGGCGGGCAGTGGATTTGTTCCCTTGATGCTTCTGTGCGCTTCTTGGTTGGAAAGGTTCTGCCATGGAGGAGTGACTCTGACAGGGGGTGGAGTTTAAGGGAAACACGCCCACACTGCAGACAGGAAAAATGTCTTTTAAAGTGATGGGTTAGGAAGATTCTTTCTTTTGTTGCAGGTTCCTCAAGTTCTTCATGTTCGTCTTTTAATCCCTTATCTTAAGAGGGGGATCTGGAGTCTAGGATTGGGCACACGGTTGGGGTGCATCCCTGATGTGAGATCCCAGTCCATTGCAGTGCACGTGTGCACACGCGTGCACACATACACGTAATCTAGGCAAATTAGTGACGTCAAATAAGGCTTAGTGCTTGTCTTTTAACTGTTGGTGGAAAACCACACAACACTCCGTATGTGCGTGCACGCACACGAGCCAGGATTTGAACCCCCAACCCTACAGGTGTGAGGCAACAGTGCCACCAACTGTGCCAAGCCTTTGGACTGGTATTCTGTATTTCACTGAAACTTTTTTTTGTTCCAATGCTAGAGCCATAGATTTCTATTTTTAGTGTGAATTGTCAAACGCAGGGCCACAGATGTGGCGGCTTAGGTCTGTTCAAGGGCGGCAAAGTATTTAAAGATGCAGAGGTGACTGAGATGCATTCTGTAGGAAGCTGTGTGCTCCCATACACTCTTTTAACTGTTGGCAAGGCCTGTATAGACTACGATGGCTAATGAGAGCAATTCAGTATAACTTTGGACGTCGGGTGTGCGGTGCTACTGTTCAGTACCGCTATGGACATGTTCTTCTACACTCTGGTTGTCTGCACCATGAACCACTCATTGGCTATTTGCTTAAATAAATAATTGGCCAAGGACCTTACTGGTCCCACGACCCTGACCAGGGTAAACAATTATGGAATGTATGGATGGTCGGTTGGTCCTTCATTCACTATTATTCTATCGTGAGGTGAATTCCGTGAGAGTTTGCTTGGTGATTCATAGGAATATAATAGAGAAATAAATACCTGGGAGGTTTTCCAAAAATCAGAATTCAGGTTTGACTATAACATCTGGTAAACCCACTTTCTGGAATACCCCCTCTTCAGTTCTTGCTTGTTTATGCATTTATTGAGCGGTTGTTACCTTAATCTTCTAACGAAAAACTAGTGATGGAAAATCTCAATTTTATTAGCTACCCTCCACACCATGAGAGTCTTTTGTCAATGTCCTTTTCCATAGTAAAAATGAGCAATAGAGGTTGAATTATGAAGCTGTGGTATCGTCACAAAGGCAAAGTGATTCACTTTGCCATGTCATGCAAGAAATTTAATAATACATTTTAATGTGCATCTCCTCCGTCATGGCCAATGATCTACTTGCTTAAAAAAAGACAGTCACGTTTGTATGGTGTCTTGCTGCTTATCAGGACAGCCATGTTGAAGAGTAGAGTCGTTGTGTTTTGGTTGGTGGCTGGCTGTTCCTCACATGCGGCCCAGTTCCAGTGCATTTCTGGAAAGCTGAATCATGTTTTGGTAAAGGGGAACCAAAAAGACCCTTAATCCTTAATATTTTTGGTTATGGTTCTCAGAAATTAAAATCTCATCCGGGATTATTTTAGCCTACTGAAATGACTGACAAACTTCTGATAATAACTGATACTGATAGGAACAATGTGGGCCTGCTTTAATTTTAAAACACTGGAGTTCTAATACCATGAAATGCCACATTTGCCTGTGGCTATATTCTCATTGGAGCAGTCCAGTCTGTGTGTGGGTGACTCTAAAAAAACATCTGCACAAATGCTGATAATTAGGATAAAGATTCTTGCACTCGTTCAAGCTGCTTTTGAACTTCGCTGTTGCAGTTGGTCAGTCTTTCTGCTTATTGAGAAACACCCAGCAATTCAGCAATGGCTGTTGTGCATTGCTAGTTTATTCTACACTGTGTAATTGTGTAATAGACACACTTACCAGCCACGGAAAGGAATCATTTACTATAGCAGTTGCTCTTGTTCCGAATATGTATTGGCTCCGAACCTCAAGATGAGGTGTGGTTGTTGAATAAGGATTTTAGACAGGGTCTAGACTATAGGACATGGGATCTTTGAAAAGACCACGTTAAGTTTTGGGTGAGAAGAAAACAGCAGCAGCAGCTCCTGAGGCACCATTCTGGACATTTTTATTTCCCGTACTCCCATTACACTCACTGGCTTCCGGCTCTTTGGTGTAAATGCAAGGATGGAGGTCATGCTGGGGGGAGGAGCTTGTATTTGCAAAGACTGGTCACCGCTGAAATTCCAAACCCCCTGGAAACCTCATTGCAACACTGTGGGACTGATGCACGTTGTTGAACTCTAACATTGATATTTTTGAGAACTGTAAAGCTGCGATGACATTGGGTTTGTGATGAGTAAGAGGATATACAGAGATTATCCCCTTTAAAAATCTTGACATCTTGCTGATGACTGAGAATTGTGTTTCTGTCATTAAATATTATGTATTGGGCGGTCTTAAATTTTTCATGTTCCCAGAATTTGCTCACTTACCACTCAGGCAAGTTCCATATGGAACATTACTTGATATCCAACGGTCCTTGAAAATACTGTTCGTAATGCAAGCAGTTCAATAGATGGATTGCTTCTTGTATGGTCTAAATGCAGGCAATCCAGCCATTTAAATCTAATAATAGTCATGATTTGATCCCTTTCAGAGATGCTCATATGAGCTATTTTTGTTATGCCAAAAACCATCACTTTCATGCTTTCGTAGCTGATTCACAAGTCATTATCCTTCATTGTATATCATGGTTTTTTTTTAAACTCATTGATTAAGACAAAAGACCTTTGGGCATTTGGATGCAAATGATGCAAAATTCTGGCATCTGTTCAACTTGTCTTTTGAAGGAAAGACCAGAACATGCCTATGTTTAAAATGAGTATTATCCTATAGAATAATGCATGAACTATGCAATTTTTGTATGGAATGTGCAATTCTTTTTAAAAAAAAAGGACTACCCATTTAGGAAAATTTAAGGCTGAATAAATTTAGTATAGCATTGTTTAAATGTCTTTCAGTTCTATTTATTTGTCAAAACAACAGTAGATTGGAATAGCAGTTAATTTTCTTAGGAATTGCTGATTTCTTTGGCAATTTATGCACGTTCTGTTCCACGTTAAGAGTTAATTTTTTAAAAACTGTATTGTAGGTGAGATTATCCTGTGATATCAGGCATCTGTCTCCCGCTATTTCATGCTGTACCGCACAGCGCTTTTGAAAAGGGCATTTGTTAGCTGCTGTAACAGGAGCTCTGTGGAGGTGCTTTTTCCATTAGCGAGGCCCCGCGTGGAAGGTGCCCTGTTTCACACCATCATAAAACAGCCACTCCCGCTACAAAAGGCAGAAAAGAAAATTGCCTTCCTGTAATGTTTGCTTGGAGGAAATACAAGTCTTGTGAATAATGTGTGCAGGCCGTGTGTGGAAAAACTCGTTGACAGGGACAATATTATTTATGTGGACTTTAAACAGCTGATCATTCCTACAACAGCGGAGAGTATCAGTAAATATATACTGTATGGTGTCTTGTTTGCAGAAGCAAATTTGACCGCTGTTAAGATGATCAGCATGCAGGACTTCTTCATCACTGAGTAACTTTGACGGTTTTTAAGACGCGATCCATGATTATCAGACCCAAAAGTGAAGGCATTATTGTTTTTGGCTTCCTGTTCCAGAAGCAGAACGTTAAACGTGTAAAGCTGATTAGGGCTTGTTGTTGGAGGATGTCTGGCTTATTAATGGGGGGGGGGCTGTCTGACCAGGAGAGTGGGCCACCCCTTGACAGCACCTGTCGTGATTTGTCCGTGTGTCTCTGCTGTCATCTAACATGCCAGAGGGGTTCACCCCAAAACATCACATCAGCGCTTCATGTTTCTGTGGTTACAGGTCACAACCACAGAAACCATGTCAATTTATTGTGCCCCCCCCACCAACCTTAATGCTGTAATTCTTAATGTTAACTCGAAGTGTTTCACATATCTTCACAGACGCTATCTCATTGTCAAAGCTGTGGACAATATGGGAAAGCCACATTCAGACACAAGACGTTACTATGTTGTTGTGCGTGCGTGTGTCCATCCTCTTTTGCCACAGACACCAATAACAATGGACTTTGTGCCTTGGTGATTTGTGTCCTGATAACGCAAGCGCAAAGGTCGGCTGAGCCAGGGAGAGGACTCTGGTCTTGGGTGGGTGGGGGGTGGGGTGGGCTGTGAGGACGGAAGAAAAACAAATAACATGGCTGCCTGGCTGCTCTCTCGCTCGCTCGCGGCTCCTGTCATAATGTCTCGGGCAGTATGGAAATGAACAGGAAGGAGCGTCTCCCCAGCCTTCCCTTGGCACCTCCGCGGCCTCTTCCGGGACGCCGTGGAGCGCGAGGTGCGTCCTGAGCCGTGGCTAGGCGCCGTGATGATAGGAGCCACTCAAACAGGTTTGGTGACATGCCTCCGTCAAGATGACACACGCTTTCCGCTTTTGTTGGGGGATTTTTTTTTTCTTAATTTTTTAAACCAGGCCAAAGGAAAGCTGGGTTCGAGGGCAAAAGCATGATAATTTCACATGATTTATGATTACAAGATTTTGCTTGCTGATGTGTCATCTTGGTCTGTTGCATTATGGGAATATATCAGTGCCAATCACTGTGGTTTTGTTGTAAGATGGGAGGCAGTTTTAAGAGGCTGAGCCATTCACTTAAGTTCCTTTTAACATGTATTACAGCTTTCCTTTAAAAAAAAAAAAAACTGTCTGCAAATGCAGAAGTGCGAGTGCCTTGTGTGGAACTGAGGTGATGGAACTGTTCGTTTTGCAACCAAAAGCTGTTTTTTAAGTCAGGTCAGACACATAGAGGAAAATAACTTTCTCTGCACACTCATTAAAATAATGTAGCAAAATAAATGCCTCAAATTATTTTTTTGTCCCCCCAAAACAAAGCTCCTCAAAGAAAGAGTTGTACTGACTTTTTATGGATGGAAGGTTATTCTAAGGGAATTATGGGGTTTCCTGAACTGTGGCTAAAACAGCATTGTTGTCATTTGACGACAGTTAAATGCCGTGGTTGAAACCTGTGTGACAGAATCCTTCTATTCTGGAGTGCTGCACTATATCACATTTCTGAGCAGATGCATGCTGTGGATCTTTCCGGATGCCCAATGAGTGCAACTTTAACAAATCGTCAAATAGCCTTTTGGTTAACAGTGAGTGGTAGACAGCTGTGAAGGTCGAGTTTTAATATATGCCTACTGGATCAGTGTGTGTTTTTTCTTTTCTTTCTGAGACTGGATTTTTTGTTTTCTTTTTTTTGGTATATCATATAATGGCAGATGTTTTATTTAGGATCCCTACTTGTTTCTGAAGCGTGGGGAGGGGGGAGTTTGCTGAATAGGTCCTCTGTTTTTCTTATGCTGGAAAGATTCGGAAGTCAAGTAAACTTGGATGTTCAAAACATTCATAGCAATCACTCAAAATACAGCTGACCATAATAGTCTTATTCAGGGGGTGTGAAAATCACATGTTCAGTTTCTATGGTGGTTTATCAGTGGCTGCACAATGAAACAAGGGTGTTAAATTATTACATCAGGAGTGTTTAGGATGTTATGCATTTCTAATAAAAACCCTATCAAATAAACATGGATTTTGAAACCAAATCCAGACAAACTTAATTTCCTGGCTCAATAAATTAGGAAAGAATAAAAATGTATCAACTGGCCCAAGGAAGCCAGACCAAGTAAGAATGGAAAATGCACCCACGCTACACCGTGACCACCGTCAAGTTCAGCTGTCCACTGATGTACTCCAACAGACAGGCCTCTTTTTTTTCCTTTTTTTATTGCAATTGAATTTGATTTACGAACAACATCTGCCTTTGGCGGCTGTATCTCCGTATCACATGAGTTTGGCTACAGCATGCGAACATAAGACATGGGGGGGGCGACAGTGGCAACACTTGACCCCAGACACACTGCTCTGATGGGACGGGTCAGGTCTGGGGCCCTGGGAGATATGATGCATTATTAAGTTAATGCCTCCGATAGGGAACGGTGTCACCTCAGCATTCCTAGGGCAAGGTAGAGTTGCTTTGAAGTCAAAAAAGATGTCTGCTGTCTGCTCTGAAGCATCCACTACTGGGTTCCCAAGGCAGAGTGGAGGCCCAAATGGTCTGGTTCCATCCCCATTGCTCTCAAACGGGTCACCATGCAGCTAAGAGAATCTGCTGCATTCAGATCTCTTTCTCCACCTCTATGTGGGCCAGTGCCTTAAACAGTTGCTGCCGTTGATGGCAGTTTCGAAACGATATCCACAATGACTCAGCAGCTGTAGAAATACTGAAAGTTGGGTACGGGGAAATCAAGAATGCATCGTATCAACATTTCCTCTTGCGTAACAGAAGTGGACAATAATTAACAATTAAATTGGTATTGCTTTGGTGCAGCGAACCGTTGAGTGTCGTGCCTTTTGGCCACTTGCACAACACCAGCCATACCCCAACACGCATGCACATGTGCATCTCAGCCCTGACACACTATAGCCACTCAAGCTTTAAAGGGATTGACCATATCCTGATTGGTTTGCCGGTGAAGGTTTTGATTGTTACAGTACATCTTAATCTTTGCCTAATGCTGTGGGTTGGTTTTCAGAAAGCTAGCTAGCTCTTTTTTTTTTTTTTTTTTTTAATATCATGTCCATGTTCCTACAAAATGTTGAGGGCACTTCCTGACGCTGAAGGCTGTTAGTTCACAAAGTCTGGGAGTGTTGTGCAACCACCTTCTTTTCTGCTTCCTATTTAAAAAGAAATCTGTTTTGCAAATGGAGAGCAGTGTGGATAGGAAGATCACGTTTACGGGTTTTAATGTGTCATTTAGTTTTTAGCCCTGGGCAGGCTGGGGGCATACCCTGGATCATGATTTAAGTGGCTCTCATAGAAAACAGAATTGAGCACAAATGTGAGAGGAGCTATTTTTTTTATTCTGAGCGTAAGACAAATTGTTTCACTGTGTGACTTTTGGCCGCAAACATCACAATGTAGCGTGTTCTTCTAATTAAATAAAAAACGCAGAAAAACAAAAAGACAGCGGCTGAATTGGTTTTGTGAAATTGTCATGGTGCTGCACATCGAGCCTCTGACTCGGTAACGAACTGGTCACAAATTGGTCATGAAATCTAAAGGTGGCCACCAGCACGCCTTCCCCATTATTACAAGTCCTGTTTTCCGTTTGTTGTACTCCGATGGGAAGAGACATTACGCTAGAAGCGCAAAATTTGTTGCGGTTTTCAGGAAAAATCTGAACATTTGTGACTTGGGCCATTTTTATTTTATCTTAAATGCCATTCATTTTAAAAAAATGCAAAGCAAAAAGGTTCTTTTGGAGCTGAAAAACGCAGCCGTCCGTTATAAATTGCGCTCTAATTGGTTTGCGTGCTAATGGAATGGAGCCTCCTTTTTCCTGCCACGACGCCGGTCCCAGTCGATGAACGACACGGAGCTCGCTGGGGCCCGTTTCAATGTGCTCGTATTTATTATTATTTTGTATATATTTAAAAAAAAACAAAAAAAAAAACAGCCTATCTGTTTGAAAATCAGAGCAATTTATTCACGTGGGCTCGCAGCCCCCCACCATGTAAGGCGGCGAATTAAAAAATCTCGGCGTAAGGAATTTTCCTATATTGCGGCAGACGCTGATGTACTCTCCAGAGTGCTGCTTATCTTCATTAGGAATGCATATTCCTAACGTTTAATGGAGATGTTTAGTTTAGGGATATGCCATGTCGGATAGGAAAACCTTTTTCAAGAGGACGCATAAAATTACGTTATTTAAAGAAAGATGCATCCAGCGCAGATCAACCTAATGCAGCATTGTCTCCTTAGTTGTGTGACTTGTTTTCTTCGTTTATCTTTTTTTGTTGTTGTTTAGCATGATGCAATTTGGTGTTAATAAGAGTGAAACATGATGATGGAGTCTGCGTGTAAAATGATCACTTATTTGCTGATTTACTGAGGAAATATTCCTTGATGTGTCTGTGGTGCTCATAACGGCGATTCTTGAGGACGAATGAATGTCCTTATAAGCAGGAAAGCTGACGTGTAGCATCTGAGTCAAAAACATCATCTGGCTGGTGAACAGTCATGCTTTTCATAGAAACGAAGATATCATCTACGAGGAGTTACGGAACTTGCGCATTTGTGGAAGTGTTTTAACTGAATGCACACGTGTCTATTATTGGTTAAAACGTTAAAGAAATTCTAATCTTAGTATAATTTAAAGAGTTTTTCGAAAGAGGCTCATGATTTGAGAAACATGACACTGGTACTTTAAACCCTGTCATAAAAAAAAAACCGATTTAAATCTTGGGGAAAAAAGACAATGCCGCCGCCATTAGAGGAGCTCTAGCTCGTCTGCTGCTGCGTACCTTGAAATGTCAGCGCTGATTCCCCTGGTGAGAAACGGCGCTGTGTGAAACTCCTGCAGCTTCTCTCCTGAACGTCG
>JAACJT020000001.1:32158475-32181065 GCA_009936485.2 Gymnarchus niloticus | reverse complement strand
TGGCAGGTCGCCCATTGGTCTGCATCCATTGACCCTGCTGCGCTCCTGCGGGCGGGGGGCGGGGGGGGGTCGGGGCACTGAATTTCCATACTGCTAAGGTGCTGACAAAATAACTTTTTGAAAAAGTCATCATACCGATATGAATATTTGGATAACTTTATTTAACGTTATGGAGGGGGAAAAAAAGCATTTTATTAGTTGTTTGTGGCACAAGCTGGATGGGATTATAGTATGAGTGAAATGCTGTGATGGGGAGCGTGCTAAGCAGCTGGATCTGTGCCGAGAATGTCGCCCCTGATACCATGTGCTAGGCTGAGCTTCCCAGAGTCGATTTTCCTGGTAACCACTGCTGGTTTTGAGCGTGTGACTGCCCGGCGCAACCTGCCACGGTGTTTAAACGCGTCAAGGAGGCATAGCGGTCTCCCGGTTGGTGGCCTTACAAGTACTTCAGCAGCAAGGTAAACCAGCTGGCTTGCTTTTCTTTCCAGGTGACACATGACCAGGTGTCAAAATCCAAAACATTGCCAACCACGAATGATATAACTACCTCTGGAACATATAATGGAATGCATGATATCTGGTGTATTCATCCCCACCCCACCCCACACCTTATCGTGATGTGTTTCACGGTGAACTCATTAACTCTTCGATGGCGACATTTAAGATGTACGTGAGTCAGTGTCACTTTCACCGTGTCGTTGTACCTCACAAGCCCCTTTTCCCTCTCCCCCTCAGGATGGCATCTCCTCCCTGTTAGACAACAGGGTTGCTAATCATTTCCCTGGACCTGGAAGTTTCAGAGAGCGGGCTTTTCATTTTGGGTGTGGGGTGAAAAGGAGTCCGAAGTCCCAGAGTTTAGGTGACAGTGTGCGGTGGCTGAACTTGGGGGACATCCACAGACAGCAGGGCCGAAGCGGCATTTGTTTTCAACACCGCTGCAGTTAGTCCCAGTGGGAAGTTACCAAGGAAAGTGAAGATGAGCTTGAAACCCGTTTAAAATGAAACTTGCCTCATTGGTGGATCTGGTTCCATTGCTTAAAAGCAATTCAGACATGTCATCCACGTCATTGCTGTTAAATTTCATTCCGCCCTGTCTGTCGGTTTTGCGTATCATCGTTGTTATTGTCTTCATGCTGATTCTTCAGTTCAGGGTCGCAGTGGTGGCCTGCCAAACAGGTCAGATCAGACCCCTCTATTCAAGGCCACAAACTTTAGCACCTTCTGGGAGATCCCAAAATATTTCAAAGCCCCCAGGGAGATAGGACCATTTCAGCGCGTCCTGGGTTTGTCCGTCTTATGGACTCATCGCCCACCATAAGAAAGGTGGGGGGTAAATGTGAGAAGGTTTTTTCGTGTCTTTGTTCTTAATTATGAACATTCTCTTTATTAATGTCTGCTCCTCCCTCGTGTATGGAGCAGATCTCTGAAGCTGGGAGTGGGGCAGTGATTTGTCCTTTGCAGCAGAAAGCCCTGCTAATTGCATTTAGTAGGATTAAGGTGGGCTTGTGTACTGGTGGTGGTTTGTGAAGGTAAATGGATGTTGCTGTTGTCACCAAGCAACCGTGCCAAGCAATGAACTAGGTGGACTTCAGGAGGTTGACGCCTACAAATAATCATGTGGCCATCAGGGGGCACTGCTGAGGTACATGTTCAGTCACTGCCACTTCATTTGGCAGAGGTGAAAATCGAGTCTTTGTTTTGTTTTTGTTTGTTTATTTGGTTCCTTTATGTTGTTGTTTGATTACAAAGACTCTACTAAAGGTCACCATGTTGGAAGCAGGGGTGGGGGGGTGTATGGGTGTAAGCTGGCCCAGCTGGGTGATGTTTTTTGGGAGGAGGGCTCATGCAGCAGCTCCCTGACTTTGAATGGGGTCACAGCCCTCCGTATAATACGCCCTCGTCTTCCATTAGTCCGAAAAGACATTGTGTCTGCACTCTGATTACTGCTGATCCATGCTGATGACTCTGTTGCGGGATTATCGCTGTTAGCATCAGCCATCTGTTACAGAGGCGGATAATAAGGAGGCGAGTGAGACACACGATGCCCAGCCGGCCTCCCTGTTTTAAAAAAAAAAAAAAAAAAAAATCTTTGTAAAGTGGCGAGCTATGGAGGCAGAGCATGTGATTTTTTTTTTTTCCCCTATATGCAGCCGCACATAATGATCCCTTGACATTTAAGTAATCAGTGGTATTTGAGGTGCGTAACACATTGCCACATTTGCAAAAAAAAATAGATCCTTGTATCCACAGCATTTTTGTGTGTGTGTGTGTGTGTGTGTGTGTGTGTGTGTGTGTGTGGGGGGGGATTCTGTTTGCTGTGTGGCAGCTGCATTGTGTTTAGAGTAATATCTGTCGACGTGACTTTGATTCCGTTGGAGTTGTGTGCCTTATAAATCATTCCTAGTCCATTAGCATAGATTCCCCCCCCATGGAAACTGCAGCCCGCTGTTTGTAATGGCTGCACCGTGTGTACTGCGCCCTGTGTGCTGTCAGCAACTCAAGATTGGTTGCGTGCCCAAGTCAAATTAATTTAACTGCTTGTGAAGATTATACATCACGCCATATAGCTACTGCTGTGCTGTGATGTTAATTACGGTTACAATCAAGCTAATTCTGATGCTAAACCAATTTTAATTCCTGATAATTAAGTGAATCGGCTCCTTAAATACTGAAATGCATTATTGTAATTTACTGTCGTGTGACTCTCTCTCCCAACCCCCCCCCCCCCAACCTGTCATATTTATTTCTTAATGGCATTCTGGGTTTCTGAAATATGTCTGAAAACACCTATTCATTTTTGCATCCCTCGCGGCTACTGATGGGAATTTTTATTTTGGAAGGGGGGGGGAGACAAAACAGATTTCATTTCAAATGGAGTGAAAATAAGTTGCTCGAGAGGAAATAATTTCCTCATGCCTTGATGCAATGCAAGATGTATATGTGTGGCTGTTGAGAAATCCCCCTGAATTAAGGCGTGCAGAGGTATGCGTGTGTGTGTGCATATGGCCATAGGAATTAGCTTTTCCGATGTGGTGTTTTGCATGTGTCAGCGTGTATAAATTTCTGATGATACCTATCCATTGTACAGCAGTCATTGGCTTTGTGACATGGCGAATTCTGATTGGTATGACTTTGGATGAGCAAAAAAACATGGCAGGGTCCTTCATCCTGGGGTTCCACGGTCCCAGGAGCGGTGGGGTGATGGCTGTCCTGCGGTTCGTGGCAGTTCTTTCCGGTGGGAGCCGTTACTTGATATTCACGGGATGATTTTGTCTCCCAGATTTAATCAGTCACTGCTGCAGAGGGCAGTCGCAGGGGACATTTGGAAATTGTTTGTGTATTGATACAATAACAAAGATGGCACAGCTGGAAAGGAAAACGTAGAATTGCACTTTGAATTTATGTGTTTAGTTGTGGATGTGGATTTGGGGTACTGGATAACTCAAATGATGACCAGAACAGGGCGTACGTACCTTCTCTAAAGAAGAAGTAATGCTAGCAAAGTAATCAGTGGAGAATCTTAATCTTGGTGCTGAGCAGGCAGAACCATTTTGGGGGTGTCTTTTGGTTAAAAGGCATTGCCGTCAGCGACACTGGTGCTTCCTGGGAAGACGACAAAACAAATTTGTTGCAACAATTTGAAGTTTCACCCACTGGTGCGCCATTTTGGTTTTTTAACACGGTCCCCTTTGAGCCCCCCCAGGTTGTTTAAAAGGACCATTCGGCTTCATCACAGGCCAGATGGGTTTCCCTCTAGGAGTGTGAAGCAACACATTTTTTCTCCCGCAGTTGTTTCACTCCACTTGTTTTTGTCCTTATGAATCAAAAATTTCTCATTTGAACCACCCCCAAAATGCCAGTATATTGTCTTTGGGAAGGAGACGCAAGCAGTTATGTATGATTTGAGGAAAACATCTTATGCCAAGTCGAGTTCTCTTTTGGGGTAATTCAGACATGAGGCGTGACTCGGATGGGGCATGGGTTCGTGTTTTCTCTCCTTTTCCCTTTTGTATGTGCGCTGATTTTGATTGTGTTTGACAGATATGGAGTCAGGGGAGCGGCCTCCGTCCTCCGTGCACAGCGTCTTCTCTGCCGCTGCCGCCGCCTCCTCCCTGGCCCCCTCCTCCAAGCCCAGCCTGGCCCCCGGTGCTGCCGCGGCCACCCTTGGCTCACCCCTCAACACCTGTGGTAAGGATGTTCCCATTCTCCCATGCACGGGTGCGTGTGCTCGCTGCCCGCAGAGACACGTGTTGTATCATCGACGTGGCGTCCTGACCCATAAAGACACCGAGAACATCCTCAAAAGCACCGTCCCATGAATACACTTCTGATATAGAAAATCCTCTAAGTTTCAGTTGCTACATAGAGTTAGCATGTACACTTAATGTTTACACACTGGCTAGCTTGTCTACTGTCACGCTTGTGTTGAGATCAGTTAAAGGAGTTCCGATGGCATTTTCCCATGAGTCTTTGCGCGCTCTGGGCATCGGTAATCAAGCGATGCAAGTGGAGCGCTCAGGTTAAAAAATATTTTGGTTAAATTGTAATTTTTAAGATGCTGGGGAGTGTCTCCCGGTATTAATTATGTGGGTACGGCTAAGCCCGAAAACACACCTCTGTCCCACTTTTCTGACAGCTGGGGGTGGAAATTGAAAAGCTGTTGCATTAATGAATATCAAACAATTATTTAAAAGGGGGGGAAAAAAAAGAGTGAGAGAGGGTGGGTGCGCCGTTTGTAAGATGCGCCCTCGTAGATGTCTCTTGACGGTCCGCAGTCCTGTCAGGGGCACGGAGGGAGAGATGCTGCATGCCCACTAATGTCCACCGTTTTCTTAGCATAGTAATCACCGCCGTGGCCATTATGCAGTGAGCGCCACTCAAGCATAAGCTGTCAGATTACCCTGACCAGAAAATAACATGCAAATTTCCAAACTGTGATTTATTTTTTTCTTCCCTCCTCATCTTTCTTCCCCATCCCTTTTATGATACAAAAAGCCAAAAAACATATCCTGTATTTCCCCCCGTTACAATGAATAACCCATTAGTGCTGTTCTCATACATTATGTATTTTAGCCTTCGCCGCGTGTGCGTTCTCTGATTATTCTAGATAAGCTGTTTTTGGTTTCTGCCGCTGAATTAAATGCCAAAGAACTCTGCCGACTCGGGGCTTGTATTGAAGATTTAAAAGTAAAGCAGATTGAGTTATTCCCCCGATGATTTTTCTACCTTTTGAAAAACATTATATAAATATTCCCACTCAGATGTTGATAACGTTGTCGTCCTTTGTTTCAGTGATTGAATCATATGCCATTGCTATCTTCACTCTTTAGATTGCAAGCCCGTTTTTCTAGCTAGCATTCTCATACTGTGTTAGTGTGCTTTGCTAAATTGATGCCCTGACAGTCTTTTTTTTTTTTTTTTTTTTTTTTTTTTAATAAAAAATCCAGTTTATTCTGAAGTATTTTTAATAGACTATAGAAGGGCAATTTCCTTTGTACAACAATTAATAATATGCCTGCCCAACACAGGTACCATGTTTATCGGGAAGCAGGGCTGATGGGGTAATATTTATTTGTTTCAGAGGCATCTTATGTGTAACGACCATACCAGTTCAAAAGTAAATGCACTAATGGGAATGGATTATCTTTGGCCCTTGTTGAGTGACACTGTCTTACTTTTGACTATTGTCAGAACATTAAAATCTAAAAATTACTGGGTGGGGGGGGACTTTTTGGGGGCTTTAATAGTTCTTAGTTTACAACTTTAGAGAGATGATGTAAATGGGTTGCTCAACTTCATTAGCTTCTGTGGGTGAACAACTTTGTTTCTGCCGAACCGGTGAATTCCAAGAACAGTTAGTATGTTTAGTATTCAGATCTCTCCAAGTGGCTACTCCAAATAACGCAAAGGACATAACTACTTTCAGATCGGTTGCCCCTAGCAAATATGTATCATTTCAATATCACTTTTGTTTAATATGTGTATTTTGTAGTGACAATTTTTCATCCATTCTCTTAAAACATTTAACACTCATTTCCGTAGCTCATTGAACTGCCATCTTGGGGATTAGTCAGTACAAGAACAGAAAGTGCGAAATCTCTGGTGTGCCTAATTCCGAAAAGGTTACCCCTGATGTACTTGAATGTCAGAGGATTAATAATATAAAATATATATTTTATTGCCAATGATATGATTTCGGCATTGGAGCAGTGTAATTATGCAGTCTTCGGTTTCACTTCATTGGGGCAGATCAGTGATGACTTCGTTAAGGATGCAGACTAAAAAAATTTTTCAAAATAAGAAATTGTGCTGACGATATCAGATGTGACCCCATATTTACAGCAACACCGGAATAGGAAAAATTAATAGCTTATGTAAGAGAATAGCTACAAATGAAGTTGAGGTTGAGTTTTCCCATTTCTTTTCCTGATCAGTTCTTCAAGGGCCATTAACACTTGCTGTATCTGCCTTTGTCGCTGCGACGACAGCCTTGATCTGTTTGAGGACGCCCTTTATTACCACTCCAGGGCAACTCTGTTCGATCGTGAGTTGCAGAAAGTATCGTGTTATCCTCCCATTTCTACTTAGCCGTTTTCTGAAATTCTGATTTAATTATTCTGCAGCTTGGAATGCATTAATATTAAAAAGGCACTTGCAGATGTCATTCCTTGTTACTTGGGCAACTGTGCTATGGAAACCGAAGCTGGCCTTTTGGGTAATACTTTCTCTCGTTTATCTCACTATCGACTGCCCAACTTTCAGAGACCGGGCTCTAAATATTCAGCTTATTATAATTAGATTCAAAGTGTAGATTTTTCCATTTTGTATGTAAACGGGCATGAAGCCAGCACAATGAGGCCTCTTTGTATCTCTTGAAGAAAATTTTCCCCTCCTGTCGGCAATCTGGGATACTTTTTTTTTTTCCCTCCTTTTTTCCTCCCCTTTCATGCCAGTTTCTTGTAGTTGGTCCTCCAGGGTTTGAAGCGAACAGCTTCATAAGCAAAAAGATATCACTCTTTACAAATTCTGAGTCTGTGCAGAAATGCTTGTGGTCAGGGCAGGATTTCAAATGATTCTCATTCTGTTTGGTATTCACTTTGCAATAAATGGGAGTGAAGATGTTCCATCTGAAGAATGTGATATTTAATGGGCAAATGCACAACAATGCATTGTTTTTTGTTTGTCCACATTAATTGATTTTCAAAATGTATGTAACAAATAAAGGGAGATTTTCCAGATCTGATTACAATTTCTACATATTTCAAATTGGAGCTGAAAACTTTTTTAAAATGAGGAATATGATCAATTTTACAGCTACACAATTTTTTTTCTTAAGCACTCACTGGGTTTTGTTATGTTGAGAAATGGAGAGCCTGTATATCAGTAATTCAGTCAGATAGTGATCGTGTTATCAATTGAGCACTTATACTTTAAAATATTTAAAGAGAAACGTGTTTGTTTTTGGTCTTCATTATCTTTTAAATTATCAACATTCCATGATGATAAACCCACTTCTGGACCACTGGTAACGTAAAAGTCACCCGTGTTCTGATCATGATGCACCCCAGGTTAACAAATAAATAGTTTTGGCCCATTTCTTCTCAGTTTGGAATGTACCAGTTGTACTTTTCCCACTGTCTTGTTCATTTGAAGCCAGATGTGGCATCCCGTGAAGTTACACTGTTAGCTCAGCATTTCCGTCACCTGCTTTCTTTATTTCACAGCTTTAAAATATCGCTTTCCTTGGCCGTACTCTGCAGCCTTGCCAAGCCTAGTTTGAGGCGGAATAATGAACTGTACACAAATGGGCTTAAACAAAAATAAGTAAACAGATTTTAACACGCTAACATATGGGAATAACTGGACAATGTGCTTTATGTTCATTGCATTTATTTATTGGTTATCACGGATGCTTTAACGGGATGCCTGGCAGTCCCTCTTGACTGTAAGTGTGACTTCTTCAGTCATGCCCCCCTCAGCATTCATAATGTTGCCATGCTGAATCACTGTTAGAGACTCTTATTCTCAAGATAGGAGAGAAATTTGTAAAAGTGTTCGTTCTTCTCAACTGCGCGAGGATACAGATCTTGTCGTTCCACAGCGTCTTGATTTATTTATTTTTTTTAAATTTATCTTGGACTAAGAAAATCTACAGCATCTCTGAGTTATGATGATTGTTGTCGTAATGTGACAGTTTGCATAGCATCCATGCTGAAAATGAAGGGGATCTTGTAGAGGTAGGTGTCGTTTGCGAGGTTAGCTGATCGAGAGTGCAGTTAGGATTTCCTCAGGTGAATATCTATGCAAACGTCTCGTTAGGCTGGGATTACGCTTACATGATTTTTATCCCACCATTACAGTGTCTGCATCAGTTGGTCCTAGTCTGCCGATTTTGGGACAGCCTGGGTTGTTGGTTGGCGCAGACCATTGCATTGTGTATGATGGACACACACTCTAGTCTCTGGCCTCCCGAACGTGGTTCCGATAAGTCATAGAATGTCTGAATTTCACAACTGGAGTTGGGAGGAAATCTGATTTACGTTGTGTGGACCCCCCCCCCCAGTCGTGTAGTAGCTGATCCTTAGTGCATCAAAATTGTTGACCGATCAGTCGTTTAGTGTAAACCACCCAGTCTGTTCATAATCTTATAATTATGTTTTCTGTTTGCACTCTCCTGTTGTATTACCAAGCAAATGGACCGTGAAGGTTCAGGCATGACCTGAGGATTCTAAGGCTGCAAATACAACCAACTTTATATTGTTGCTTTATATCTGGATAACCTGTTTGCCTTTTATTGCTAATTGGAATCGGCTCTTGTGAACCTCATCAGCCAAAGGGATGGTCAAAACAGTGTGTATATACTCGGATTTTCCTGCGTTTACATGCCGATGAGTGTACAAGTCTTAAAATATGCATGATGAATTCCCACTGAATGATATCCCAGATTCCCAAATCTGCTTCTTATTTGCACAGTCGTGTTTAAACAGATCAAGCGTAATGGGAGGAAGCTCTAACTAGCAGCTAATGTCTTTATTGATAATGCATAAAACATTGCCTTTCTAACCAGGGGTTGTAAAATCGATAGGGAAATGTTATGGTATTAAACTTTAACATACATGCGGATGAATTATTTAGACAAGGCATTTTAGCTACATGCCACGGTCTGACTTTAAAAATGATATACCTGTTACATTCTGTCTTCATTTCTCTATTCTCCAGGACGTCTGTTTCGGGCAGCCAGCGATCAATCTTTCGGCATGTCCCCTGTCTCAAGTGCCTTCCCCATGGTGAACCACCCAGCCTTTGGTCTTTACACTAGCAGCTCAGGGCGGTCTGAATTCGGAGGTCTGGGGACGCTGGGCATGTCCGCTGCCCTTGCGGCGCACTCCCAGCTGGGAGCTTTTCCAGGTAAGGGGTGGGGGGGGTTATTATTAACTGCTACGGGAGGGGCCAGAGTGGGCTGGGCTTACACTAATGAATAGGCCAGCGAATTAGGTTTCATTTTAACGCAATCGTTTGGGGGGGATATAACATTGGGGAAGGTGTGGGTCAGATCATTTGAGGTTGGTTTTTTTTTTTTTTTTTTTTTCCTGGAGAACATTAGAGTGAGGCATGTTCTTCTGAAAGACTGGTGTTTTGAGAAGCTGAGAATGTGCTACTTGTGGGTTAAAATATTCCCAAAGGACAATTATTTATATAATTTTTTTTTAATAATGTGTTGTAAATGTAGTTCCTCTTAAGCTGTATTATCATGAAATTTCTGTTTTGACCATTCACGTTGCTCTGTAAACTTTCTGGTATCGTACAATAGAGTGATTGGCAGTGTTTTGGAATGACGTTTTATGTTGGATATTTTGCTAACGGTCATGTCATCAACATGACACTATTCCACATTTTGATTGTGTTTTGGACATTGTATTATTTAAAAGGTCCTTTAAAAGAGGGATGCTTTGATACATTTATGGATTTATTGTTGCTAAGAATGCATATTAAAAAGTTCATGTGTGTAGATATTTATTTTTCATGTAACTGGATTATATGCTGCAGTCAGGGGCCCCCCACAATCGCGCCCCTCCCCCCCCCAACAGAGTGAGAAAAACATGCTAATAGTCACTGTTTCCACGAGACTCATGGTTTCCAGCGTTAGCCGTACCTCACAGCTGTCAGATCAGAACTCCGGTGATAGCTCCTGGTTCCTCCCTCCACAAAATGTCTGTGCTACATGTATGATTGTATTGTCGTATGTGCTAATGAACTAGAAGCTATGGCCTTAAGAGTGTAGTACAGACGTAGACGTGGTAGGTCTTGCCGCTGTTAGCATCATAAAGCGCCATTGACTCACACGGGCTTGCTCATTTTGCCCGACGAGCAGCGGAGTGGTGGCGGCCGTCGGAGACACACAGGCGGGGTGCGGCAGCTTTCTTCCCTCCTCTCCTCGGCCTCCCTCCCATGTTCACGCCCCCAGTGCAGAACCACGACTCCAGCCCCTTCCAGTCTCGGACCCCCAGCAAGAATGGACGGGACACCCCTAAAGGTATTTTTCCGGGGAAGAAGTTCTCTTATAGTTAATAAGTTGCCCTTAAAATGCAGTTGATTAACCCAGGAGGCAAATGAAAGTTATAGAACCTGATTAATCAGAATCTAAAATAGGTGGTTGATTTTTACCAATTATATGTCAACTGTTACTGCTTATTTTAATGTGTTAAACTGAAACCTACTGCGAAGTCTGTCTTCAGAGCCCCTTACAATTTTCATATTTATTCATGTAATACCAGTTATTTATCCAGCTGCAAGGCAGTTTCCTGCTTTGCATACCGCAGCACTACAGTCCTCTTTGTGATCTCAATTCTGCATTTGTTCTGGATGCAGGGGTGAATGGTGCGGTGAACGGGAGCGGTGTGGTACCTTCCTCTGGAGGGAGCTCTGCCACCACCATGCCACAGGCACAGGGGGCCACTGAGTCGCCCAAAGCCGCTAACTCTGGTGGCAGGAGTCATAAAAGCAGCCAGGAGGGAAGCCAGGTGCCCAAGGAGAATGTGGGTGAAAAGCCCAGTCAGAAGACTAAAGACAAGGTGAGATGTTGTATTGGGGGGAGGGGCCAAAACTGAGGTACTGTCATGGGAGCCTCGTTCTTCTCTTGCACGTGGGCTAGGCCCGGTGAGCTAGAATGTCTTGTGGGTACCATGGCGACAGTCACATGGCTCTTGGCACTTTCAATGTCCTCAGCGTTTTTTTTTTTTTTTTTTTTTTTTTTTTTACAGATTTTTAAGATTAAAGTGCTGGACATGTCTTAATTACGAGTGGCAGTCTTTTTTTGGTGTATCTTTCGGGCTAATGTAATGTACATGATAGTTCCGGATTTACGCATCTCAGGTCTTTGGGTGCGAATCTGGCAAGGAAGGTTATTAGTGTTTTGTGTGGATTATATGGTGCAGAAGTTCCAGGCCAGAACACCAAAGGTTGTAGCTGAGGTGTGTGAAAACGTCCTTGGCGTTGAGTAACCGACGGAACACCTGAGCTCTAGACACCTGAAACCGTAGCCGTTTACTCAGCCTACCTGCGTCTGCGGTCTCAACTTCTTTATTTCCCCGCTTCATTTCAGAAAATCCACAAGAAAGCGGTGGAGAGTTCCAGTAACAGCGACAGCGAGTCGGGTTCCTCCTCGGACACCTCGAGCGAAGGGGTGAGCAGCAGCGACTCAGAAGACCTGGAGGAGGACGATGACGAAGACGAGGATGAAGAAGAGCAGAGCAACGAGAGCGAAGACTCGGATTCTGAGAGGGAGACGAGAGTGAAGCGGAAGGTGAAGGTGAACTAGAAGTTTACTTGCCGTTTTTAAGAAGAGTTCTTATGGAGGGTACAGTAGGTAGTGTTGTTACCCCATTTCTTATGTCAGTCTGACTGTTTATTCCAAACCTACACCCCCTCTCAGGTTGGGGTTGCTGAGGGTAAGAAGGACGTCTCCAGGCCTGCTGAGGACCAGGAGTCCCAGGGTAGCAAGAACAGTCTGAGGCGGGGCTTCTCTGTAGAGCCTCTGTGTCCCTCCCACTTCTCACCTTTGCCCTCGGTCCAGGCTTCGGCCTTGGCACCATCCAGCCCGATGGTCTTCCAGAGCTCCGGGTCCAGGGAAGAGGGAGTTAAGCAGCACATGAGCGTCATCCAGGCCATCGGGCTGGCGGCTAGCATCAAGCCCCTGGCCTTGGTCACGCAGCCACGCCAGGAGGGTTCAGCCAAGCCCCTAACCCCCTCCACCAAGGCCCTGTGCCTCTCCTCGTCCCCCAAGCCCCTTTGTCTGTCAGCCTCGCCCAAACCCATCCCACTCACAGCTTCCCCCAAAGCAGTTCCCCTTACAGCCTCTCCCAAGCCTGTCTCCCTCTCCACTTCCCCCAAACCCCTCTCCCTCTCCAACTCTCCCAGACCACTGTCTCTGTCCCCCCCTCCTAAACTGAGATCATTGGCTCCGTCCCCAAAGCCACCAACTCTCTCCCCTGATGGCATGAAAGTGACTCCCAGGAACCTCGTGGATGATGTGTCCTACATCAGTGATTTCAGACTTAAACAGGTGCGTGGCTGCCATCGTAATGGTGGTCTTTGGGGGGGGGGGGTGTTATATAGTCTGTTTTTACATGTGGACATGTGCTTTTAGTAAATGTCCTTGAAATCTTGGGCTACATTTCAATTTTATTGATAATACCAGTATCATTTTAAATTGAGTGGCCCTGATCACTTGTAGGAATTAAGATTGGTTCACGATGGGCTTTCTGCATCCACCACCAGTCATGGAAGAATGAAACAATATGAAATGTCATTCTCTGTGTAACACCTTAACTTTTGTTTGTGACATCACCTTTTCTTAATTACTTGTGTCTGTCTTAATTAACGGTTGAATATCAAGACTCAAAATTGAATGGTTTGAATTTTTGTCGTGAGGGAAACCACAGCAGTAGTCTGTATTAAATATGAAAACATTAAACCTTTGCTGATTTAATAGCCTTTATATCATTTTAAAAACATATATTTGAAACTACAAGTAAATACCGAAAACAGTTTGCTAAATCAATAGAAATGTTTCTTGGACTTCCTCTCAGAATCTTCCAACTTTATAGTCATTTTAGGTTATTATGTTAACCCCCCCCCCCACCCCACTTCAGATGTCACATGCAAAATATAATATGGTTTGCCTAAATGAAATGTCTGACGTTAACTTTTGACATGTTGAAAATCGTTTTTGTCTTCGTTTCTGCTACCATTATGAAAAAATACGACAGGTGCTCTTATTGTATAATAAAGCGGGTGAGGAATGTGGGGTGAAATTTCACAGTGCTGAGAATTTTAAAAATCTCACCTGCCATTTTGATGAGGTGAATTTATGCAAATGGAAACCCTGCGCAGATCTTAATCTTTGTGTTGAAAAAAAATTAGTATTTATAATTTTGTTGCGGCTCGCGGTGTCTTTACACATTTCCACGTTCCAGCTTTCTATATTATGTCTGTACTTACTGTTTGACTTCATTGTTTCTGGCGCACAAATCTTAAAAGGTCAGTAGGTTTCTCATAAACACAAAAGGAAATGTCCGGAGGGCAGTCATCTGAGGCATGGTTGTTTGCTGATCTCCGGCTTCATGCATGAGCGAAACTGACAGGACGTTTAGTGCTTTTGTAATTACTACAGCAGGACAGGCAAGCAGTTAGCTTTGGTGATGCTTTAGGAAGGCAGTGTTATTATCGGGGGGGGGGTTCCCCCCATCACTGCTACAAATTTCATTCTTTCAGGATGAGGAAACCCAAGTTTAACTGTATGAAAACGAACAATATTGGTGTCAACACTGGGCTTCTGGTACTTCAACGTTATTTTTTTATTTTATTTTTTTTTGTATTTATGAAGCATGACGTGTCGGAGATATTTATTATTAAAGCCGTATTGCTTGTGCTTGTCAAACCAGGACATTTCCTTTTAATTGGAGAGCCTATAAGCCCCCTTAGTGAGTGACTCTCTTATTCATTAACTATAGAAATTGTGTAATGTCATTATCTCAGTTTTAATATATACTACATAGATAAACTCATTTATTCAGTATTAACTAATACAAGACTGGAATTTATTATTTTCCTTTTGTAGTCAATTTCTAGCTAATAATTGGAGATAATTACTTGGTATTGTACTTTGCCCCCTGCTTTCGGCACTTGCATTTATGTAAAAAGACAGGTGGTATAGTTATTTTTTTCCTCCCCCCCCCCCCCCCCCTTCCTCCTTTTTGCTTCCCCCTTTTCATTCCCAGGAGCATTTCAAGCAAACATTCCCAGTGCATCTCCGGAAGCAGCCGGAGTCCTTTAAGACCCAGAAGAAGGCGGCATTGCTGCCTTTGTCCTCTCTGCCCCCTCCCAAACTCTCCCCCGAGGCCCCGGGCAGCCACAAACTGCCCCCCCAGCATGGAAATCACTCCAACCTGTTCCTCTCCAGCACCCTTCTGGGACACCACCATCCCAATGGTGTCATCCAAAGCACCATTCAGGAAGCCCCCCTGGCCCTCATCACCAAACCTCGCAGCCAGGTGAAGACCCCTGACAAGCCCCCGCTCGCAGCGCCAGGAGTGCCCCCCTTCTCCACGCCTGTCAATCTGAGCATGGGCGCCAAGAGCCATGTGGCTGTCTCGATGGTGTCCACAAGGCCTTCTACCTCACCGGGTCTAGCCCACGTGCAAGGGAAGAGCAAGGCTCCCAAGTCCGTACTGCCGGGCCGAGGGCCAAACCAGAGTCACCTGGTGCAGTCCCTGGTGGACCTCTTCCGGGGCACTGAGTCAGACATCCCCAGCAGCAAGGACTCTGACGATTCTGTTGAGGATGAAGAGGACGAGGAGGAGGAAGAGGATGATGAGGAGGAGTCCGACGACAGTCCGTCAGGTGGGTCTGGCTTGATTTGCAGCAAGTCGCGTATCGGTTCCGATGCTGTTGGGCGGTTAGCACCAAGTATAGACCGACTGTCGGCTCCTCTAGCTTTTGTCATGAACGGTGTCCATTGCCAGTTAGCTGATATTTATGACCCAACACAGACTCCGAAAGCAACTTTGGGAGTGACTCGGAAGGTTCCGAAGATGGTGCAAAGGAGCGCAGTGAAATGGCGACTGACACGGAGGGGGAGAAGATGCCTCTCAGACTCACCAAGCAGCCCTCCTTACTGGACGCCTCTGCTGACCTCTCGGGTTGCTGCTCCCCCCTCAACCTTCAAGTCATCAAGACGTCTGATGTGGCTGCCTCTACCACGTCGACTGGCACGCGAGGCCCGGCGTTCCACGGTGCTCCCTCTTCATCGTTTACCCTCTCTACTCCTTCAGGTAATGGCACGTCCGTTGTCATGGTGCCCCGTGCTCCATCTCTTTATCTAGGTGATCTTCTTCCATGAAGAGATGGTGGGCATGATCTGGGCACAGTTAGAATGATGGCTCCATCGAAAGCTTGTCCGCAAAATGAACACGGTTGGTTTGATTAGCTTTGGCAGTCTGTAGACCCTCCTCAGCCCACATAGAAAGCACAAGCCAAAACAGGGCTTTCCTTCTGACATACTTTGACGTGGTAGAATCTGTGGTCTGTTACCTTCAGTGTGATGGTGTATCGGCTGATTGGCACGTGATCAGTTGCCCAACTGCCGGAGCTGCTATTGCGGTTTAACCATTTCCTGAATTTGAAATCTGAAAGGCATTTGGGCTTATCCCCTTGACAGATTGTGCCTGATTCCCTTTTCCTGTGCTGCAGCCTATCGGAATGCTTTATGGGATAACCTTATAAATCAAGCAAACACATTTCAACATAGTTTCCCAAAGCAGTGTGGATTATGGGTTAAGGTTTAATTGACTCCGATTGGAACTTCTACATGTTTTCTCATATCCAATAAAAGCAGAATGAGTTAATCTAGAAAAATCTTTTTGTGGAACAAATTATTTTTACTACATTTCTTGACTGGAGATGATCAATGTGATTTTTATTCACCAGAAGGTGAGCTTTTTTCCTGGCAGTTGTAGTTCTAAATACGGATTCCATGGATCTTGTGGGGTTGGTGATGCTTTCGGTGCATGTCCTGGATTAACAACCAACCCCCCCCCCCAGGATCTGCCAAACGGCGGCGAGTGATGGATGAGCGGGAGCTGCGGATACCTCTGGAATTAGGGTATGTTTTCCAGGAGTTCATAACTTTCTGCTCTATGACCCATTAAATCTCCGGCCTTTTTTCAGGGATCACGTCTCATAATTAGGTCACACATGCATTAATGAACGGCTCACAAATACATCCACCGTTCCTAGTATGGGCAGTGGCGCTCATTGGCAGGGTACTTTCTGTGGTCTGAGTTAGCCTCGTCGAGTCGCACTTCCAGGGTCTTGTGTCAGTGTTGCGCCACGCAGGCATAGTGGGATAGCAACCTCTGAAATGTCACTGCTCGTGATGCCTTTTGTCATGTGCTGCTCAAGTAAGCAGTGTTTCGGTCAGTGCTGTGCTATGTTAAAGACCTGCGCCTTTTTGTATAGAGTGATGGCTGACTTAAAGTTTTGATGAGCTTTATTACTAAAGGAGCCCCGGTCTCACAAGCATGCACTGATGCCTGGTCTCTCAGGCCGCGTAGAGTGGAGGCCACAGCTGCGGTGAGTTTTAGTAGTTAGCCTTCTGATCTTTCCTCTCTGGACTGAAAGACTGGATCTCGCAAAAGCAGAGCCAAGCACTTTGGTTTTTAATTCCCTTCCCACGACCACGGATGTGAGAGTTGGGAAACACATTTCAGTTTAACCAATGGTGTCTTTGATATGATTTACTCTTCTGGATAATACTGCCAGTAATTGCTGCTGTCTCTTTCCGGTGGAAGTGTTCTTGCACGAGGCTACCTTTGAGTAACCAGAGTCTTTCTCACCCAGTATGGGTGACCGACCAACATGTCTGTCTTTTGTCGCACGGAAACAGTCTCAGGTGTTGTGTTTTCAATCGAAAGTGGGTGGAGATAAAAACGCCTGTAGTTAAATTTCGACTAACAATGGCCCCGAGACAGAGAGACTCCGAAATTCTTCTGGGGAAGTGGCCAAAGAAGCCTTTGTCAGGAAATTCCTTTTTGAGACTGTGCTTTCTGTTAATAAAAATGGTTCTTGATATTCATGTTCAGTTTTAGCAAACACATTCTCAGGCAAATATTATCGTGAACAGATCCCTTAAAAATCAGCATCTTTAAAGAGCACCCTGGTAGGTGATGTTCTGTGTTTGAGGGGCAGTACTTGTGCGTGCAGATGGGAATTTAACCTAAAAAAAAAACTTGAATGAATAATTCTAATGGGTCAGATCGGAAGATCAGAGTCACACTGGATGAAGCTGTCTGCTTGGAGAATGACACTGACAATCCTTTCTGTAAGAGTGATTTATGACATTACTATACCTGCACCCAGGTGGCGGAGGGAAACCCGCATTCGAAACCTCAATGGCCGTCTCCAGGGTGACGTGGCATACTACGCCCCCTGTGGGAAGAAGCTCCGTCAGTACCCGGACGTCGTAAAGGTAACCCAGTGGATGGGTCTGTTTGGTGTCACTGGGGCTGCTTAGGGCACCTGTTTACAGTACTAAACCTTGCAATCCCATTAATTGGTCAGTCAAATGATGGTGCATTCTTCAGTTAAGAGCCCCGTTACATAAAACTGGGATGGAATAGCGTGTGATTCTGATTGGTTATGTGCCATCTTAATCGTCCCCAAAGCCTGCATTCCTCATAGCGGACGTCTTATGGTCGCTTTTAGTGTCACGCTTTACGCTTTCTGCCTGAGCCCTGAATATCTTTGTCTCACCAAAGTCGTTATTTTCTCTTCTGTAGTATCTGTCCAGAAATGGAATAAGTGACATCACACGCGATAATTTTAGCTTCAGTGCAAAAATAAGGGTTGGTGACTTCTATGAAGCCAGAGATGGACCCCAGGTGAATGTTTTTCATATATATTGCCAGTGTCTTCTCGTTTTCCTGTTAAGAGCAGCAGGTACATTGTGATCTCTGTTCATTAGCCATGACCCATACTTGCTGTAGCCGCTGGAGGAGGGTGAGAGATGTGTTAATCAGTTCACTTTTGCAGGCAACCATCTAAAGTTATCCAGCATTATAAGGACAAGGGGTGGAAGAACACAGAGGCACACAATACAGCAGTCACAGTATGCACTATGAATGGAAGACTATAGACAAGATGTAACAGTAACGAGAGGCTCAAATAAATAGTGATGGGACAAAAGAGGCTTCAAAACCAGTGGTGGGTGGGACTATCCTGAACTAATCAATTGATGCTGGAGCAAAATGAGGCTTCAAAACCTGTGGTGGGTGGGAGTTCTGGATACACCCACCCACCATGACAGCATTTATTGGTAGTTTGAGATAATCTCATCCACGATAAGTTTTAAAGCCTATTTTTTTCCTGTCACTACAAATATGTGTTTGTCTTTCAAAGTCTGTTTCCCCTCCTTTTTATGTATAGACCAAATTATAAAAAGAAATATAAATACAGAGTACGTGACCAGTGATTTGCGGCGATCAATAGCATCTTGTTGAAAGATGCATCCCCTTCGGTGTTTCCCATGGTCAAGTTGAAGGGGGTTAGTTTTCAGTCACTGGTGGGGACAGCGGGACACCTTACTGTGATGTCCCCCCGCATGTCTCTTGGTTTAGGGCTTGCAGTGGAGCTTGCTGACAGATGAGGAAGTTGTCCCTCGCGTCCTGGCAATGGAGGGCCGCCGGGGGCGTCCCCCAAACACTGAAGGCCAGCAGCTGGCAGACGGATCACGGGCGAGGCGCCGGAAAGGCCGGCCCCCCAACGTGAGTGAGGGAGAGCTGCCCAGCACCACTGACGCCAAGCTTCTCCGGAAACTGGAAGCCCAAGGTGAATGGCGCCACCCTGTAGGATGCTTTGTGACTTGACCCACATGGGTGCCACCAGCTACAAAAAGAGGAGTTTAAACCTCCCCCCCTCCCCTTTGCCAATAGAAATAGCCCGGCAAGCGGCTCAAATCAAAATGATGCGGAAACTTGAAAAGCAGGCTCTGGCTCGGGCAGCCAAAGAAGCACGCAAACAGCAAGGTATGTCTCCCCCCCCCACCCCTCGGGCACATGCCGACACTCCAAACCGCAGACTCGCACCACCTGTGTCTTTTCTCTTTCAGCAATCATGGCCGCCGAGGAGAAGCGCAAACAAAAGGAGCAGATCAAGATACTGAAGCAGCAGGTAAAAGCTGACGTGAGGACACCTGCTTTGTTTACCGATCCTGCAAGCCAAAGCAGAATAATAAAAACAGCTTTACTTCCCTTTTAAATCTCTCAAGCTGCTGCTTCGACAACTTTATACATGTCATTATGATTTAGAAATGTATGTGTGTATAAAATATATGGTGGGTGGGTGTGTATAAATAATGTATACCTACATTTATACACACAACCATATATATTAATGTGTGCTGATATACAAAGAGCACATCAACATGTTTTTCTTTTTAAAGAAAAGCTCATTTATATTACGTCTACTTCCAGTGTAATCCAATACACGCCCCCCCCCCCACTCCTGTTCAAGCAGTGTAACAGTTGTATCCCAGACTTCCATAATGTGATTGACGACTCTTTTGCCTGATATTTTTTTCCGCCCCCTTTTTTTATTTTTTGAAGGAGAAAATCAAGCGGATTCAGCAGATCCGAATGGAGAAGGAACTCCGTGCTCAGCAAATTCTCGAAGTAGGTTCTGAAGGAGGTGAAGGGGGGGCATGTTGGCTTTTATATATGACTGTTTGAACTTATCCTAGGGCTATCTGGATGCTTTTTTGCACATCTGACTAATGCTGAATTAGTTTTTATGGAGTATTGTGCACTTTTGCCTCTTCAAACCATGATTAAATTGTGCAGAAAAGATACTTTTCCTCAATCAAACAATACTGACAGCTGAGTGTGAAAAAACTATTTTCTATACATATACAGTTATAAACATGGCAATGTGTTTTAGTGGGCCTAAATCGAATTTGTGTTGACATGGTTGGCAAGGGAGTCTTAAGAGGATTTCTCTATGCTCATAATTGCTTAATTTCAGCATAATGAATTCTTTCTCAGTTCTGCATTGCCTTGCCTCCCCTTATTTAAGGGTCAACCTTTCACTTCCTGTGCAAGATCACACATTTTATGATTTGCCTACCAGAAGGACCCATCACAGATTCCATAGTGTAGATTTGCGGTGATGACAGGACCAAGAATGAAATAAGTTGACAGCGCAGGAAGACGTTGAGTCGTAGTTATCATACATTTCTCATTCATTAACATTTAATTAACTTGTAAAGAACCCAAATCCATATGGTCGCTAACACTTGATACAGGCCTTCTACTTGTACAGGTGTCTCTGTATCCATCTATTTTGGGCAAAATCCTGTATTTTGTACCATGAAGCTCTACTTGTGATTTGTTTTAAATTTTTTAAATTTTCCGATCATCCTTTAATTTATGTGCTGTAGTTTTAGGCATGCATACATACAGTATCCTTAATAGTTTGATGTAAAAGCCTCACGTTCTCAGCCATTTAACCAGTAATAGCACTTCTGTCTCCAGTGTCTGTTGTCTCCTGTCATTCTCTCCCTCGGGTATCTTGTCTGTCAGATTGTTGTTGTTGTTGGAGGGGAGATGTTTTCAAGCTCGCCGTTTCTGTTGCATGACCTGAAGACCTGTTTTGCATGCACAGGCTAAAAGGAAAAAGAAGGAAGAAGCGGCAAATGCCAAAATTTTGGAAGCCGAGAAACGAACAAAGGTTAGTTTAGATGGGCTGTAAAGACTCAGTGCAATGATCTGCTAACTGTGAGTAATGTAAACAAGAATCAATGACTGATGCTGATTCATGAATCACTCCCATGCATGTTCATTGTATGCTGCTCAGTGCATAAATGAAGTGTTTAAATGAAGTGTTTTCTAAGTATGGACCTTCTCCATGTTTAGGGGAAGGAGTTGACTTCCTGTCACATGACTCTAGGTTGGCCAGTGTAACTTTTTTTTTTTTTTGAAGGAGAACACCGTGGATGTGTTTGCACTGATTTGAGTTTTTCTGTCTCGGGTTCTTCCCATTTAGGAGAAGGAGATGCGGAGGCAGCAGGCTGTCATACTGAAACAGCAGGTGAGCACAAGTCAGGGTTTATGCCCCCATGGCATGGAGCTTAGATGAAACAGTCATTCAGATTCTGTGTAAGCCTTATTTGGGAAGGGGGGGCTCTCTAACTAATTATCAGTGCTTTATTAAATCCCTTGTGTTTTTCCTTTAGTTGTTTTCCATGCTTTTGGGGACTGGGTTATCTCTGGGGTCAGTTGTTTTTTCCTTATGAACTTGGTTCTTATGACTCTGTGATTTTCTGTTTCATAATACTTTGCCAACTCTTTCTACCAGGAGTTGGAGAGGCATAGACTAGATATGGTATGGGTATGTTTATTTTTGTACATCTAACACCGCATCGTGAACTGGTTGTGATCTGGTTGTCATAGCAATGCATAAAGTGTAGCACTGGCTGCTGTCATACTACATCTCTCTGCATGGCTTTTCCGCAAAGTTGCATCGCATACATCCGCTGTCTGTGTTCCTGGGGGGTCCGGGATCCCCTAGAAAATAGTTAAGTGATGAGGCCTAGCATCTTCTCTCGTTAGCAAATTGTGCTAAAGGCCACTATACAGACTGGACATGTGAGGCATTCATCATGCGTTGTTGTTGTTGTTGTTTTTCTGCTGAATGACTGTAAGTGCTTGTTTTCTGGAAGCCCAGGCAGCAGGCGTTCGCACCATTTAACAATCCGTCCCCCTCTGCCCATGTACTTCTGCTGCTCTCTCTCCTGCTTGTTCAGTCCGGTTTTTTTTAAAAAAAAAAAAAAAAAAAAAAAAAGACCTGATCAAGGAAGTATTCTTTGATGCGTCAGATTTTTGTTCCCCATACCTGCCCACTCTTCTTCCACGTACACTTGAGTCACTTATTGATTTTCATAAAGATGAGCGATTTCAACATTGCCACAGACCTTTGCATTATTGGATCTAATGGGGTCCTGGATAAGATCACGGCACTGTCCTGGATAAGATCATAGTGCTATCCCAGATAGCCTTAGATGTTCATCTGGGAAAATCCTGACTTGCCGTCCAGACTCATTTCATATATGATGATCTCACTTTCTATAAATCTCTTCAATTACATAGCAGAGGAGCTGATGGCTGTTTGCTATCTGACAAGGGACATTGGAAGTTGATACTCTGAAATCATGTTCTGTGTTTTCCATTTAAATATTTTCCCTGAAGGTGTGGTCAGGCCCGTGCTCTATCGGCAAACAGTCGGATCTCATGGTAGCCAACGTAAACCAGTCTGTAGCGAGCAGCCCTATTTGCTTCCTATCTGCAAGCTTACCCAGAAGCAACATGGCTGATAAAGCCTTCCAGAATATGCTTCAACTTCAACACCCCGCCGTATCTGTTGCTCCCCCCCTTTATTTTTTCATTGTATCCACCAAAAACACACATTCTTGACCACTGTTGATGTGACCCCCACCACCCACCCCCCACCCCCCCACGCGCCTCCCTCCACCGCTCCACC
>JAACJT020000001.1:32142275-32157275 GCA_009936485.2 Gymnarchus niloticus | reverse complement strand
TTCTGTATTTCCCTTTAATTGAATTTGTCAGCAGTATCCTCTTTAACTTAAAACCAGTCATAACAGCTAAATTAAATAATAATTAAAGAAACAACTATTACGAGATCCGTGAGGAAGACCATGCACTGGATGGTGCAGCTTGGCTCGGTAATTTATTTAAATTGCATAGCGTGTGAGAACAGTGATGAAGAGGTGGAGCTGAGTGGAGCTGTTTAAAGCGGGAAACCAGAGTTGGCCAAGCTTTCTGCTAATGTGCAGGGCTGTTAGGACAGCGGCCCTAACCCTGTTTAACACCCCATTAACAGTGCTCTGCCGTTATTCCCCTTTACTTTCTAGATACGCTCAAAAACTTGTAAGTTAAACTTGTAAATGTCAGACCTACACAATGAATTTTGTATTATTTCCCCCCTGAGTTTCATGGTGTAACCTGTTAGCACTGGTTATTAATTATGGTCATGTCAGACCCGCTTTTGGGGAAGGGGGGCTTGCACGGCAGGCAGCAGGCGGCATCTTGAATCCTCCCCAGAAGCATCAGCCAGCAGGCAGGATGCGGTTCCATGTCAGGAAAGAAGTAGAAGGACAGATGAATACACAGATAGGTAATTGGACGTAATGAATTCTCTCTGGGCCATTTCGAATGGTGCTCTTAGTCTCTTTTTCTTTCTTTTTCTCTTTGCATGGAGCCATGTGTTGGGTGGGGGTGGGGGCAGGGATGGGGGTAGGCACTGGGGGAGTTCAGATGGATGCTGGTTTGGGGAAGAGGGTGTGTGGCCAGCAGGGGGAGGTAGGACAAAGGGAAAAAGTTTTCCTGTCCCCCCCAATTTTGGGTCTGTGGAGTGAGGATATGAGGGGACTCCCAGACCGTTTGCAAGGCCACTCCCTGTGCAAATGGGTAGGTGCCGGAATCACAACAATCCCAGCAGGCTTTCTGAGAACGCGACCTCTTTAGTTTGGGTGTGTCTGAGTGTGCATGTAGGCCCAAGTCCTGCATGTGGAGGATTTAAAAGATGAACATTGCTTTCATCTGGACCACTCCCGTCTAACTTACGATGAACGAATTCCGCCGTGGGACTCTACCATGACTCTACTGTGACTCATCCATGCTTCTGCTGTGACTCTCATTAACCAGTCATCGCTCCCTGAATTTCAGATCGCTTGTGTTCATATCCACGGGAATTTGCAGAAGGCTTGTGACCATGTTACAGCATCAAGCAAATTCAAAAGTGTTTATTATTTTGATCGGCAGAGACCAACACAAGGAATAATGAAATCAAAAACAGGAACACGCCCCCTCCCCCCCAGTACCTGTTGCTTATGGTCTGTTCAGCACGGTCCTAGCCAGTGAGTGCGATCACTCCCGCAAATGTAGGTGAGGACTCTTGAGTTTGACCGGGTGACCTCTGGCACCGTCTGAGTGTGGCTGTGGAGATGTGCGGTCCTTAGCTTTGTGTTTAGCTCCTCTGCACTCCACCCCCCACCCCTTGAGAAGCGAAGCAGCTGCTGAGTTGAGGTAGATCTATTTCATCCCTGAAAGAAGTCCTTGAGTTGTGTCCCTGTATCCTTTACTGCCCGCTGTGGCAGACCGATCTCCCACACAGGGACTGCGGGAAGGCGACACTGCGGACAGGTGCTGACCGGCCCAACTGAAGGCAACCCTGGCCCAGGTTCCTCATGTGTGAGCCCACCCGGCGATACCAGTTGTCTTAGGTTTTTTTCCTTGTTGACCTGACGTTCTGCGACAGGTGGCTTTTTGGCACACTAATATCACAGTTGATGCCTCGTAATTTACTGATTCAAAGGGCTTACAGAGCGCGGTTGTTTCTATTGTTTCACAGTTTTATTGCCACGCCTGAACGATGAAGTGTCCACTTTCCTCAAAAAGTGCCTCATCCGTACACGGCCTCTAGCAGAATGCCAATTCAGACGAGCTTTGCCGTTTGTGAACCCTGCATGTACTTCCTGGTTCAGAGAGCAGGGTTTCCATGGCTATCAGGCAGCCAATCGTGGCAGCCGTTTCAGTGCATTGGATTCAAATGTCTCTGGGGCAGCCGTCCTATTTAAACAAGGCGAGACACTTCACAGACGGGGAGTGGGCCAATTAATTCTGCCTGGGGCGCTGCTCCAAGGTTAGCATTTGCTTATAGTGATAAATTGGTGCTTTGTATCCACAGTAAACTACTTCTGTGCCCCTGTTTTCTATGGGATAGTGATGCTAAGGATTGTATTGGGGTAGGAGAGTGGGGGGTGATTAAATGAGGTTGATGCTACCTTTTTGCGAGGGCATCTCACCACCATTTGTGTGAAATTAATTAAAATCAAGCTCAGGTCACTGTCCGTGTAAATGCTGTTTGTAACAAACATCTATCAGAATGTGCAGTCAGCTATACTACGTGTCTGTGGGAATTTTAAATTATTTCTCTCAGAAAAGAAATGCCGCAACAAGCTTTAACAGGGGCACTTTTCTGTTTTTAGACTGAAGCGCAACTCGCTAACATGTTTAAAACGTGCAGATTTCAAGTCAGCTCAAAACGCGGATATTTCGGCGGCAGACTCACACCTCACGCCGCTTGCGTAGTCAGTCACGCTGACAACGTATCAAGTAAGGGGGACGTACATGTACGGTACGTTTGGGGGTTGGGGTGCGATTGGCATCGTTAGCGCTTAACGAGATGTGACGAGGTTCGCCAAGCATACACACGTGTCGTGATCACCTCCGATAGACCTACGGGAGAGACAGTGACCAGCTGGGTGCCAACGAAGGCACGCTTTTTTTTGTCAGAGATAGCAACATACCAAAAACAAGTTTGGTTTGGGGAAAAGAATGGGAAGTACTAATTATAAAATGTACGTTTAATTTGCTTTACTGTGTTGCAAATACTGCCAGCTAGGAATGGTAAACAAATGGATACAAAAAATAAGTAGATAAATTTAATTACAAACAAAATGCACAATAAATCCGGGGAAAAAAACAAGGCAAAAAAAAAAAAAAAAACTTAAACACAAAGAAAAATTTCAAAAAGTAATTAAAAAACATTAAAAAATTCCATTCAGTTACACGTGATGGCGGTGACAGAACTCTTCATGCATGACTGTGGAAAGTAAATTAAAAAAATAATTTGTCTGTAATTAATTTCTGTTTGTGTGGTGCTGTATGCACCCGTCGGTGATCCTCAGTTCGTTCCACATGGGCTCCTACTGTACAAGACACATCTGTGACATGAAGAAACCTTGGTTGGTGACATGTGGCACTCACATTGTGCCACCTTGGTAAAAGCTCACAGTGTGGGATGTTTCCATTTTTTCCACAGACTGACTCACACCAGTGCACCAAAGCCTTGGCTTTGCCTTTGCGATTAGCATTGTTATTACTGTTATTATTATTACTGTTTCGCCCTTAGTTTTGACTCCATCCCCTCTCTTTTCTTATATGCACCTCCCCCCACCCAGGACATTCTGAATACGCATTTTTCGCATTAAAGGGAAAAAATTTTTGAATGTTTTCTTTGGGGAGATCACTACTGGGTGGACCAAAGTTTTTCTGCCCCCCCCCCCCCCCCAAACCCCACCAAGAAAAGCAATCTAGTTGTGCAACAGCGGAAGAAAATGTAATCACCTTCAAAGATGTGGGAGGATGTCAGAGTTGCAGTCTGTGCCACCTTAGGCTGGGTGTCACTAGGCCAGGCCAACATGACTGGCTGCTCCAGTGCTTGCCTTACCTGGAGAATCGCCCCAGGCACTGAAGGATTTAGGAGTTTGATTTGCATGGTGTTCCAGAGAAAGCAGCATAACATGCTTAGCTCTGTGGTGTTAGCGTATTAGCCCACTGACACGTTAGCTCTTCTACACTATCCCTTTAGCATAGGTATGCTAGCCTCCTGGCATTGTCGTGTTAGCCCTTTGAAATGTTAGCAGTTTCACGCAGGAGTGCTATACCTTTGATACTTGGCATGTTAGGCTTATGGCATTGGCACATTAGCTTTGGCATGTTAGTCCTTTGATGTTCCATGTTAGCCCTTCAGCGCTGGAGTTTTAGCCCTTTGATATCGGATTGCTAACCCTGTGTCAAGTTAGCCGTTTGGTATCGACGTGTTAGCCCTTAGACCGTTGGCATTTAAGCCGATTGACTTTGTTATCAGTGTCATCAGCTGTCCACCAGGGGTGCTCTGGGTCAGCTAATGCCGCTTGGCGGTGCTGGTAGACCCAGGGAAGCTGGGAGCAGCTGCAGCCGGCAGAAGGCCACCTCTTTTGCTGTCAGTTCTTTACGCTTCTCAGCATTGATCCATGTCAGTCTGGCCTGCCATCAATCGGCAGCTGCCAAGTCAAACTGTTTACCCTGGTGCCATAGAGGCAGGGCGTTTTTTTTTTTTTTCCCCCAGCTGTGCCAGATCATAGTGTCTCCTGCAGGCTGAATGTTCATCTGATTGTCTGTTCTGTGTTTGTAGCTGTGGCCCTTTAAACACCTGAGTAACTTTTCTTCTTCTGAGACTGCTCCCTCATGCGGTGGGACTGTATTTTCGTTTAATGCGTTACTCTGCAATTGTAGGAGTGCAGACAATTCAAGAGCAAATAACTAAACTGTAATGAGGGGAGAAGTTTTAAGGGTAACTTTTTTAGTTCTGCATCAGGTCCCCTGACCCCAAACTAACATGGGGTCTACACTGTTATAATGTTTTTCAGTTATCGAGGTGCGATCTCTACAGTTGAAGCAATCACCGGATACCAAGTGCCTTGTAGTAAAAATCCTCTGTGTGAATATTTTTAAAACACCCTTAATGTCACTTTTCATCAAAGAAATGTCCAGAAATTGTAAACCTGGCTGGACGTTTCAATACTTTACAGACCTAGTTTTGACCAGTTCAAAATGAAGATGTATTTATTTACTTGGAGATGTGGTTATGAACATACAAACAGTATTCATCTTCTCACTAAATGTCTATCTTCCAGTTTAGTTTTAAACACAACAGAATTTCTCAGACCTACTCAGTGAATTAAAGATAGCAACAATAAAAAAGAAAGAATTAGACTTTTGTAGAGGTTTGTGTCTCCTGGGGGTGGTCGCAGCCCTCAGTGGGCCTGACACTTTCTTGGAGGTGGCCTTCAAACTGCCCGACACAAACTGCAAAGGCGGAGGACATGTGAAGAACACAATGAGCGGGAAAAACCCACCAACCCAAGAGGCTAGCGGGAAAAGTTTGAATAAAAGCAAAAAAAAAAAAAAAACAGAAAAAAGAGGAGAGTGTCACCGTTTGACACTCCCTCCGGCTAATCCCTCGCTTTTTTGGGCTCATTGAGTGAAAGGCGCCCATTCCTTGTAGCTGGAGGTAGAAAATGGGGGGGGGCAAAAGCTGTGTGAGGTGTGAGAGAGATGGGGGGAGAGAATGGGGGGTGCTTGAATGCTTGCCATCAGCTCCTTCAGCATGAATAGGCCTAATGAACGTGAGTAAGAGCCAGCAGTTGAGTCCCAGCTGCATCCAGCCAGGTATTACGACTCCACTTTAATTGGGAGCAGGTACTGGGAGGCTGTATTACTTTAATTGGCTATGGGGGGTTCCCAAATGGAAAAGACAAAGTATAATGGCCAAATTGTGGTGCACAATAGCACTTAGCCTGGGATTGTGTGCACTCACTAATCTGCAGAGGAATGAGGCAAATCTGGACAATTTTCTCAGCAAGATGGGCCCTGGAAACCTTGTCCCTTTTGTTCTCCCTTGGGAAAATGTAAGATTGAAACAGAAAATACCTTTACCGGGGCAATCCTGTGCCACGTGCAGAAAGTGGATTCAGCAGTGAAGCCTGTGGAAAAAAAAGGCATTTTTGTAGTAGAAGAAAGGATGGAAGGAAGGATAAAGGCCGAGCCCAAAGTGGGACTGGTGACAACCACCCATAGAGAGATGACGTGATGGAGATTTCGGTGACAGACAAGACCGCGGTGGACAGCTGGGTGCAGCGTGGAACCTGCGACCCTCTGATTCAGAGACACCGTCAGCGATAATTAAACGTGGACATACATTCAATGGCTGGGCTCTATACAGATGATAAACCAGCTGCTTTTAGGTAGCGGGATGAGATCTGTTTGTGTGGATGACTGGTCCCCAGAGGGAGGGTTCTGTTTTTCTTACTTTGAGAAACTTAGTGGGCTGGAAACATTGGGAGCCATCAGGTCACACAAGTTAGCAGCCTGGACCAACCGTGGTGAGGAAATCATGGAGCAGAATTAAAAGGAGCAGAGGGGAGAGAGTATCAGTAGTTAAAACGACCACAATGCCAAACGGCTCTCTTATGCCCGCTGTGGCTCCCCTAAATGGCCTTTCTTCTATGAGCCGTGACGCACTCACCAGCACGGGGGCACATTAGCGCAGTGAGCTGTGCGGGGTATCTGCAGGGGGGCTGGGCCGAAGCGTGTGTCTGTGTGTGTGTGTGTGTGTGTGTGTGTGTGTGAGACGCCTGGGAGGAGGCGGGGTCACGGCAGAGCAATGCTGTGTGTCTGTTGAAAGGTCACTCTAGAAAGGGAGGGAAACTTTTGCAACCCCCCCCACTTCAACACTTGTGAAGGTAGAGTGTTCCTCAGTGGTCATTATCATGTCCAATCAGCATGCTGGGCCATACCATCTAGGCAAGGTAAGATCTGGTGTAGGCCATAAACGCTCCAGGCTTTGCCAAACTTAAGATTTAGCATAAAATGGTAACTATCTGACAGGGAAATGGAGATGAAGAACTCAGACCACAAGAGCTGTGGAGTATGGTGGGATGTAGGCCCAGTGAATGCGTGGCCTGCCTTGCTGAACCATAACAGCTCCTAGGTACCGTTACCAGTGTTCTACCTTGATGCAGCTTATGAGCGTGTAAAATTAGAACATCCCGACACTGCCGTCGCTTTTTTTCAGGGCAGTTCTGTGTTCGTGAAAAAAGGCACGGATTAGGCAGAAGAAGAATCAATAAATCATGAGGACATCAGTAAGTGCAGCTGACAGTCCTGATAAAGTGAGAACGGCTCCCCTTCCCCCCCACCCCGCGTGAGTTCACCTGAAGGGGGCGTTTGACAAACACGTCGGAGAAGTAACGCGTAGAGTAAGTTAATGGGAGTGACGCGCCCTGTCTCCCATCCGATGTGTCAAAACAAAGTGCTTCCACGTAAACGTGCCATTCACAGGTCGATCCCTCCGTGTTCCTTAGTCTTCGGTGCTGTCATTAGCCACACATGTTGCCTTCAATTAATGCCTTATAAATCAGATATTTGTCACTTTTAATGAAGAAGATTTCACACTCGCCTTGAACAGAATATCCTATTAATACAGGTTTTAAAATAAGCCCGGGGGGGGGCGTTGCCTTATGGTGTAGGAGTGTCTTTAATGAACTGATTGACATACGTTATACAGACGGGTTTACTATAGTGTATCTGTGTGTGTTGATTCCAAGATTTTGCATTGCAGTTAAAAACAGTGCAATGACAAAGAAAAATTAATAAGAAGCAAAAACTGAACTGCGTAAATGAAACGTACATTAAAGGTACGTTGGGTAGGACCCCGAACAGAAGTATGACACAGCTTGCCACTGAAGGATCAATGACAGATGAGGAAAAGTCAGCCTACAGGACCTTTGCCCTTGTAGCATCCGTCGACTCTCCTCTCGAGAAAAGTTTGACTCCAGAAGCCTTGGTCACCCTGGGAAACCGTGTCTACTGACATCATCAGCCTATCGTCCGGTCTTTTCTGACACTCGATGATGGCTGCCAGCATGTGAATGGCTCGTCAGTCAATGCCAGGACTCCGCTGTTGATGAGGTGGAGTCTGCACTACGCAGGGGTTCTGCCCGAAAGCAAAGGCCTCTGACACAGAATATGTAGATGTATGCTGCCTTTCTGTTCGCCAAAATATTTCCGTGTTTTAGTTATAGTGAGCTTGTCTTTGATTTGTTTTCACGCTTGGAGGTGAGTTTTCTCCCCTTTTTCACTTATTTAGGAACACTCTCCAAAGTACATGAATCGATGTACAGCAAGTTCACACTCCCATGTTGAAACACAACTACAGTGTTTTTAAACCTTTGCGTCAACCTGCTATCACAACTTTTTTATACTTTTTTTTTTCTCTCCAAGATGTTATTGTCTCCCATAGCTACACTGCTATAGTAAACAGAGTTTTAATTATCGCAGGTGATGTTGAGCTTGTCACGACTTCATGAGCTGAGCTCTGCGTGGGGGATAACTGCTAGCACGCTAACGGGGCATCGGCTAATGTAGAGGATACTGGGTTCATTCAGTGACTCCCAATCACGAACCCACGGGATGCTGGGAAAATGCTTCAGCTGCAGTTGGATTTGCAGGGGTTCGTAGGCTGGGGGTATGGATCTCTTGGCTGATCTCCTCGCAGTTATCTGAGTGCGCTGTGCGTTCTTTCTACAGCATAAATCCAGGCTTGGGAGCACTGGTTGTTACGCAAATACTAGGATTGTGCCTTGAGGTCAGAGGTCAGGTGGCGTAACGTCATCGCGGATGCTTTACACTCGCTGCTTACTGACAAATCGACTTGTTCTATTTAGATTGCCTTTGTAAAGACTTTTTTACACTTAGCGCATTTGTCGCTTCTAATTAATGGAATGAAATGCCCTGGAAGCAATCAAGTTACAGGCAAATTCTAATTAAACAAAAGAAAACAATACCGTGGTTCTTTAGTATAAACCAATAGTGGATTTTGTTTAGTCTGAATCGAAATGATTTATCAAATCTGGGGGGGGGGGGTGTTTTCCAGCCATTGTTTACGAACGGTTTGTCCTGCAAGCTTGAAATATCTATGTGAAGAGTCTGTGTGGACTCCATGTGTCCTGCATGGAAAGTGTACCAAAGATCATTGCGGAATATTTTGAGACAACGTTATACTTGTGTGTGAGTGTAAACTTTGTTGGTGTACTCGATATGTGTGTTTATATGTATCTAAAATGCACTTCATACGTGTTCATAATCACAACATAAATATTTCGTTGCCAAATGATGTCTGTACCTTTAGAATCCCTGTATGTAGTACGATAAATACGCATCTATGATTATAGATCTCTTGCTATAAGACTGTGTGTGGAGTTTGTGGTGAAACGGTCACACGGCATCCTGAACCCACAATAATCTGATACACAGCTGGGAGGTGGGACTGGTGATGCAGGTTACAATGACATTAAAACTCAGGAAGGAAAAGGTTCATCTGCCCAAGCACAGGATGGCTCTAACCTGCTAGAAAACAGATTCTTGACTTGTTGTTTCATTCCTCCTGTCAGTACTACGATCTCCGGTATGGAGAAGTGCTGTTTTGGGGGCTAAGCACCTTTTAGATATTTAGAATTTGAGATATTTAGTTTCGCTCCTGTAGTAACTCTGCAGACTGCTCATTGTGTCGGATTTGTCAAACCAGGGCATAACTGCAGAAATATTTCATGTTGAAACCTGTCTGGTTCAGGACCAATCAGAAATGGGAATACCAATTTTAACAGATTTTTTGCTTTTAAATTTTTTTTAGGTTGTGAGGCAAAAACAAAAACTGATCACTAGTCATGATTCTAAGCAAATTTTTTCACCTCCCTGTAACTGGAATAGTTCATGCTTAATCGTTTCCCTGTAGAAAAAAGTAAATGTATTAAAAATCTGTCTCTGGCCCGTCTTGTTAAACACTGTGATCTGATTAATAATTGCAAACTTAAAAATGACAAAGCTGAACGTGCCCCCCGAGGTGCCTTCCTGCCCTTGGACATGGTCCTCCATCCAGATTCGAAACCTGCCACTGCCTCTCCCTTTTGGGTTCTGACCCTGTGATGTGCTGGCACTATTATGTAACAACTCCCTCTCAGAAGGATGTGCGGGAGAGTCTCAAAGGGAATTATGCAAATGGCGAGGTGAAACATAGAGAGTGAAATGGAAATCGATGCAGCCCTAGAAAAAAGTGTAATTAACGAAAATTCTGAAGGTAGACATTTATGCTTTGATTAAAATTCATTTCTTCGATTGCACTACAAAAAAGGCCTGGTTTTTCAAAACAGTGCGCAAATTATCAAATCATGGCCTCATTTGGTAATAAAATTAAAAATAGAATAATGATTCTTCACTGTCCCACTCTGTTCTGTACTAGAAGAGGCTGACAAATGTCAGGAAATTGGATTTCCCAGAGAAGCATGCAAGGTTTGCTTAAGAAATTGTGGCATTGTGGGAGTGTTTGAAATGCTGCAGAGATGGCAAACAGCCATCCATCAAACGGAGGCAGATGAAATGGTCTGTTTCTTGGGATTCAGCATCATCTCTATAATGAAGTGTGGAAAGAAAATGAAAATTCGGACGTTAAATGGGTAGTTGGGGGGGGGGGGGTTGGGAACTAACGCCCCCCTCCTGGCCGGAGCACCCGAAAAAGCAACGGTGTCCTGGGTGTGTCGACGTGCGATCACTTGGAGGTCACCTGCGCTGTTCGAATTCAAAGGAGACGTTAAGTGTTGGTGAGGTCAATGTATGGTTTAATAGCTCAACAGGCATTCGAACAGGTGACAAACTCAACAGCATGCAGCTCTGTTCCTGAATTTTACCAGAGAACCCATAAAGCTTCTTAAGTATTATTACACTGGTCTCTGACGAGAGTAGAAGTATTTTTTTGCCATGCTGGTCTTGGGTTTCTCGTTACCTTGAAACAAGGTTGTGGCAGCTTTATGAAAACGTGCTACACCTAGCAAATGAGATTCGTGATGATTTGATGCCTGAATACCTCGAGTGCACAAAGCATCCTGGGATTTCCCCAGCAATAGAATAGAAGTTACTGCCATATTCCTGTGTATGCGCAGAACATCTCTCACACAATCGGATCCTTGCCTGGTGTCACTCATTGATTTCCTTTGTGGACACTTTCATCCTGCCTACCTTGCTTTGTGTGGAATGGGTAACTGTTGTCAGCAGGCGGCATGGGTCTGGACTTGGACCAAGAACAGAGCTATCGTTATCCCCTTGAGCAATGCAGTAAACCAGATCGCTTTCGTTTAAACACCCCGCTGTGTAAATCATGGAACTCTGGTCTGTTGGAGTTACGTGTGGATATAAGCGTAGAAGGAAGAGACTGTGGTCAGTTTCACGGCCAGGCATCTTTGTCCTTTAGCAGTCTTCGCTGAAATCTGACTGTTGGTAATGGAGCCAGAGTTTACCTGTGTAGTTTACCCAGTGTCAGAAACAGATCGCTGTAAATGAAGTAATGGTATTTTTCTGGAATTTCTGAAGGAAGCTGAAACGATTAAAACAGTTTTTGCTTTGAAAGATAACAATAACACAAACAGGGAAGGCAATCTTTGAATCTAGCGGCCTTTGAAGTCTCCCACTTTTCCACTTTATTTAGAAAGAGCAAGATTCCTGATGAGGAGATGGTTGTTAATTGTCAGCTGCCGCCTTGTTCTTTGTTATTTGGAAAAAGGTATGAAAATTAATCACGCTTAAAAGTATTAATGTTATTTTACGACTGCGAAATGTGCAAATGTTCCCTCACAGAGTTCAGATGTTGTTCCTCATTTAAATGTTACTTATGCTGACTTACTTTCACGTACTAAAAAGCATTTAATCATTTTCTGACTTACTACCCATTAGGGACAGATGCTTGGATGACGCTTTGGAAAAACATGACACTTTCCTGAAGGACTTCATTTTAACGTGACTGGAGATCCAAGCAAGGAAACTGTGAAGAATTGTTTCCCCAAAGCTTGCGGGGATTGTTGACGCAAAATATTTCTATCCTAATTTTTAAGAAGTATTTATTTATTTAGCTGTATTTATTTATTTAATTCTCCTTATCCCTATGAATAAATTAGGCAGGGGTGTTAATGACATGCTAATGAGGCCGGGAAGAGGACTGCGTAGCTAGTCAGCAGATCTGGGTTGTAGGAGCCGACACCTCGGATTAAAAAGACACGATAAAAATGAGGGTGAGGCGGAGTTGAAGGCAGACAGGTCGGGTGGTGGAGAGTGATGCATTTTACATAAGCTGCACGACCTGCTGGTAGACCAGTAGCTTCATTTTGTTTCATTTTTGCAAGTCATGCTTATTTTCAAACTGTGCCCCCAGACGTGTCCTCCCCAGTGCAGTCGCTGTAGCTCTGTTCTTTTGTCTTTTCCAGATAGACCCCCTCAGGCACGGGGACGGTTCAGCAGCTGAAGGGTTATGAAAACTTCCCAAACTTACGCTGGCAGCTTCAGCTCAAGGTCACAAACCGTGGAAACTACAGTGCCATCAGCAGGTGGCATGGGTGGGTTTAAGCCATCGCCCGTTACGGTCAGCCTGCCGGGTGCTCCGAGGAGGGTGGTAATATTGACCCTGATGTCACGCCCGTCTGCACTGGATCATTAAGGCCAGCATGGCGCATCTCTGTCCGGCGGTGACGACTGCCTCTCCCCCAGCTCATTTCGCCAAAATGAAGCATGTCTGTGATTAAGGTGCCAAGGGCAGCAACGCAGACTGCAGATGGGTCTGTCAACCCCAGTATTGATGGCAGACATGTTGGGGATTGGCTGAATCCCACCGAAAGTGGCACAGTAAATCACACAGCTGAACCCAAGACTGCAAGACAAGGGTGAAGTTACTTTTACCCGTAAATAAGGGATCCGTGTTACGTAAAAAAAAAAAAAAAAAAATTACTAAAATGCCAACTGAATCTAATTGTAAAAATAATTTTTTAAAAATTGACACCTTTACTGTGCCAACCATGCGGGGGCGCTATCTGAAGTCGTCCTGTACATGTGACTGCCTGTCTCTTGACATTTGCAGTTGGGTTTTATGTGGTCATGTTGCTTTATCAGACGGTTCTGGTGAGCAAAGACGTCACATTCGCGTGTTGCGACTTTTACAGAAGCCCGAGCATCTTGGACAAGGGGCAGGTGCACTAAAATATCATAGCGCGTGTGGATATTAAGTTGTTAAAAGAGGCGCGCAGGATGGAGGGACTGTGGTTGTCTGTTTTCCACGCATGTGACACGCACTCCCCCGGTGACTTTCACTGCTGCGCTCGTTTCCTGCTGAGTCTCTCCTGCCAAAGCAAGACCACGGATCTGCAGAACAAAAAGTGTCACAATTTCGGCTGGAAGATGTTAAAAGAGAACCAGGATGAGTGGCATGGTTCCGTGACCCAGTATTTCATGGTGAAATTTACTGGAGTTTTCATCTCCCAGCCTTGTGTTGGACTTTATTTGGAAGATGCTTTTAGTGTGATTAGTGTCTTGTGTTGATGTTCCCTCAAATGAGATCAATCATTCGATGAATCCTTCATTTATCCATTCACATGGGTTATGAAAAATGAATTAATTACAATGAAAGCCCTCACACAATATCATATCACTTAAATAGATCGAAACGTATTATTTATTATTTATGACGGTGTGGAGAGATGCCTTTCTGAAGATGAGGCTGGTTGTCGACTACATCGTTAATGCCTTGGATAACCTCGGCTGCCTTGAATTATTAGAACATCCCCCCGGCTGATGCATCACAGATGACTTTCCTGGCACGCTTGGTGTCAGTCATCAGGCTTGTTGTCCTCAAAGTGCCGAAAAGGTCTGACAAAGACGTTTGGGAAAAGCTTAACAGGGCGGACATGATGAAGACTCTGGCAACGATGAGACTGCCCGAGCACAGTGACTTTGTGGAACACATAACCTTGGAGGTCTGGACGCCTACCAACCAGCTAGTGTGCAGACTGTCCATGCCGCCCCCACCAGTGGCCTTGAGTGGGGGTTGGGCCTAAGGTGGGGATGCTTAGCAAGGCTGAAATCCACCTCTTTTACATTCACCTCCACGCCGTCGCCCTCTTGACAAACTCTGCATGGCGTCAGCAGGTTTGCAAAGACGGGGATGAAGGAGCAGCAAACAGACCAACTCATCACATCACGGTGAGCTTCGCAGTGGGGAAGATTTACATGTGATTTGGGGAGGGGAGGGTCAGTGTGGAGAAAGGAACAGAGACACAGGCTGCGGTGGGAGGAATTCGCCGACTGGCCCTCTCATTCTGTGGTACGTCCTGAATGCCAGGCACAAGTGGAGAAGGAGAATTATGGTGAGAAAGCAACAATGAAATAAAGCTTGTGAGAAGTCTGTGTGTGCGACAACTGAGTGACACGCGGAGGGCTTCTGAGGTCATCAGAGTATGACTGGAATTGTGAATGTTTTTAATTGCTGCGACGTGCTGTGATTTATGACGCGTGAGTAGTGACTAACACCCCCCCCCCCCTTACGTGGAATTGCACCACTCCGCGTCTGTGATTACACTGGCGCGCTACTAATCAAACAGCGAATAAACATTTTAAAAACATTACAATTAACATTCCTCTCTGCCGACTGATTTGGATTCGGTCCCGGCGTGTCTTGAGATTTGAAACCACCCATGATGACAAAATAAATAAACAAGTAAGAGGAAAGAGAGATGTAGGAGCGGCGGAGCTTCCCACGTCTGCCGGAGATTGACATCGCTGACATATGGAATAGTTCACGTGCTCCCAGGTGACAGGCAGATTGCAGGATGGGGAAAGCAGAGTGACTTGCATGCCGGCCCGGGTGGGGCTCCACATTAAGCGATTCTCCTCACAAGGGTTCCACATCTTACACGCTAAATATAGCACCTGTGCCAGTTAGCGGTGCTGTCCTTCCCAGGGCTCCCGGAGCAAGTGACAAATGGGAATTGAACAAATTATGCATGTACCACTTTGAAGCATGTGTGTGTGTAGAGGCAAGGGGGTGCTGAGACAGCAATCATTTGGGTCCCTGTGTTTTCCGAATATTTGTATATTTGTGTTTCACCGGAGGGCCACAAGCGCAGAAGGAGTGACGGGCTTCCCCCTGTATCCCATCCACCTAATTTAGGTATGCTGGGTGAGTCAGAGCAGAACAGATGCTGGGCCTCCTCCTGTATCCCAACTACCTGATTTAGGTGAGTCAGTGAGTCAGAGCAGAACAGACGCTGGGCCTCCCCCTGTATCCCATCCACCTGATTTAGGTGTGTAAGTGAGTCAGA
>JAACJT020000001.1:32131448-32142175 GCA_009936485.2 Gymnarchus niloticus | reverse complement strand
ATTTAGGTGTGTAAGTGAGTCAGAGCAGAACAGACGCTGGGCCTCCCCCTGTATCCCATCCACCTGATTTAGGTGTGCTGGGTGAATCAGAGCAGAACAGATGCTTCGCTTGCCCCTGTATCCCATTCACCTGATTTTTGTCTACCAGGTGAATCTGAATAGAATAAACATGACTGGAAATCCTACATCCAAGTCTTCTTTCATATCCCATCTAATTGTTAAGGTACGTATTCCACATAAGTCTTGTCTTAATTGTGCAACGTCTGATCTTCCAGTAGCTATGAAGCAGGGACCTTTTGCCTCTCTGGTTCTGCTACTCACCACCGCTAGTAAATAATTGGTAAGATCCATTAACAAAAGTGCATTAATGTAAACTGAGCCCAGAGAATTTTGATGAAAGACTTGGACTCGGTATTTTCTGGCATTTGATAGATGTGCTTATTCTTCATGGTACCCGCAAGAGATGGACACAGCTTTTTGGATCAGACATGAAACAGTTGACTGTTTTAGAATGATGATTGTCTGATGTTGACGAATGCAAGATGAGGGTGAGATTAAAGTTACATTGGACAGGAGAAATAGGAACAAGCCGGCCTGTGTAGGTTTGGGGCTGCGGTAGCGCTGCCAGTGGCCCTGAAACCCCTGAATTCCTCTCCGTATCCCTACCTGAGCTCCAAGTGAGTCTGACCTTCAACGAGCTACCAGCGCTTTGCAGTGTCAGGCTTCATACACACTAAGCAGTCCGCTCACATGTGGAAGGGTGCCATGCTGACAGCTCATCACCAGCCGTCTCTTTGTTTATTTATCAATAATTGAGCATCTCTGAAGGGGGGGTTGTCACATGGGGAATTCTCTCCTCACATTGGTGTCGGGGCTAAACGGTAATTCTTCCTCTGAAGTGTGAGAGACACAGCGGCCGAGGCGCATGGGTTTGGGCTGGTGCCGTTTTGTGCCGTCGCTGAAGGGCTGTTTATGTCTGGGTGCAGAGGCACATTGAAGGTGTAGCCTGTGAATTTCCCAGTTTTGGAACTGCACCTCGTGTGTGTGTGTGTGTGTGTGTGTGTGTGTGTGTGTGTGTGGAGGTAAACAAAGGTCTGGACTAAACTTCACTCACACACGGACACACACAGAAACGCCTTGGCAGCTTTATTGAGAAGACAGGGACACATCTCCAATGATCATAATGTGGAAATAAATTATTCAACTGAAATGTTTTATTGGCTTGTTTGTGAAAATTAAGTATTTAGTGCTGGATGTTTAATTAATAAACCAGAGAGCAAGAAACGACCCTCCAGGAACTGTACTTTTTTATTGTGTGTGTTTGTGTGGAGGGTGTTGCATAAAAGCATAATTTTTACTGTCATCTTCCATTTCATACAAATACCCAAAAATAACTATTTGTGAATAAAGTACCGGCCAGGGACACTGTACATTGTTGGGTAACGCTGATTTGTTTTACCAATACACTGTCAACCTTTCCTGAATAAATCAAACAGAATGAATGAATCAGTGGATTAATACATGTTATCACCAATCAGTAATAGAATGAGCGAATGGATTATTGGATTGTTCTTTTTCTAGAACATCAGGCTGCCTGCCAAGCAGTTCTACAGCTAAATTGCTACATGCACACACGTAGATTACAAAAGGCTGGCATGGCTTACGTGTCAATGTCCAGCTCTTTGCTCGCTGACGCTCCACAAACAAGCTTCTACCTGTAGATCACTGCACCATTCTAAAGCTCATAATCAGTGACTTTTTGAAGCTACCACCAATCCTTAAAGCTACAAGAAGTGATTTGGTTTTTTTGCATGTATGTGGTATTTATGTAAATAATATGATGACTTAGAAAGGTCTTTCAGAATACCCTGTAAATATTTGATGAAAATAATTGGTACGACACCAGGATTTTATGCATTGTTTCCTACCACAGCCACATCTGAAGGTTGTCTGATGAGCAAACATGTCCTTTCTGTCTAATTACATCGCCTTTAAATGGTCTCCCTAAGGACCTCTTAGGACCAGAACAATGTAGACACTGTTATGCCTTTGAGGGAAGGGCTATGAGCTTCCAAGCATTATCAATGGGTGACAGGAGTCCTCAGGGCCTTAGGAGGAGTAATTTTGGAAGTCAATATGTCTATTTATCTCATTTCTGTATGAAAAAAAAGTTTAATTTGAGAATGATTACTCTGTTCTGAAGTCTGCTGCTTCACATGGTGACTGATCGTTGTTGTGAAGAAGGCCATGATCGGGTGATGGTACATTTGCATCACATTAGCCTGTGATTGGATGACAGTGTAGCACTCTCATGGAAAAGATAGGTGTGATTGGTTGCCTGTACAGTTTCTTGTGCAACAGTGAACTGTGATTGGACTGTATGGAAGAAATTGCAGTTGGCTGATTATGATTTCCAATGGGTCTAAAAAGAACTGAGAAAGGTTAAAAATTGTTGCTGCTTAAAGTTTAGCACCTGGATTGTCTGGCTGGCTCCATAAAGCCTCAGTCCTGCCTCTCTCATAGCACCATAGGTGCAGCTCATAAGCACCTTATGAGTGCCTGCATTTTTGGGAGCTTGGTGGTGTTCTCAGCTCTCTGCTCCTCTGCAGTATCTCTGTGGCCCCCATTTTGACTGGAGAGAGCATTTTTAACAGCAATGGTGTCCCCTTCCTTCAGTCGCCATCCCACCATGCCATAGTGTCTCTCCTGTTCAGTCCTCTTCTCAGAGCAGACTAAGGAAGCTCTGGAGCCCTGAAGGACATCTCTGCTTCCGCAATTCTTTTCATTTTTCAAACCTCTCCTTCTCATCTTTTAACATATTGGGATGAACTTGTGTGTTTTTGTCATCAGGGACAAAGTCTCACACACAAAACAAACAGCGCCCTGATTATGAAACCAGCTGAACCAACATTCAATACACAATTATTGGCAGGACCACGAAGAAATATGGCCGCTTTGTGACAATTCATAATAATTCATTCGCTGATAATTCCTTAGCCAAATGTACCTCATCCATAAAGTGTGGTCTTCAGCTTATCTCCAGAATCTGCTTCAAAATGTTTTTATTTCTCATATATCATTTAGACAAATAGCATGCTATGTTTTTCTTATTTATTTTTGAGAGCAGCCGATCCGTTTTTTTCTTTGTCTGAGGTCCCATTGGGTCTAATTGCCGTGTGGTCATTTGAAGATCATGAATAATTATGATGGAAATGGGAATAAAACACTCGCACCTTGAAATAACGGCTGCCTCTTGGTTTAATGAGGACAGATTGTCTACCTGACTTGACGGCTGGTCTTACGTTAGCAGAAACATCAAAGGACATGGTGGTGGGTCAGGATACAATCTGCAAAATATGCTATCATTGGAGGTTAGTACAGAGACAGAACCAGTCCAAAGAGCACACGCAGACATGAAAAATCAGAGGAATGTTGCATGAAAAGAGACCATTTTCATCATTACCATGTGAGCAGCCTGTTATGACCGAAACGTTACCGTGATCTCTAAAGGTTAATAAGTCTGTTTTGGAAGGTCATGCTTAGGTCGCATTTCCAATGCATGCCCCACTGCATTTTTTTGCCTAGTCCACCAGTGCCGAGTTCTGAAGCTTCAGCACTGCATTTTTGGTGAAAAGTGGGGAAAAAAACGGGGAGTCGTATCTCTCATTGCTTTGAAATAATCATCACAAGGCTGCCTGCCGGGTAGCTGTGTTCGCAAGCTGGCCTTCCATACCGCATGTGGGAGCGTCAGCAGAGCACTGGGAGAGGTGCGGAGTGAGGAACGAAGATCTTAAATCTTTCATCGAGCCTCCAGATCCGGGATGTGAGAAGTTTGATTGTGGATTAGCGGATGCAATGGGGACCCCCTCCCCACTTTTTTTTACCGGGAGTCAGAGGGACAGAACAGTGGAAATCACATAGCGTGCATACGCTCCAGGCCCCGGCAGTGGTTACTGGGGCATTTCTGGTACGGCTGCACGTGTTGCCGGGACTTACTTCCATCAGTGTATAAGCAACATGTAGTGTCCCTTTCCACTTTGCTATAGTGACCTGATGGCCGAACATTCGGTTATGGATATGACCCAAGATGTGACCTTCAGTTGCCTGAAATGAATCCTCACTGGCGAGCTCCAAACAGCCCGTTGCCAACTGCCCGTCTGTCAGGGAGCTCTGACCAGCCTCCTGTGTTGTTATTCAGCTAACGGTGGGGGTTCGGTGCTCTAACAACACTTGAAATCCAATTACGTGTGTAGTGGGCCAGCGTGAGATGGTTAAAAGCTATCTTGCGTCAACGCGCACTCTCCCCTGGGCACGTGGTATGTGTAAGTATACCAATTGAAGAAAGATTGCCTGGCTGTGTGCGATTTCTCCTTCTCCTGATGATAATAATGGCTGTTCTTTGCAGTGTGAATATGTGGAAGGGAGAACATCCTTTATAAACATGTTGTCACTTTTTTCACAATCAAAACAGGTTCGGGCTTGATTTAGACATTGGGAGAGCAAAGAGCTCAGAGAATATTTGTAACTTTAATGAAGCTGGTGATTTGTTTTTTGACGAGCTGTTAATGGCCATCTTGTGTGCAGGAATTACAAAATGCCTCTTGGGCAGTTCAGAAGAACGCGATTGTCACCGCCTACGAGAAAAGACCCCAAGACTGCAGAACTACATGTGGAGGTGATTTTTTCTGCTTCCAGTTCCTTGATGGGGCAGCATGCTTTCCACAGTGGGTAGCGATATTCTTTCAAGCCTCAATGGATTGCAAGTCGAATGCCGCCTTCCCTGTGTGTAGAGTTTGCATGTTGTGGTTATCATTGCTAAATTGAGATTGTGCTTTGGGACAAACTATAGTACTTTCCAAGGTTTCCCCTACCTAGTGCCTTGCAGTCCCTGAGGTATTTTCCCAGCTCACTATGACCCCCGTCTGGATCAGTGGTCGAAAGATGGATGGATGTATACAATTCCATGGTTGATGACTTGATCCCGAAAAGATCCAGTTTTCATCATCCCAAACTGATTGGATATGATGCTCTTGTGTTCAAATTGTTCTCAGACCAAGTCATAAAACACAGGCCAAAGTACTATGGTACACAGTCAATGAAATCATTTGTTAATTAGATCTTGTGTGTCCTCCACTTGGAGATGGAGGTTACTGTGTCCAGAGGTAGCCAGTAGCATGATTATGGAGAGACTGGGCCATCACTGGGTCATCTTCCCGATTGTGTGACAGGAACATCACTTCCTGTGGCAAGAACGTCACTTCCTTACCCGGCTTGTGTTCTGTCCTAGTAGCCCCCCCATTCCTTATTATCCTATTACCTCACTCTCTTTTTCTCACTCAGCCTCATCTGTCCTGTGGCTCCCTGGGCCTCTCTCAATCCCACACCTTCCCCCTCCCGCATCTCTTTAATCTTGTACTGTTGAGACTTGGAAACACTAGAGTCTGTTGCAGTTGTCTGTTGCCTGGCTTCCATCCTGGTTCTCTTCTCTCTGCTCTTAAGTACACACGAAGAAGGCAACGTTCAGAGAGCAATAGCCATGCAAACACAGAAGCACACATACACATAAAATGTGGTATACTGCCTCATACACATACATGATCACTCATGTACAGACACAAAAATAAACACATTTGCGTGCATGCCTACACACACATGCAAATACACATACACAATGACATACACAAGCAAGTGGGGGCACATTTTCAATTGTCAACCTGGGGTACTGTCTGAATCTCAGGGACCTTTAAACAATTCCCATAATTCCCTGCTGTTCTAGGTGACACATCCTCAAGAATGACCTACCTGTTGCTGGTCATCAGCCTGCAGTGAAACTGGTAGGTTTGGTTTGTAGTACAAAGGCCTGGGTTACTGCTACTGTCAGGCTGAAAATCGAGGCTGAGCTTTCCAAAGAGGGTCCTGCAGGTCTGCATTACACTGAAACATCCTGGACACGGTAAGAAGCACAAGGTGAGTCAGAAGATTAATGCAGGGTTATAACCCTTCATACATTGGAGAGAACTCAGCGAATTATCACAATGACCCGGTAGAGGACCAGTTTTAGTGTTCTTCGGTCCTCATTTTGAAGTATTTAAAAAGTGTTGCTATCCATTTTCCATCACTTTCTTTTTTCTCTTCTGAAAGTCTTTCTTGCCCTTACCTGGCTTTTCAGATCAGATGAGGGTGAAGACACAAGAGTTTGGAAGTGTTTCCCTTGGAGAAAGTTCCATCACCAATTCTGGACTCCATTTCTCAAAGCTGAGCTTGCTATCAGAAGGGGTGAATTGCACACCCTCACATCAGTCTGGGCGTACAGTGGGTAGGGGTGCTAACCTCCGTCTGCACCCTGTCGACTGTCATTTTGCACCTTAAACATTAAAATTTAGTAAGCCAACATTGACCAAATTTATAACATGAGAGACAGAGATGTTGTGTGTAACATAAGCCCTGATCTGATGTCAGTGTTCAATTACCTTTGCGTTTGTGACTGTTACCAGGAGAGTGTGTTCCCAGAAACATTCTCAGGTGATTCTCCTTAGCTGATGGAACCATATCAGGGCACTGCAGTTTACCTGAAGGTCGTCTTAGTGACCTGAGCTATTAGCCTATGGTTTGCCTGTAGAAATGAAGAAACATCCAGAAACTTCCATACAATTCACTACCAACACAGCTGCTTGACATAAAGGCCTATAACAGACCAACAGCACCTTTCATGACGTGCATAATGACTGGTACTTTTTAAACAGTACGCTCAAATCGCTTTCCAGTGAAAGACAAAATACAAAGGCACGTAGCCAGTAATGTGCTTGGTGAGTGAAGGTAATTACGATCCTGAACATTTACTTTTGTAGATTGGACTGGGAATCCTGGTAGTGTTAGTCCTTCTGGCAAAGTGTCACTTACACTGCAAAACACACTTAGCTCCTTCTGACATGAAGAATGGTTCTGGGATTATATCTTCGGAGGTGAGACCCAATGATCCAGAAGGAAGGCCTTCTGTTTGGAAGCTGTGGAGCAGAATCCTGATGTACTTGGTAATTATTGGCTATTTAACAATCAGGGTTGCCGTCGTGTGAACGGTGCATGCGAGTGAGTTCACGGGAACAATGACAGCCTTGATAAGCTCAGACATAGAGAGCTAAATTGTGGAGATGTTCACCTTTCAGGTGTCTCGTGCCTCCAGCCCTGCGTTCGTACTAAGTTAAGGCGACCCGTGTTCATTCCTCCATCAGATACCCTCGCATGCGTGAAATGTAGGCCTCCTCTTTTTAAATCCACAGAATTAGCAGAAAAGCACATCCAGCACGTCGCCGGGAGGGGGCTGGGGGGGGGGTGGGATGAAAGCTCAATGCCGCAGATAAAAGGCTGCGTTTCGTCTCTGAGCAGCCATGTCCCCCCAGTCAGCCTCCTGAGCGTCTACCCCCTTTTCCGTCCTCAGCGTGAGGTAGCTGTAATTAGACCGTCCGCAGGCCGTGAGTGACCAGGAGAGAGGAGCCTCCCCCCCGCACACACGCAAAGACATGTCCTTGAAGTGTCTTCATCACTGCTGCTCCATCGCAGGCAATCTCAACCCCCTTTGTGCCACCGAATGCTGTTGTCAGCACCACAGGGGGCGGGGTTTTTCTTTGACGGGGGGACCATGATCCTCTTCTGCCCTCTTCAACATAAACGTGGTGCCTGGGTGTAGGGGAGGGACCGAGTGGGCCCTCGACTTGAAGTCGCTCGTGGAGATAATTCTGAGCTCCGCTTAAGGTTAAAGTCCAATTTGCATTTCAAAAAGCGACCCTTTGGATCCACCACAGGATCGGACCCGGCCGGCGAGGTGCCATTTAATGTCAGCTGGCGTCAGGGCCTTGATAAAATTAACGGAGCGGACGCCATGATTGATAAGGGCAAGATACTTCCGAACAGAGCGCTCCCCTAAGGTTTCTCTGTTGAGACAAAGCTTTGAATAGGGCCCCCCGCCCTGAAACCTGCACCCCTCTTTTAAATATTCTGCTGCCTGCTTCAAAAAATTGGGGTTCAGGTTCATAGCAGGTCTGTTGGGTAACAGGCTACATGGCAAACTGGCTGTCGTCCATTAGGTCCTTTGCTTTTTATGCTGTAACCCCTTTTCCAGCATCTGTACGTGAATGACTGTGACAGGTTTTGGCAGATGTTAAACTCTGTTTTCAGAAAGGGATCTGCTCTGTTTTTAGCAAGGGAACTCACTTTGTTGTCTGAAAGGGATCCACTCCATTTTCAGAAAGGGACTCGCTATGTTTTTGGAAAGGGAGTTGCTCTGCTTTCAGAAGGAGACTCACTCTGTTTTTTTTCCTCTGTTTATGGAAATAGACTTACTCTGTTTTAAGAAATGAATTAGTTCTGCTTTCCAAAAGGGATTCACTTGGTTTTCAGAAATGGACTAACTCTGTTGTCAGATGGGGCCTTGCTCTGCTTTCAGATAGGGACTCACCCAGTTTTCAGAAAAATGCTTGTTTTTGTAACTGATATTACTACTGACATTTGGGACTGATCTGCAGATTTCATTAAATTATTTATGACAATTTAGTACTTACTTATGTGACAAGGCCATGAAAAATATTGTGATGTACTTTGTCTTGCTCTGTGAGCAAAGCATCCTGGGAGTTTGCTGACCTGATGTCAGTCTGTGGCCACCCTAACTGAGTATTAGTCCTGGGAGCCTTCATCATTGTTACTTTAATACTTGAAACACTGTTGCACATTCCGTGTCATGATAAAGAGTGGCATTTATAATATGAAATTCATATCTGCCATAGATTTTCATGGGATGAGATTAATGATGTATTAATCAACCATTAATAATGTATCTTCTATCATTTGGCATTTCGACATCTTCAATGAACACCTGTTGAGGTCAAAGAACAGGATATTATTGCTAATTAATATATCTGCATAGAAAATATTGTAATTGCCCTGGAAAAGTGGATAAATCCATACTGTCACCCAAATATTCCCCCAGGGAATGCCTGTATGTGTATTCCAGTTCATGTCTCTGTCCTGTCAGTGAGGCTGTCTGTTGATTGTATTGCGCTGTATTGTATGCAGCTGCTTTGTGGTATGCAGAAGGTTCTGGAGCTAATTTGCAGGTATGCTAAAACATAGAACCAGTATGTTTGGCCAGAGTGGGGGGGGAGTAGTAGTCCTTAGGACTGTCCCATAGTAAACTGTCCCCCTTGAGTAAAAAAAAAAATACCTGTCATTCTCCCTGTGGCTCCCTCAGGGTAATATGATGGGCAGTTGTTTGTCCCTCTACTTTTCTTTCCTCTCCATTTCACATCCACTCGTTTACATCACCCATTATTCTGTTATTTTGAAGGTATTGAGATAAAAAAGAAATAAAAGACAAACAGGACAGGCAGGGGGGCAAGTGAGGCAAGGCACATCTGAATCAATTATATCCTAACGAAATTTCATTTGCATCTGTATCTGTTCAGAACTGAACAAATGCCAGCTGCCTTTGTGTCCACTTATTTATATATTTTTTTGATAATTGTGCAGGAAATATCAAATTTCCATAGAGGGATTATTGTTGATTGTTTATCTACCCGTCAGGACGTTTCAATATTCTTAGGATGACAGGTTGTCAAGTACTTAAAACTCATTCATTTGGCAAAATTTGCATGTAATTTGGCAGTCACAAGGGTGCAGTCTGTGGACACGGGATTAGAGAAACGCTCCGCAGGAATGAAAGGAGCTTTACTGACAGTCTCTCCTCCTGCGGCACAACCGCCGTCCCTGCCAGCCGGGGGAACCCACCATGCAGGAATATGTCTACAAGCCATCTGTGAAGACTGCTCTCTCTGTCCGTCTCTTTCGGGGGGGGGGGGTTGTCAGTCTCTTCCAGCTATCCGTCATTACACCTGTCTGTACGCCCGTCATGAGGCGTTCACAAGGCTCATGTGTGAAATTGCCCCCTTTGGATGCAAAAAAAGCATGGGTCCAGTTACCTTTGCAGGTTTATTATTAAAGTTTGGATGACAATGGAGTTGGGGTGGGCGGTGTATTTTTTATACTGTATTTCTCCTTTTTGATGACCTTCACACCTGCAGTCAGCGCTCAGTGATCAAGGTCTCCTGGACAGCCAACCGAAACAGAAAGTTTTCCTTCCACTTTGCTGGCCATTGTCCACACGCCAACATGGCTCCTTATCTCAGACGATTTCTCCAGGTTCTGCTCAGACAACTTCATTTCAGGGCCAAAACTGGCTTTCCTATGATTTTCATTTTCCTTTTTCGGGCAGAAACTTTGTCCAGGACCACCCCCACCCCCCCCCCCATTATCACAGAAACACGTCAAAGCTGAGCTGTTGTAACATGCATGTGTACTGTGTTTAAAGTGGATCTGTACATGCCCCATCTCTAGTTAATGCTGATAAAGGGGACTCTCAGAAGGCTGTCCTTCGTGAGCGGAACCCGAGGGCTATGAGAGGGTTTTGGGTGGGTGATCAATGGCTGCCTCTGTTGTCAGAACATACGCTCAAGTGCCTATTCACACACACACACACACACACACACACACACACACACACACACACACACGTACAGCACTGGAGTGATCTCTAACATTTGACCGCTATGTTTCAGTGTGACTCTCTGTATTCATTTCTCTTTCCAAGTTTCTGTGTCTGTCTGAAGCTCTGTTTCGGTGTGCTTTTCCTGGGCTTACTCTCACTGTATCTTTTTTGCATCTGTGTCTCTGGGATTCTA
>JAACJT020000001.1:32118462-32131348 GCA_009936485.2 Gymnarchus niloticus | reverse complement strand
TCTTTCTGACTCTCTGCCTTTCCCAGTCTCTTTATCTCACTGACTCTCTACACTTTTCCAAGTCTGTGTCTCTGGGATTCTATCTTTCTGACTCTCTGCCTTTCCCAGTCTCTTTATCTCACTGACTCTCTACACTTTTCCAAGTCTGTGTCTCTGGGACTCTACCTTTCTGACTGTCTGCCTTTCCCAGTCTCTTTGTCTCACTGAGTCCCTGTCTTTCAGTCGATCTATCCCAGTGTTTGTATCTCTCAGAGTCTCAGAGTGTGTTCATCTGGGTCTCTCCTTCACTTGACAGCCCCACAAAATCTGATGGTCCTGTATGTGATTTGAGCCTGCCATCACCCTCATCCCATCGTCTCATCTTTACAGTCTCTGTATCTACCACGTGTCGTGCTACCATGTGAAATCGTAATGCAGAGCTGTGGCGGCACGCACGCGGCCGTGTGAACTTACAGCTCAACGGCGCGAGTCTCTAACAGATGCGTGGGAGCTCCTTTCTGCTAATCTTGCGTGATACACCACTCAGTCTCCTCCCTCTCGCCATGTGTGGGTCGCGTAGTCTCAGCTCCCCATGGATGGTGTCAGCCTGACGCTTCGAGCGCGTTCTGCCAAGAACCAGCCTGAGTGCTGATGTTTCTTCTCTGCTAATCTGTCATGAGAAGGTACAGTCCACAGAGAATAGCTCCTTGTTGTGCGATATCCCGATTTAAACATCAAAGGTCTTGTCATTAAGTTGCCTGCATGGAAACTCTTGTATCGTCTCCCAAAAACTTTAATGTGAGAAGACTTCTCTGTGGCACAGGTCTCTCTGGGCTAGATGTTTGTGCGGGAGTGTGTGAAAAGACATCATTATTCAAACTTTGCTGGGCAATAAGCATAACTTTTTTTAGACTTTGAATAGTGCAGTGCTGTGAAAACATATTTCAGCACTCCCTGATCTTCAGATCTGAACCATTTAATGGCTGAATCACCTTCTCTTCCACCTCAGTTGTCTCGAAATGTGCCACTTGAGGCTGCAGACTGGACCAAGCCAGTGAGCTTGAGCAACACAACTGTGAACAAAAACCCAGTTCATACAGGAGAGTCGGTTCACAAAAAGCTTCTTTAGTTCCGATGAAAATACTCCAGGCCAGGGCTGTAGGACCTTTCAGAAGGAGCAGGTGTGATGGCTTTGACCTGCTAATCGCCAGTAGACCTCCAGGGGTATCTCTTTGTATTCGTGAAGCTCACATGCAGTTTATCACTGGAGGATCTGTTCCTCTGAGCGAAAAAGCTCAGTCAGCGTTTCCCTCCATGTCTCCCCACCTTCCACACCTTTTGAAAATTGGTTTCAGTTAATAGTAGTTGTCAACCTGCAGCGACTAGATTTTCCGTGATGCTGTCTCGACCACTACCTTCTCCAATACTTCTTCTGTTACAGACTGGTAGACTTCCAGAAACAACATATTAAGCGTTCAGATTCATGAGAAGAGCCTTATAACTGCAGATATTCTGTAAATATTGCCATAATACCCTTTCCAGGTCGCCTGTACTCTCTGGTGATTTCGAGAAAATTTGAAAACTGCATGTTAGACGTTTTATAGACAGCTGTGTTTGTGTGGGAACTTGTGAATGTTGATTATGGGAAACAGGTTGAAGGTTATGCCTGGATCTGAGAAAACATTGTTTCATCATAACCAAAATAAGAAGTCTCTTTTTTTAATGATTTATGTAGTCTTTTGACTCAACCTTGATGCAGGGATAGGAAGCTTGAAGGTGAAGTACAAAGAGATGCTAATCTAGGTCACACGTTTCCCTCCACTTTTTCTCAGGGTTGTTTTTGGGGTCTGCACCCTCTGTCTCACATCTTCCCCCCTCTCCATTTCACATGTAGCCCCCTATCTCCCCCACTCCCAAGTCTCTGCTCTTGAAATGCATGTTGGCGAGGTGCTCTGATCTGAAGCCACAGGGGGAGAAGGGGGAGGGAAACTCAGGGAGGTGTGGCCTAAACGATAGAACGGTACTGAAAGAGCAGGCAGAAGCTAAGCAGGCAGAAGCTAAGCAGGCAGAAGCTAAGCAGGCTTCCAAATATTAAAGATGAACATAAAAGGCTAATTTAGTATAAAGGTACAGTAGGTAGGCAAAACAGCCACAATGAGAGAGCTGGTATGATCTAACTAGACTTTTAGAGCTTCTTCACACATGAGCTGAACACAGCAAAACAAGCATGTCATATAATACATGTTATTTGATTAGGAGGAGTAAATTGTGTGCTTAAAATATGCACAAAAATTCACAGTTTCACAAGCATTAAACCAATACGTCGGAACTAAACTGCGTAAAGGCCGACACGGAACCTAACCAGGCCAACTTCAGGCCGATAAAACTCACCAGTGCTTTTCAAAACTCATTTTAATCGGCAGAATCACAATCTGCGGGAGCCATGCAAGTTAAAGTTCTATATATTTGTAAGTGTACAACGCGTGGCCGTTTGAGTGTCTCAAGCTCATAAGTGAGAAGCCATTAATCCGCCCATGATTGTGGGGCCCTCAGGCTGTCGACGTGCTTGTGGCAAGTCCGGTTGTCGATCTCCCCTTCGTCATTTGGCTGGACGTCTGTTGGAAAGGAAAACAATCGCGGTGTCTGGGATGAATCGCTTGGTAAGACAAATGAAACAAAACAGTAGAAGCAGTTGGATGGAAGCAAATAAATGAAGTCGAAACTGAGCCAAGTCAATACCCAGGAGAGGAAGTCTTGTTGAAGAACAGAAAGGAATCTCATTGTTTGGAATAAATAAAGCATGACGCTGGCAAATGATTATCAATGTGATACTTTACATAAATGCACCCAAGCTTTGTGTGTGAATTACCATTAATCAGTATTGCAAAGTGTTCATTTTATGGTAATATTATTGGTAAATTTCAAAAATCAACAAGTGAAATGAACGTGGGGGAGTCCGAAATGCAAAAGAGGGACGGTAATACAGGCGATAATTAAAATGGAAAACTCTGAGCATGCCATGCCATTGGCTTGGAGAGAGCTGCCTTATCCCAACATATGGTTATGATAATTAATCCCAGGACTAAAAGAGAAACAAATAAACACAGGCTAAGTAAACACAGACACAGCTGAGGGCTGGGGGCCACGCAGGTTCTGGAGATGCACCCATAACTAAAACGGGAGATGTTATCGCGGGCTATTCGGAAAACAGACTCGGTCCTGAACGGGAGGACGACTGCAGGGCCACTTGGTGGAGGTAAAGGGGGCTGAAAGGAAGGTTTGTGATCCATGCTGCCCCCACCACATACAAACCCCCAGGGATGTTTTTGGCGTCCGACTGAAGTCTCTGCATCCAGCATCCGTTTATTCATCCAAAAAAAAAAAAAGAGAAAAGAACAACGCAGTGATTTTGTTTTCCACAGACATGTTTTCTATCCTGCGTGCAGTCCTGCCAAAGATGTGCGTGATTAGTCAGCCAGTCTCGTATGAACGCCGTAAAGGAATTGCTCTCATAACTTCAGAGGTGGGTTCAAGCGAAGAGCAAGTCCTCGTGGCTTCCATCAAAGTTGGTCATTAAGAGGAGGATAAGCTGAGTGTGTGTGATGCTGCAGTTCTTGGCTGGGGATGGTTTTGATTTACCTCCGTCTCTCCCCTAATGGTGCTCAAAAGCAAAAGACAAAAAAACACAGGACAAAACTCACATTATATGTATGTCGCCATGCTTTCCTCTGAGCCAAAACCTCAAAACGAGCCTGGTATCAGACTGATTACTGGTTATTATTTCCTGTCTTTAACTTCAAATACCTGGGGCCAAGAGTTCAAGTCTTCTTCCAGGACCTGAAGGTTTGGTCGCAGTTGTGGTTTCTGGAATCTCAGTGCCACTTCCTGGCCTTTTAATCTGTATGCAGCTAAAACTATATGTAGCTACTTAAAGCCTAAGTGTAAAACAACAGTCTTTGAAAGCAAAATGAAAGTAACAAATCTTTCTCCTCCAATAAATCAACACGTAGCTGAAAAAAAACTCACACCTGGTCCCAAAATCCCTAAAGCAGCGGAACTGAATCTCACAGTCGATGTTTTTGGTTAGAGGCTCATTGCAGTTCCCAGTGTCCTTGCTGTTGGGAGCAGGCAGGGGACTGGTTTGCTAATAAGGAGGTGGCTGAGAGGCTTTGTGGAAGCTCCCTGTGGTCACGGGCGGTACTGGAGATAAGGGGGTGACACCACTGCCGTGCGGAAACCGACAAAAGGAACATGCGATGGGAGATTTGCGCGTCCCGGGTGGAAATCTGTTTCCGTGGCGCCGTAACATTTAGCCGCATTAGCCATCATTAGTCCTGGCATCGAGGGAGGGGTGGTGTGTGTGCTTGACGACCGTGCCCAGCTCCCATTTCAAAGCAGCCATAATCCATGCCCCCTCCCCACCCCTTCTTCCATTCATCCCTGATGTGCATGTGGGAATCTTTTTGGAGATTATTTTTCAAGTACAAATGATGCCTGTTTGTATGCGTGTTTCTTTAGAGGTTTGTTTTTTGTGCCCCAATCTTCCCCAGCTCTAATCCTCTCTGCCCCCTCGGCTATACATCTGATTTAAAAAAAAAAAAATTAAACACACACCTTTGATTAGTGCATTGCCACCATTAAGGACTTCAGACCATTTTAATATCAGGCGGTGCAGTTACAAAATCCCGTCTTACCTGGTTTCTCTTACGATGTGACTTCTTAGTGAACCTGAGTAAGGAAGCCGTGAGTCCTGTAGGCCTCTCTCGATGACGTGCCATGGAAGATGTGCCATGGATGAGTCAGCCATGGAAAGAACCAGCTGTACGTCTTCTGAGGTAATCGGGACCTCGGTGACATTGCAGTCATCCTAAGTTCTAGTGTGGTAGTACTTCTGGCTTGCAGGTGTGCTGAACTTCCCCACAGCAGACTTGTGTCATTAAGGCCCCTACAGGCTGGGTGATGTGTCAGCGTTCACGGCTGAGAACCCCACACCAGCAGGCAATCGGAGGAACATGGTGAGAGCCGCTGTTCGTTTTTTGCCTGCCCGATTCGCCCAGAGCCACATAAAAGCGACATGACACACAGCAGCAGGTCAATCACCCGTGGCCCATTTCTCGAGCAGGACTAGTTCCGATGACGCTGAATTCCAAGGACGTCCTACGGTAAAACAGACTGGAGCTTGAGGGGCCTTCGAAATCTGTGTACATGTCACTGGAGATTAAGTTCTGTAACAGTAACTGAGCAAAAAGGTTAAATATCCAGCTTTGTACACAGGGAGAAAGTAAAATTTGACGTAATTATGGATAACAACTAAATACTGGTAATATTCATGAATTCTATGTATTCACCCTAAACTATGACTGTTCCCACACCACATAGCTTAGAGTAAACAGGATGAGGTGGGAGCAGTGAATGTAATTCCCTTGACTGTAAAGATTTCTGGGGAGACGTTTGAGCCAAGCCCGGAACAAACTAATAGGATCAAATACAGTCCCCAAAGAGCAAATGGGTGGATTTCTGCAGGAATTCCCCATCTCTGGGCTTGCTAACCATTTAATAACTGGACAGAATAGAGCAGAGGCCAGACCTAATCACCCGTTTTTGTGTTTACCAACTTCAGTTGCTCGGTTTTTTGTTCTGTTCTGCATCCGTTCCACAGCGTTGAGTGAGAATAGGTACTCTGGTGCTCTCCCTTAAGCGGTACACTGTTTTACTGTGTCACTTACAGACAAAAGCAAGAGGCCTCTGAGTCAGGACATGAACCCTGAGACGCCATATCAGTGCGGCGTATTCAGTACCTCGAGACGTCCAGGTGCCACACCCCAGTGCGAGACCCAGCATCCTGTTGCCCCCTGCAAAAACAATGACTGAAGGACGAAAAGTGTTGCAATGGAGCGTTGTGACCATTTGCAAATGCAGAGCCCATTGGCCATGCTTTAACCCTTGTACACCCGTCTCCTGTTTCAGTGTCGGATTGCGATCGGGGCACTTAAACGGCCTGGATACAGGTGAGGCCGCTGTGTCTGCACAACCCGACCCTCAATACTCTATTTGCCTATGCAACGGGATACTGGTTGGTGTCAATGCCCAAGGTTTTGGGTCAGGACAGCCGTGGTGCCTGCTGTCTCACAGGAAACCTTTCTCCTGTTTTCCCACATCCTATACACCTCAACTCCCCCAAACCTCCAGTTATGCTCCACAATTTCTAATATTTCCACTCCACTTACCTTTCATTATTTATATAATGAGTGCAAAGATCAAAGGTACAAGAGAAACATCCTGTAGGAGCTTGAACAAGCAACCCTTAACCACAATACTGACTACATGGGTAACTGGAGTTTGGTCACGGCTCTGCCCTTGCCCCATAGCTGCTCTGTCATGCTCCTATGGCTACGCCATTCCTCGTTCTGCGGTACCAACAGCCGGGGCTGAACATAGCCTCATCCAGCTGAAATGGGGCATATCCGAGAGCAGAGGAGTCTGGCCATCTGGCAGAGGTGGAAACAGCTGACCCAGTTGCCAAAGCTGACCAAAAGTCACACGTTCCTGCAGGGTAACACAGCAACCAGGAAGTGGATGGATTTCCATAGTCACAGGCAGCTCAAAGAACTAGCAGATCTGGCTCGTGAAAACTGACAGATTGTGCAGATTCCTAAGGAAGGATGGGTCTGCTGTGGGGGAGATCTTCAAATCAAGGTCGTGTGGCATGATACTCTTTCTGCTCCTGCATGGAAACCAGTAACCAGTTGTGGTAGCCCCAGCTGATGCTGAAATGACGCCCAACTGTGTCTTGTGTCTTGTGAGCAGGTGACTGTAGCCAATCAAATAAGATCCTGTCTGTATTTTTTTGGGGCACGAGAAGAAATCACATCTAGTAGGGCAGTCCCTTGGGTTAGCATTAGCCTTTCGAAAAACCCGATCATTTGGACTCCCGAGAAATAAAAGCTTATTCTTTCCTGTATTTTTTTTTATTAGCAAGCTGCATACAAGCTGCACTTGTCTGATTTGCATAATACTGGCCTGCTGCTGTAAATACCTAGTGTTCTCCTTACAGTCCTGTGTGCCTCCCATTCATTACACTGCAAACCAAAACACAACCCTGCGTATCCCACTGCCTTGGTTTTCCTCAGGCCTCCCACTACAGGGCTCTGTTTGTTTGTTGTTCTTCCGGAAACTTCCCCGGGCAGAGGAACTGGAGAGCCAGGGTAGCGAGAGACCAAGAACATAAGGGAGACAGTGAGAGACTCTAAGAACTTTCCGAGCCTTCTGATGATAGGAAAGCCGGCTGGTCTCCTCAAGCCTCTTCTGACTTCATATGTTTGTTTGTGTGCCTGCAACAGGCGCATTTTAATAGTAACATATGGTATAGTTCACTCATAGTGTTATCATTCATAAAGGTGATATACATATTTGAACTACAATTACAAATTCTACATTCTGTTTGGTGTCTTGTTTTTGGCATTTGGCTTTGGCCCAGCAGAACGAGTAAACATTTGTGCTCTGTTCTTTTCAGGTTTTCATATACCCAATGCCCCGCAGAAGGAGTAAAAGGTGGCTGGCTCTTATTTTCAGGTAAATTTTTTTCAGGTTTCTCATTTCTGTTTGGGAATTGATGTGCTTTTAAAAAAGCCTATGGTCCCATTGGCAACGCCAGCAAGCTCCACTGGCTCCTCACAGGGGGGGATATGGGAATTTCCTCTCCCGGATACTGATACCTTGTGGTTTGGCCTCCCCCTGGGGTCAAGTGGACTGAGAGACAGGAAGCTCCTGACATCTCAAAGTGAGATAAACCTCCTCTACCTGCAGTGGGGGGCCCTGCCATCCCGGCAAGCTCAACAGGATGGTAAGAGGATCCCCCCCAGACCCGAGGCTGATCAGCCGGACGCTCTGTCTTGTCATATCCCACATCCCCTTCCTCTGGAACAGGACACTGTCAGGCTGTAGGAGTAAAAAAAAAAAAAATTGAAAATCCAGAAATGGATGAAAACGCACACTAAATATGTCGGTTTTTTCTCACTCGTTAATCTCATCTCACGAAATCGGTCGAGGGTAATATCTTTGACTGGGATCCTTTCCAGCTTCGCGGATGAAGTGCTCAGCCATCTAAGCAGAAGGAGAGCATGATGGCACAAAGGACTTGATTTAGTTTCTGCTTTCATTCGATGTCTGCGTTCTTTTCTACAGGTAGAAGCCATGCGAGTTGCTTCATGCTTCGGTATATGAATCTATGTGTATTATAGGATTTCTGAGGCACAGTACTGTTTGTTTCTTATTAACGTCATATTGCAGGTGCCATAATGACAGCAGGGATGGCAGCATTTACCTGTGACATTACTGGTTGGTGCTCGCAAAATCAAATTGGCCGTGAGAATCATAACGTCTTACTCTGGAGCCACTAAATGATTGAAGTGCACGTGTTTTATGGAGAATTTAACCTGTATCAGTCACCTTTTTCCATAGTTATGACCTTTTCATTTGTCCTGTAGCTGATTTTCTGTTAAACTTTTCCATAGTTTACGGATGTGGCATGGGAGCAGTCAAAAATGGAAGCAATGAAAACAACAAATAAAACATAACAGCTGTCTTATTGTTATCCTGATATGTGGCGTCAGAAAATCAACATCTGCTGTCTGAGAGCCGTCTCACATACAAACAGGGTATTCCAGAATTGAAAGCTTTAGTTCAAATTTCCTGGTATCAGGATCTGATCGCTTGGGATAATGCCATAATTTTACGGCAATTTCCTCGTGCCGAATCCATGGCATTATCCGTGCTAATTCTCCGTTCTAATGCTACAATCACTTTGATAATGGCATTATCTAATCCTCGCGCTACGCGCTCGTACCTTCTGCCCTTGCCGGAGTTATCCAGATAATTCCACTAACTAATGCTGCGGTTGCTCTCTGATTTTATTCCTTGTAAATGCAGCGAGATCTCCGATACCACATGTACGACTCACACACAAATGCGCGCACACGCGTTCCATAACACCAGAATCAGTGCTGCACGATCATCATGTACTCTCTGTGTCTACGTCAGAAGGACTCTGGCCTTTTATCAGAATGTTTGGTTTCCGGTATCTTCCGTTGTCAGTTAGCACCCCACCTAAGAAGAAACAGTTCCTAGAGGTACATTGATATTTACCAGCCCAACCAACTCTATCTCTATCTTGCTTTATTTAGCACAATAGCCATTACAAGTAAATGTAAATTACAGCTATTTTGTGCTACAGATACAGCCTTGGTGAAAGTTTCACATTTGCTTAGGCGTGCTGGCTAGTGACAATGACCGAAGTTTGGGTTAGTGATGGAGAGAGAGACCGCACAAAGAGGTGGGCAGCCTGTCGGGCCCTTCAAACTCCAACAGAGATGGCTGCCACCCACACCTTCGTTTACTTGGCGGTCGTCCCAATCTTTGGCTTTCCTCTTTGTGGCCGGCTGCATAAATACATGCAGAGATTCCATGAGGGGGCAGTGGGGGTCTTGCCAGAGGAGGCAGAGATCCTGCTGCCATTTGCAGACTCCTTCTTGTAGGTGCTGGAGAGTGGACCAGCTTCAACCCGTGGCTTGGTGGCGTAAATTGACAAAATTTGGTGCACAGAATGCCTTTAGAGAGGGAGATAGGGGTCGAGGGCCTACCATCATTAGTAGAGTGCTTTCTGAGGACCTTGGAGTTTTGGGGGAGGGCCGACACGGTGCCTGTATCAATTACACTCGTTACAATGCATGGACCGACATTTTGCTGTACCCGATCGCATACTATATTTATATATACATTATAAGACTAAATTCTTGTCAATATTTTTTCAAAAAGCCAAGCTGACTATTCTTCAGCAAAATTTAAATATCTGTATATCCCTTGCTTTTACTAAATGGTTTCTTCCAGAAAGCAACGGAGCCCAAACTGATTGGTATCCAGTAGGGTCTCACCTTCACAGTTTATCGTAATCGGTATTTCCTCAGCAATTGGCCAATGTCCTTAACTACAAAAGGCCTCTATAGTACCTTCGGCATCCAGGGACAGCATGGGGTATCCCCCCCACAGCAGATTCATTGCTCTTTCTGTTTGGTTAGTTGTTTCCTAGTGGGACTTAGGTGTTTTATTTGGCTGGATTTGGTTTTCAGGACAGGGGAGCACTTGTCTTGAAAAGATTGGCACACTGCAAGTATTTCCTTGCTTATTTTTCCTGAGCCTTTAAAAAAAGACTTTTATAGGTTTTTTTAGCTAGTGGAGAGCAGTCCGTGTAGCAGTCGTCCATTTGAACCCAAAGGCGTCACAGGAAGGAGGCTTCTAGGCTCTGTGTGTGTCCTTTAATTCCTTTCTGTAGTCATTATTCACCTGCGAATTGCATAATTCACTGGTTAGAGAGACAAATCAAATATTGTTCCTGCAAGAAATCGAATTTCTCTTCAAGGATTATCTCAGAGGGTCATAAGTCGGAGATTTCCAAGACTAATGTATGTTTGTGGCTCGTTTGACATTACGATGGGGGAGTTCTAATTATTATAGATTAGCTAATTATTATAGATTAGGGACTGTTACCCAAAGCTTACGTTGTGCATGCCTTATAGTGTCCCACTTTGCTGACCCATTTAAATGGACACTCTAAAGCCAACCTAATGGTTGCCATAACCAGGGGGGTAAAACAAAGACTCTAGTAACTTGAACCCCCAGCCTTTTCGTCTGTTGCTGTTCCTTCATCATTGCTCCCTGTGGTTTTTCTGTAACTGTTTAAGCCCTGCAAAACGAGTCATTGTCCTAAACTGAGACGATACAACACGCTCCATGTAATTCCTTGGGTAAAAGTGACAGAAGGCTATAATATTTAGAGCAAAAGTGTTGAAGTGTTCCTGAGAAGAACCTAAAAAAAAACGGAGCTATATAATTGGAAAATGTTCATCATTTTGTTCTTTTTTGCCTGTAGCCTGAGCGGGAGGCAATAAAGATAATAAGGAAAGGATAGTAAAATCAACCTTCAAGAGATCCAAACAGACTTTCACCAAATCATGCTCCTTTCCTCAAAGCTGCATGCCAATGACCATAACACGGCATTTATTTATCCATAATTGATTTGTTTCTGGATGTTCTCTTCGGAAGAACCAAAGCGCTATTGACTTGAGAGTTGTCATCTCATACAGAGGCTTGCAGAGGGACACCAGATGGGGTGGGCATGATGATACTTTCAACGTTGGAGCAGACCTACGCCTAGAGGAGCTCTACTCGGCCGTGTGAGGTTGGGACTGGACACAAACTGCTTAATTCCACTCGATATCCAGCCTGACAGATGTGTAGCATCTAGCGCTAACCCTGGGGAAGAGTGGTTTACATTTAATCATTTAGCAGGTGCTTTTGTCCAAAGTGACCCACAAGCTTAGAGGGAGCTTAGAGGAATATGCTAAGATGGCAAACCTCAGGAACATTTCATGGCATAGGGTGATGCCAGAATGATGGCAGCTTATCTTCCAGGGCTCACCTGCGACCCGGCAGGGCAGTAAGCCAAGCTTCACACCTCCGGCCTGGTTTAACAGTAGGTGTACTGCTTATCCACAGAAAAGAGAATTGCCACCAAGCCCACCAGCATGTGTGAGTGATGGACCTTTCCCAACCCCCAACTCCCCCCTCCACCCACAGGAATCAAAGCTGGATCTGAGAGGGAAAGATGGGTGAAGCTCTGCATCTTTAAAACCCAGGTCCCTCACGGGATTCAGAGATTAGTGAGCAGACAGGGAAGCTTCAGAGTCCTCCTCCGGCCTTCTCTGAAGGGACATCAGTGTTTCAGTGTCATTCTCCTGTGGTCCACCTGCCACGCTGCAATCTGCAGGGGACTCTTGGGAGTGTGTCAGTGTTGAGCTCCAGTGGCATGTCCTGCTGACGTAGCTGACCTGAGCCTCACATTTCGTGTCTGGGAGCAGGGATTCTCCAAATCGGGAGGGGCTCACAGGGCTTTGCAGGGGGCACAGTATGTATAGAAGCCCCAGCAAAAACTGAGTGCTCGTGGACCAGAGAAATGCAGCAATGTCTAAATATAATAATAATAATAATAATAATAATAATTGTAATTATAATAATCATAATGGAGGTATGTAAGTATTATCCCCTGTCCACCTCTGTGCTGGATCGTGCTTTACAGACCGAATGAGCTGTTCTTCAAATGTAAATACAAAAAAACATGGAAGGCACAGGAGGGGGTGTTTCAACCTGATGGACGTTTCCACTTAAACAAATTCACTGTGGGCTGATTCTTCCCATACAGGTGATTGTTATATCATCACAGGCCTCGTTAGCCTGTATAACTAGAGAGTCCATGACTACGATCTGTCTCCGTCACTCAGGGCCCTTCATTTCAAACAGGGGGAGTGTCCTCAAAGCAGTCCCAGACATCCCCTCTCTAAACTGACCCTGGGGCACGCGGACAGAGAGAAATCTGATTATGTTGTTACTGCTGGCCCAAAAGGAACATCTGTGAAAAACATGGACGGTCTCAGCCCACGTGGAGCCTGTTTTGGTCGACCGCAGTGCTGCGTTCCCCATCTTCAATGAGGCGTCCTCGAGTAACCACCACGGGCTAGCGGCCAAGGAGCACACAGCGCCAGGCACTCAGCACAGAGCCCGAGTAACGTCTTCATCTCCATCTGAGAGGTGGACAGGTATGGAAGGAGAACAGCAGCTGGATTTTGCTGTGACTGTGTATTCTTTTTTAGTGTAACTGTACTTCCTTCATTAGTGTGACTGCCCTTCATTTATTAGTGTGACTGTGCTTCCTTATTTAGTGTGACTATCTTTCCTTTATTAGTGTGACTGTCTTTCCTTTTTTAGTGTGACTGTACTTCCTTATTTAGTGTGACTGCCCTTCCTTTATTAGCATGACTGTCTTTCCTTTTTTAGTGTAACTGTACTTCCTTATTTA
>JAACJT020000001.1:32104473-32118362 GCA_009936485.2 Gymnarchus niloticus | reverse complement strand
TTTTTAGTGTGACTGCCCTTCCTTTATTAGTATGACTGTCTTTCCTTTTTTAGTGTGACTGTACTTCCTTATTTAGTATGACTGTCTTTCCTTTTTAGTGACTGCCCTTCCTTTATTAGTATGACTGTCTTTCCTTTTTTAGTGTGACTGTACTTACTTATTTAGTGTGACTGTCTTTCCTTTATTAGTGTGACTGTACTTCCTTATTTAGTGTGACTTCCCTTCCTTTATTAGTATGACCGTCTTTCCTTTTTTAGTGTGACTGTACTTCCTTATTTAGTGTGACTGCCCTTCCTTTTTTAGTGTGACTGTCTTTCCTTTATTAGTGTGACTGTACTTCCTTATTTAGTGTGACTGCCCTTCCTTTTTTAGTGTGACTGTCTTTCCTTTTTTAGTGTAACTGTACTTCCTTATTTAGTGTGACTGCCCTTCCTTTATTAGTATGACTGTCTTTCCTTTTTTAGTGTGACTGTACTTACTTATTTAGTGTGACTGTCTTTCCTTTATTAGTGTGACTGTACTTCCTTATTTAGTGTGACTTCCCTTCCTTTATTAGTATGACCGTCTTTCCTTTTTTAGTGTGACTGTACTTCCTTATTTAGTGTGACTGCCCTTCCTTTTTTAGTGTGACTGTCTTTCCTTTTTTAGTGTAACTGTACTTCCTTATTTAGTGTGACTGCCCTTCCTTTTTTAGTGTGACTGTCTTTCCATTATTAGTGTGACTCCCCTTCCTTTATTAGTATGACCGTCTTTCCTTTTTTAGTGTGACTGTACTTCCTTATTTAGTGTGACTGGCCTTCCATTATTAGTGTGTCTGTACTTCCTCTTTAATGTGACTGTCGTTTCGTTATTACTGTGGTTGCGCTTCCTACTGGGGAGCACCCCCTGGTAGTGGGGGGGGGACTTTGTGTGTGCTAATCCACTGTACATTCATGCTGGGGTGTGATGTGGAGGGGTGCATTAAAATCTGCAGAAGGGGGGGCTGACAAAAAATATTATATTTATTATGTACACATGATTGACACTTTAAAGCTGCTCTTTTCCAGAAGATCACTCTGCTACCACTTGACTGGTGGCCCACTTGCTAACGGTCATGTCCAGTGCAGAAAAGTGACAGCATCTATCAAGCACAGCTGTGCATCGTCGCCTGTGCTCCGCCACTGAGCACAGTCTGATGTCACCAGTACGCACACAAATTCAGCTCTTTGTGTGCAGTCGTACAGTGAAGAATCCACTTGCGCTACCAGGAGAATTTCCTCTCCTGCATATTAATTAAAAATGTGTGTACATGAAATGTTGTTGCAGGAAGCCTCGTTTGCATCTGTTTTGAGAATTTATTACAGAAAGTGGGGACACAAGCAGTTAGCTGCTTGCCAATGAAATTTTATCTGTTATTCTTGTTTTGTTTCAATATTTGGCATGAAATAATCACAAATCCTGTGAGGCTGCTTTTGCTTTCGGATTTCTTCATTCTGAATAAGATTTTTATTTTCTTTTCATGTTTTCCTTTTTAAACCCAATAATGTCCCCGAAGCACAGTGTGTGAAGTAAGCTCTCTCCAATCCTTTAAGTCATTCAATGTGGCACAATAGACGGGCCGCGATTTCCCGTGATTTCCTGTGACTTCCAACAGCCCTGAAACGTGAAAATATTTAAAGAGAATCTTAAGGATATGAAACGAGTGTCTCCAAGCACTGAGCATGTGTGAAGGCTGATTCCCCTGGTACAGGGCAACACTCGCCCCATAATCTCACTATGTCTGTCTGCTCTTCTGTTGTTAATTAATTACATTAATTGGCAACCTCGTTAATATGAGTCTGTCTCCCTTTCTTGGCTGTGGAAGCTAACCAGCCACTGGGGGGTGCTGCTCAAGTTCTCTGAACACGAGCGATCGAGCCTGGACAGTGGCGAGCACGGGCCATCGCATGCATCCTAGTTAACTGGGGGTTTGCTGGTTCAAGTGAGCAACTTGATCTAATGTAGCTGGGTAATGAAACAGCTGAAATGGGGCTTTAACTCTAAAACCAAGTCTCAGTTCTGCTTAAGCAACGCTGTTCTTAGTAAAAGTGAAAAATATTGGTTAAGGAATTGCAAGGAAAGTTTACTCTCTATAATATGATCATCACTTTCAACATCTGGAACAGCATCCCAGTCACTGTCTTGTCTCTGTCTCTGTCTGTCCTTCACTCTCTCACACATTGTTATTTTTTGCCATTCTCTCTCTCTTTCTGTACCTCCCTCTTCATCGTTCTTTCTCTTTTTTTCTGTCTCTGTCTGTCCTTCATTCTTTCACACTGTTATTTTTGCCAGTCTCTCTCTCTCTCTGTATCTCCTGCTTTGTCATTCTGTCTCTTTCTTCTCTCTCTGTCTTTGTCTCTGTCTGTTCTTCACTTTCACACATTGTTATTCTTTGCCAGTCTCACTCTCTTTGTATTCGTCTCTGTCTTATTTTTCACTCTATACCCATCTGTCTCTTTGAGTCTCTGTCTCTCTTTTTTATTTTTGTCTCTCTCACTCGCTTTTTCTTTCTGTTACTTTTTGTTGGTCTCTCTCTCTGTCCCTGTGTATGTGTGTGTCTCTCCCTCTGTCCCTGTCTCTCTCTCTGTCCCTGTGTATGTCTTTCTCTGTCTCTCTCTCTCTCATTCCCTCCTGACCCCACCCCCCATCCCCCATCCCCCAGGCCATAGCTCCATTCTTTGTGCAGATTGACAGCCGGGCTTGTCGTCTGTGGCTCTGCATAATGTCCCTTCATTACCCTGATAGGCTGAGATTCAGAATCCACACGGCACCAGGAAAAAAGGGGTGCTGACAATGACATCCAGCATGGCTGATAGCAGCTCAAATCAGCCGCAGGGAGGAGTGCGTTAACCACGTGCCTGCACGCTACAGTTAATAGCAGCACGAATTAGCCTCGGGGAGGAGATGCATCACGGGTGGAGCCAATTCAGTGGCTTGTGGTTTGGATGAACATCTCCTCGTGCCCTGTAGGCAGGCCCACTGTTCCACAACCCCATGATGACCCTCCCAACACAGTTCTGAGAGGCTCTCAGCTGGGAGATACACAGAGGGAGCTGATTTCACTAGTAACCGCCCCCCAGCCGCGCTCATGTTTGTAGTGCCAAAATTCCTGACAAGCCCATTGCCATAAAACAAATGGCAAGCAAGTTGTGAAGGTTTCTCTCCGTAGGAAGAAGACTTCCCAGAGCATCCGTGAATTCTGCTGAGATAAGTGTGCGATGAATTAGATGAGATGCTCTCCAGAATGTCTCTGGGAAAGGACTGGGGTCCAAAAATGTCACTTAAAAAGACTATCAAACCCTGGGCTGACACCCAAGAGGCAGGGTTCCCGTTACAAGTACTAAGAAGCATGTTGCACTATTGGAATGGAACTCACCAGAAGTCAAACAGGGTGACAGGAACCTGGCAATACTTTTTTCCTCAAATTAATACACCGTAGAAATGTAATGAAAGGTACATAGCTAACTGTTTATCCAGGGAAAGGGTCATAATTATTTTATAAATTGAGTTTAGGGCTCTTACAGGTGGGTGGTGGAGATGGACAATAAACTTTGATTAGCCTTAAAGCTGTATTTTTGAGTCTGAATTTGCCCCCAGTGCATTCTGGGTTGGTTATTTTACTTCTGATGGACTCTGCTGCCCGCTGAATCACTCTGTCATTCAATCAGGTCATGTCTGTATTCTATTTTTGACAGCCAATCAACTTCCCCCCATGATTGTCGTAGTATCTGGATAATATATGAGTACGCGCTGTTTGCACACCCCATGCCCAGACGTACACGCTCCATTGTGTAACTCATCAAGCTGTTTGTGACATAATCTGTTCAACAGCGTGTCAGCCTCTGGAACATAACGTGAATGGAGTCCAGGGTCAGTGTGGGTTCTGTTCTGTTACTTTGCGAATGAAAGCTGCATTCTGTGTGTAACGACGTAGCTGCACTGCCCTCCATCCTCCTAGCATGCTGTTTCTGTCTTGCACTCTTTTTGGACACAAAAGCACTTTCACCCCCCCAAACACAACCACTCTCCTCGATACTAACACAACCTTCTGTAACCCTCATTTTATTACACCCGGAGGTGTTAAAAAGGACCTTTTGTTTTGCATGGCTATCAGCTGCATGAATGACTTGTAGGAGAAGCTTGCTGGAGAGTTGGAGCTTAGCCAGTCATCAAGGATGGGTGTTGGAGAAGCTCAGATTGATATCAGAGTTCTGCTGCCATCCATGCTCATTAAAGCTGCTCTTTGAAAAGCAGCCAGACAGAGCAGAGGGAGGAGAGAAGGCCTTCTCTCCATACACGTGTTTCTGTGCGTCTGATCGGAGTAGTTTTTCCCAAAAGCTCACCAGCATCTGTTTCGTAGCTGTGCTGAAGATACTGGGGATGGGGAGAGACCGGAGGACTGGGGAGTGTCCAGCAAGGATGTGTTTGGAAGGGACAAGTGGTGCCTTTTCGTCGCTGTGCTCTAAAAGCATGCTGGGACAGAGGAAGCATGCAGTTCAGATAGGGGGATTTTGTGTGTGTGTGTGTGTGTGTGTGTGTGTGTGTGTGTGTGTGTGTGTGTGTGTGTGTGTGTGTGCGTGTGTGTGTTTAAATATGTGCAGTGTCAGCTGCCCGTTTAGCCAGCAGTTCCCTCTCTGTGCTGCCGACACAGGTTAGCATGTGGCTCCTCATTGCTGCACATCCATCATCCCACACTTTGGCAAACACCGTCCCTTTTTTGTCGCCAGTGTCCGCAGGATGAAAAACGGCCCCCGTGTCGGAGTTTGAATCCTGCTTGTAGGATCAGCGGTGGCAGCCCGCAGTGCGATCGCGGCAGGCCTCTGCAGACCGGCTCGGGGTTAAGAGAATATCGATCTGTGTGCAGAGCACCGTTGATCTCTGTTAGCAGCAGGTGACAAATGACAGCAAACAGAAGCTTGCATCCCGAGGGCGGGACCTCTCCCGCTGAGCCACGAGGACCCCCACTGGGCACTGCGAGGAGATGAAAATATGCAGTGGGGGGTAGGCCAAGAAAGAGGCAAGACCCAAACTGTGCCCGTGGTGCATTGCTGCCAAAGTGTTCCACATGCTATCGCCAGGAGGGAACACAAGCTGAGAAGATATAAGTTAATCTGGTCAACAGGTACTGTTTAAAGTCAAAATGGTTAAAGATGGTTTTATACCTGAGGGCCATACCTCAGATATAAAAACACTAGTTTAGCAACAAATTACATAAGTCTAGAACGCCTCGTGTAACAAATACAAGCTCGGCAAGATTTAGAATGGATTATGATGTCTGTGATGCCATACTTCAGAGCTAATATCACAGCTCTGTTTTCTCAAGCAGGTAAGCAGCTGTTTATTGGGAGAAGGAGCTCATCACTGGGCGAGGAGAAGGTCACTCTGCAGGTCTTTGGGCATGGAGCAGGTCATTGGGCTTGGAGCAGATCATTCTCCAGGTCACTGGGTATGAGACAGGTCATTTCGCAGGTGGTCCTGTAAGGTGTAGGTCATTATGTAGGTCTTTGGGCATGGAGCAGGTCATTGGGCTTGGAGCAGATCATTCTCCAGGTCACTGAGTAAGAGATGGATTGTTCTGCAGGTCCTTCTGTAAGGTGTAGGTCATTATGTAGATCTTTGAGCATGAAACAGGTCATTGGTTTTGGAGCAAATCATTCTACAAGTTGCTGGTTAAGTGGTCATTTTGCAGTCCGTTCAGTAAGAAGCAGGTTGTTCCACAGGTTTGTATGATTCTTCTTTTAGAAAGTCAGCTTAACTTCACCATCAAGATTAGTCTGTTTTTCGCATTTGGTCTTTGACACTGAGGTTTCTAGTCAGAGGCTGATGGAGTAACAACATCAACCTTCATCAGGGGGCTCCCAAAAATGCATCTGTTCTTGCCCACTCTCTGAATGGTTCTCCCCAAAAGAGTTAGTATATCTTACAGACACACCAGCACACAGAGCTATCAAAGTGCTCTTTTAGAAGAAGACACACTGCTAATCCAGTTATGGGTCATGGTAATCCAGACCAGATGTCACCAGGACCAAACCTATTAGGGCAAAGGAGTCATCTAGTTCCCTCTATGGACACACACACACACACACACACACACACACACACAGAAACGCAGAAACACGCTGAGTGCATGTTAGGATCCTAAGTTTAATGTGTTTGGCAAAGCATGTGGCAAAAATGTGTAAATCTGACACACGCAGCTGGTCCTGGATTCGAGCCAAGAGCTGAAAGGTGACACAGCAGCCGAACCCCAGGTTTCTGAAAATAATAAGAAATTAAATACTGATTTAAAAAAGCAGATATAATACTGGCAAAATAATGACTTAATGTATAATACATCTAGTTATAAAAACAAGCTTTAACTTCTAAAAGCTTTAAATATCTAATGATCTCTGCCAGATAGTTAAATTATACAACAGAGGATGAGGTATTTGGATTAGATGCAGTCCACTCATCTATGGATATGTCGAGTCTCTCTTTGTGATCGGCCACACTGATCCAAGTCGTGACATTTTCCATTATTCTGTTCTGCTTCTGAGGACCTACATGGAAGCTTTTTAAAGAGTGAGCCAAGACTGCTTGATATTGTTAGATGCATGCAATCTGATGTGTGTTACAATTTTTGGCTGGATTTTATTTTTTGTTTTGTTCTGGAAGCATTTAGTGGCTGTGTAGAGTCATGTACGGTTCTGTACTGGACCAGAGGATCTACTTCTCTAAAAGGATGATAGAAAAATGTTCTCAAACCTACTGACACAGTTTTACTTATTTTCTCAGTATCCACAATATAATGACAGCCCAGAAAACTTTTTTACCTTTTAATAGTCTATTTCAAGGTAAGTTCAAGGTTACAGGAAAAACAAGTTTACCAACCAAGCAGCCTTCATAGCATACTCTGTTACAGCCGTTCGATTCAATCAGTGTGTGTAGACCGCGGAAAACAGATTTGGAAGTATTTTTCATTCATATTGAATGTTTCATTACAAGTTAAAAGTTTAAGTTGCAGTCTGTCTGGTCCTGTACCATTATGTTTTGTATTTAAATTGCCATTTGGTTTTTATCAAAAACTTAAATACAAGCACCTTTCAAATTGATAACTTTCTGTAAATATGTGTGTGTATAAAGTACAACTGTTATTTCTATAGAATAGTTGTGCTTTTTCTCCTCCTCCTGAATCCTCCTGTTCACCTGCTCTCAAATTGGCATCACTGGGAGCTGACATTTACTTATCAGGTACGTCCTTCCAAGTGTCTTGGGATGCAGAGGTGTCTAACTTGCATCAGATAACAGCTGGAGTGTCTCAAGGTCCAGTGCTTTGTCCTTTCCTCTTCTCCCTGTACACTACCTCTCTAGTTCTGATCCTCTAGTCACCTGGCTACCCCTAACATTGCTATGCTGTTGACATACAACTCTACCTGACCTTCCTTCCAGGGATGCCACAGACGTAACTCAGATTTATGACTACTTCAGTGGCATCACAGCCCAGATTAGGGATCACCACCCCTAGATGAACCTTCATAGTCTGAGCGTCTTGTCTTCCCTGCCAACCCTCTATCATTGTATAGCTTGGTCTGCAGGGAGCCTAAGGATAGATGGCCAGCTATAGTTTGCTAACTACACTGTAGCCATCTCCTGGTTTTGTAGGTCTAGTTCATTTGACATCATGAAGATCAGACCATATTGGCAAGAATGTACGATTCAGCTCCTAGTTCAGGTACTTGTCATCTCATGACTAGACAATTGTAACTCTTTAATGCCAGGGTTGTCACCTGGTGTTGTGAAACTACTGCAGTTGATTCAGAATCATGTCTGGAACTAAATCAGCCAATAGGCTGTCATGTTGCACCTATCCTTGTCTCTCTTCATAGGCGCCTTATGGATACATGCATCAAGAGATGTTAATGGAATGGCACCTACATACAATGAGTCACACATCGAGGCCTACCTTCTGTCTCACTCTCGTAAGGTCAGCAAGCCGATTGCACTTGGTGATCCCTCCAGCAAATGAAAATAACTCTAACGTTCAACATTTCTTATTCACAGTGATGGAATGATTGATAAACCCTGTCTACATAATTCTTCTTGTCATTCAAGAAATGCCTCAAAACCCATCTTTTCTGGAAACCCAGCTTTGTCTTACAACCACTGATCTGTTCTCTGTCATTGGCTATCCCTTGGTTATGCTCTCTCAGCGACACTAGATGCTCTTGGACTTTTCACTTGTCTAGTGAGAACTGCATACGTCTTTTTCCAATGCTAGCTTGTGATTGCTAGTGGTCAGCCATTTGAAGCTCAGCCAAGCAGCACGTCTACCTAAGCTGTATACTTTATGTATCAAATACCTCACAGATTATGTGAGGTATATGTTAATATTTCAGAATATTCTACGTTTGTGTGTAACATTTCAACATATCTAAAGCTGGGAGTGTTGAGTGAACAAATTATTATTCTCATTTATGTTCTTATTCCTTTTAATAAATAGTAATACATTTTGTTACTAGATAGATAGATAGATAGATAGATAGATAAAAGCATTTCATCACAACTCTGGTTCCGCTGTGCTACATCACCTGGTGAGGGGGAGAGTTGGGCCATAGTCTGTTTTCCAGTCGGCTTTCAAAGGGCAGGGGTAGGATGTACCAGCCTTGTGCCAGCGCACTGGGCTTCCAGGCCTGAGAGCAGGAGAGAGAGACAGGGTGGCCAAAGCCCTATAACTATTGTTTACCGACCCCGCGTGAAGCAGGCTACCATCCATCCTGATTTACAAGGCTTTTAAAAATTGGGGTATTGTGGGAAACGACGGGTGGGATGGAGGGCTCACCTCTTTTTGTCACTCTGCCACTCTGCTTTCTGTCTCTATATACGTTAATTCATCCAATTAACAACAAGCCCTTGAATAATTCAGGGCATGGCAGTGTATTTGGGGGTGATATCAGTGAAGTTATCAGTCAGGCTGCTAGGAAGTCTCCACACCATGCCCGCAGCTCCGCCCACCACCACATGACTGGCAGCGTGTAGCGGTCAAATAATAAAATAAATCAAAACACAAGAGTTTTGTCTCTTTGTAATTTCCTTCTCGGTCTCCAAATGTGAGCCCAGATGTTTCCTGTGTGCTGGGGACGCTTTTCATCTTGCCCAACCCCCGCGAGCTTTCAAAATAAATGTATCCTTTAGAAAAAAACAAAGTTTATAACGAGCAAAATTTCCGCATTGCCAGGGGTAGCAGTGTGTTTTGCATTGATAGAGGATCACAGGAGCCTCTGGTCATTCAGAGGAGCACCGTTTTCCCCTCTGCGATATCCCCCTTCACCATCTATCTTTTCCAGCGCAGTTTCTGAGCAACACATATAGGTCAAAGAGACCCCCCCCCGTGAACACGCACCACGGTTACCAAGTGGGGGTGTCGAGGTGTGAGAAAACGTTGGTTATCGCAAAGCTGGCAGAGACAAAAAAAAGTAGATTTATCCTGGTCCTAATTCGAGAAAGTACCAAAAAGTGAAAACTGTTCTTTAGAAACGTAAAAGGTAATTAATACCTTCATGTGGACCAAATATGGACTTTACTCACTTCTCAGCACAAGGGGTATCAGTCCTTCATATTTTTGTAACGATTTAAAATTGTCCTTCGAATGCCTTCTGTAATTGGGAGAAATCTCAGACAAGACAGTCAACGGAGTCTATATGACGAGTATGATGACTGGATGCTATTTATTATATTCTCCAAAGTAAACGCATACTAACTGCCAGTCCTATTTTCAGTCAACAAGAGCCACAATAAACATCATCCATATTTCAGGACCCCTCCCCCAAAGGTTTTCATCCTTGGCAGTGCAGGCCCATTTCCTGACAAGACCAAAATCCTGGCTGACTCCAAATAAATGTCCCCTTGTTTTGTGGTCACTTGGCCGGGGCCTACCTGTGCGGTGTTACAGGAAGCCTCCTGCGGGACACCGGCACATGAGATCAGCTTCCCTAATTTCCACAGGATTTTTGGGTTCTGTCCAAAATGATCCTTAGCCCAACAAGTTTGGAACCATATCCTGTGGCTGCCTTCTGGAGCCCAGTGTGAAATCTAGCTTCCCTTTTAGACTTTTCAGATTTCTGAGAAGGTTCCCAGATAAATATGGATACCAGACTACAGGGGGTACTGCACATGACAGTGAGGGAGTGTTCAGCCTGTATGTCATTTGTTTGTTGATCGGAAAAATTCATCAGTCCTTTGTCCTCAGCAAACCGCAGGCTTCAACCATGGGGTTCGTGTTAAGGTTGGTCCTCAGTCAAGCTCTTTTTGTGTCAATCGGATGTGTTTCTTGTTGTGCAGCCAGAACTGTTTCCAGAAGCCTTTCGTGTCCCATGTCTGTTACAGGAAGTGCCACACCCTGTGAAAACCCACCTCACTCCTGTACCTTTCAATGATGGTCCCAAATTTTGCCAGGAAGATGTTTGTATCTACTCTCCTTCGTGGGTGGTGGACAGTTATCCAGTGGAGAAAGTGGAAGCAATTAACGCACGTGTTGGTTTGTGTTCTCGGCTGGGTGGGTTGAGACCTCGTCCTGCCCCAAGTCGCTGGGGGAATGGACCCCACATCCTGTGTGATGGTTCATCCTGCAGAGAGTCTGAGCCTCACACCTTATCAACTTGTCCAGTTGTGTGTTTGTACTGAAGTTCACCTGGAGGATCCCCCCCTAACGTCCAGCATCCATGTCGCCACACCTTCCATGCGGCCCTGCTTTGTCCAGGTGACTGAAGAATCCAGAAGGTCCCTGTGTCAACTGAAAAACCATGCTGGTCAGGTGACCGCACAGGCAGGACTGCTCTGTGTTCGGTGTGATTTATGCGAAGGTTGTGAAGGAGAGCGAGTCCGTTGGAGCGTTATCCGTTAGTGGCTGAAGACCGGAGTCGGGTTCAGAAGCGGAGATGCACATGAGAAAAGCCAATTAAAGGCACTCCTGTGGGATAGTACGTTCTACCCAGGAGCAGCCGCTGTCTGTGTTTACGTGACAGCGTGTCAGATGGCCTCCGCTGGCTGAATGCCGTGGTCTTAATTGGTGGAATCTCTGTGGAGTGTTTACGTGGCACACGGACACCGTGGCTCCTGCTTTTCGTCTGCGTCTGCTGCCCCATACCACCCTTTTAATGTCACTCCCCTCCTTCATGCACACATACAAGCTGATCAGAGTACATTGGATACTGCTGTGAAGAAACTAAGAGTGTGAATGGCTATTTAGGTAATATCTGGGTTGCAGATTAGTCACCTCCCACTTACACACATGCACGTGGTTTGGGCTTTGACACACAGGGCTGCTTTTGAACACCTGATTCCTTGCCGCGTAGAGCAGGTCACATGACGTGGAGCGGTTCTTTCTGTGGATGAACATGTGCATAACTTGGCCGAAAGCGTGTTTTTGAGTTCTCGACGTGGTTCGCGTATCTTGGTGGGAAGACACACGTACACGCTGCTCCTTACCATGCACCAAAACAGATCACATGCTCTTTGGCCTGAGAGTTACCCAATATGCTCTTTGATTCTGAGCTGACTTGCTGTCTGGAGCACAACGTAGGTATGACTTTCACCTTTTATCTCAGCTCAGGGTTTGACGTGCCACGTATGCCTGACCCACCAGCAGACAGAATGCCTGCCTACCACCAAGTCTAGGAACTTTCTGGGAGCCTCACACAGGGATGTGCAGGGTATCCCTTTTGTTTTTATCAGTCTCTATTCCATTTCACCTAGGCATGCTGAAACTCATGCTTTGGCCATTGCAGAGGCTTCTGGCCCGGGGTTCAAGGTTAAGATGTGCTCTTTCCATGGCTTAGTAATTTGCTGTCGCATCATGGGACAGGCACTACCTGACCCCAGCCGATGCCCCAGCCCAGCAGAAGGGGAGCAGTGGTTATTGTTATCCGGTGCTCTGGCATCCCTTTCTGAAAAACGAGGTACAAAGCTAGCCGCTCGTTGTCCTATTTAACAGGGGCAGCAACGGGCGCGGTCTTCTGCAGCGTCACCGGCTGGCTGATTAGTGAGACAGGGCCCTAATTACCACGGAAACTGTCACCTGAAAAACTGGTGTCCTTCAAACCACTGCCCCCCCCCCACCCGCTTCCTCCCTCCATCTCTATTTTCTCTCCTCCTCCACCTTCTTCGTTTTTTTTTTTTTTGAACATTTTTGCATTACTGCAGTCGCTCTCTTCCTGTGTATGGTACAAAGGGGCCAGTAATAATAGCAGTCTATAAAAAGTACCCGGCATTAGGCTAATCTGTCACCCATTTCATTTTTTTTTCGGCTCTGCCTTTTTTCCCGAGCGAAACAGAGAGGGGAAAGGCATAATGAAAGCCCTAAATGACACAGAGTTGACAGTGGGATTCGCTGGTAAATGACTCCGGAGTGGCTCGCCTGCGGCGAGGGGGACGGTGTGAGGCTCCCAGTAGGGCTGATTAATTCCAGTCGCAGCGGCAGCCAGGGGAGCAGTGGGGTTAGCGGGCGGCGCGGAGAGCAGCCCATTACCGCCGTCGCCGCCCAAACCCGTCTAATCAGCTCCGCCGTGACCCACTCCCGGAGCCGAACTTGGCGGGCCAGCTCCCGCTCACTCCGTGTGGGACTTTAAATAGAGGGGAGGTGAGCAAGGCCAGGAGACTGGGGGTGGGGGTGCGCAGGATTTCACTTTTCACAGGAATTGTTTCTTAAAGAAATCTCTCTCTTTTCCTATCCCGCTGTCTCCATTCCTGTTAATCTTTGCAGGTCAGAGACAACGGACATCTTTTCTGCTCTGAGCGTCTCATGATGCGCTTTGGTCCCGAGGGTGTTCCGAGAGGCAGTGACTGGTGCCATGGGGCAGGTGGCCGTCATGCCACTGGTCAGACTTGCAGACAAGAACGGACAGACAGATTGCCTGGACAGACTGGAGACAGGCTGTCAGACAGTGGCTGTTGGTTTCTCTTCATGTGGGTGGACTGGGGTCACTTTGAGTTTCTCTGCTGATTCTGGCCTGGTCCAGCAGGTTAGATCAGTTTGGAGGAGGTCTGAGGGTCGAGAGTTTATAGAGAAGGACCACACATGTGACGACAAGGCTTAAGCATTCCTGTCAGCGTGTTCTGTACATGTGTAGTTATGCCTGTGCTCATTTTTGTATTGATCCCCGAATCTGTATGCTATTTGCGTTTGCGTGCATGTCAAGCACGTGTGTTTGTTATTGTGTTAGTTTTTTGCACACGTGTGCATCTTTATATGTCCATGTGGTGGTACATGCCAGTTGCCATCTCCCCTCACATTAAAAACCCACCCAGGCTGTCCATTACTCTCACCGACTGGCGAAGATAAAGCTTATGAATAATACATACAAAGTACCCTAGTAAAGGCTATAACAGAGCTGTTAAAATATTGATCTTAGCCAATCATAATAAAGGAAAATTACTGAAAGCCATTTATCTCCATAAACACTTAGCACTGTCCACTTCCCTGTTCCCCCTCCTGTACAGCTGCACTCAGTCTCCGTGGTCGTGAGGATTATCGTATCACTGCAGACTAATAATAATAATCATAATAATAACAACAAAGATACTCCAGGACAACCAGCTGCAGTAATGCCTGTTAATGGATGCCTGTCAGTTGTCATGCAGATGAGGAGACAGATCCGCAGTGTTTTAGCGAAATGCAGACAGAGCCGCAAAAAGGCGGCCAGTTAATGCACGTGCAACTCGCTGCGATTCACGCGGGATGCTTACGGTTCCACAGCGGTGTGCATGCATCTGTGTCGGAGGGATTGGGGGGGGGGGGGGGGGCAAGAAAGTATTTTTTTTTTTTTGGCCTCAAAACTTTGTTTTATGTGGTCATTATTTTTCCCGAAAGGGGGGGCCACATTACTGCATACTTAACA
>JAACJT020000001.1:32091395-32104417 GCA_009936485.2 Gymnarchus niloticus | reverse complement strand
GGGGCAGGCGCGGGCGAGCGGGTGGGGAGGGCGGGGGGGGGGGAGGCGGGGGGAGCAGGGGGAGAGGGGCAAGAAAGTATTTCTGTGATTGTGACCTCAAATCGTTGTTTCATGTGGTCATTAATTTTCCCGAAAGGTGAGGCCACATTACTGCATACTTAACTAAGCGGAATATACACATGTTTAATGAGTTTTTAAATATTAAAACTGGTGCACATTCTCGCCATTGTGAGCTCTTAATTTACTGAGCAATTAAGTCAGGACCCTCATTTATCAGCGCACGTTCAGTCACTGGAAACCTCGTCAGTTTTTATTAATGGGGGCTGTAGGAATACTAAGGTAAAATGGATGTGTGTGCCGGAGAGGTCGTCGTGGCGACGCTCAGTACCTATCGCCGAGCGGGACGTGAGATAAATCGTAACCGCAGCTCTGCGATTACACCTGAGATAGCCGCAGACATTAGCCAACTCACGGGGGACAACGTTTAGCTGAGAATGATAAAACAGCAGCAAAACACCACGTCGCTTTTTGCCACCATCTGTTTGGGGCAGAAACAGATTTGAACGCCTCTGCGATGGAAAACAATTATAGTGCTAACCTTTGTAATCATACCTTTTTACTACTGCCTCTCCCTCCCCGTGTTGAGCCTCGTTTGGGATCTTCACCTAGATAAATGTGAGATATAAGAGTTCTGTGATTATCTGGAACATAATTATGTTGTCGAAAGTTTTGGACCCTTTTCTTTAAAAAAAAAAGTAGCCTACAGACAGGTGGGCTTGTTGTACCACTGGCCGAGCCAGTAGATGGAATGGATGTTAAACAGCCTAAGGTCCCAGCCCGTGTATAAAAATGCGTCAGCGTATTCCCATATCAGAGTCCAGTGCGCCTGCTAGTTTTGCATCACTGTAACGTTGCTTTAACATTAGCTGGAATCGCAGTGAGTGGATTTCGCTCTTCCTTCTGGCTTCACCAACACGGGCCAAAATGAGTAAAGAGACACGGTCAAATGGTCAAAGAGCTGAGTCCCACTCCTCCCCGGTCCTTGGAACAGGGTTCTCCGACATTTGAAGGAGAGTGGGAGAAAATAATGTATCTATCTGAAGCCCTTTAAGAAGAAGTGATGCATTGTGGTTGCTAAGGCACGTTTGACCCTTGACCTCCAGCAGTATTACTAACTTTGATGGGGCAATGCCACGTTGTTTTTCAGTGCCTGTGAGTATGGTAATACTCCCCCATTCCTCATTCCGACAGTCAGCAGAGGCTGGAGAAGCACGGGGGTAAAATATTCTGTCTCCCACCAGCAGCTGGTAATAAATTGCCCTTCATTCACAGCAGACAAATTTTTCTATCTTCCCCTCAGCCACCCCGCCTGGCTCTTTCGCCCCTCCGCTCTTTCCCACAGGCAGCATGGATGGCGTTCGGTCCGGGAGGCCCCTGTGCGGCTGGGTGTCTGCACCAGTGGTAATTGATGGTTTGCAGAATCGGGGGCTGTTGGTGGTGCCGATGGGTCGGGGGAGCTGTACCGGTGACGATCTCCTGGGATTGCTCACTTTCACCCGCACCAGTCGCAGATGGAGTCACAGGCAGTGTTTCAGCGAGGGTGTGGCCTGATTCACCCATGTATTATGACCCCTCCCCCATGTGGTGACTCCGCCTCCATGTTATAATTGCGTAATTAGCATTAGGGCCCAGCGTTAATGCATCACAAGCGTTGGGGGGGGGTCGACATCACAGGGCAGCATTCCTTTAAGGGCAGCTGATTCATCACAGTCCATTTTCCTGGCCCCGCCTCCCCAGGCTGACCTCACCACGCCATGCTGCTGAGATCCAATTTGTTCATTCTTACTCACTCGCATAATTCCTCCATCCTCATATACACACACACACATGCACACACTAGGTAACTGATTGTTACCATACCCAATTTGCCTGGGATTCTTCCCTCTCTCTCGCTCTCTCTCTTCCCACCCCTCTCAGAGAAATACATTCATTTATATGCTGGGGCTAAACGGTATTCATTTGTATGGTGCCAAGGTGTATAACACTGGTAATTCTCCCTAACCAGTCTCCTAGCCTTTCCCCTTTTCACTGTCATAAGCGGTGCAGTGATCCGGGAGAGTGGGGGTACAGTCCTCCGCCTTGGCTTTCTCCACCCGTCAGCGACCCATCACCCTTGTCTCCAAGGCTTCAGGTTGCCACGGTGAGGATTTACGATGCTCGGATATTCACGTGAAAGCCTTTTTTTTCTCTCTCTTATACCCACCCACTCCCTGAGTCTCACCTCATTTTTGAAATCTCCTTCTCCAGCAGAGCCTCGACTCTCTGCAGTTTATCTCACCTTGGGTGGGGTCCGCAGGTCCTTGCCACGGTGACTAACCACCTTCTCTTTGCATCGTGCCCGTTATCAGCCTCGAACCCGGATGGTGCCGTGCTTCCTCTGGTAGGATTCGCCGTTGTCTCAGCCTTCTACTAGCTGTTAGCTATCCCATCCCTCCCGTTCTTTTCTGCTCTCACCATTACCCCCTCAGAGCCCGGCTGAACCTTGCCGACCCCCAACGGGAGCTGGTCATCATCCATAGTGTCACGGTGGACAAGCGCTACCGCCGTTTCCTGCGGTTCAAATAAATAAATAAATGTGTCGTTTGGCTCCCTCTGACAGCTGCTCGATCAAACCGGATCGTTAGAATTCAGCAGCCTTTCGTGGCATCTCCCCCAGCACTGCCGGTGTAGCCATAGCAATAAGGCTAATGTCATCCACACTGGTGATTACACACAGCGCCAGCGTTAATGTCACAGCTTTATTTAAGGCCATGCAGACACTGACAGGTATTCCTTGTTTTTAGGGTAATTAGTCGGTTGCAGTATTAGCATATTTTCCGTTCGAACGGGACTGTAGAGGGCCGTGTGTCAGACATGCGGGTGTCAGCCTCCGGTCCTTGTGGACCCTTGTGCCCCCCAGTGCCCACCCGCACCTACATCAGGAACCACTTTTCAGCGGAGGACGGGCTTTGCGGCCAGGCCTCATTTGCATGTGTCCTGGCGTCTGCGTGTGGATGTCCAAGGCTGAGCGCCCCTCCTATTCCTTTTTCGGGAATTTTGCTCAGTTCCCATGTGAGGAGGAGTACACTGCTCCTCTTCACTACCCAGAAGGCCTCACCTCCCACACTAAGGGTGCCGCCTGGCCAAACAAACAAAGGTGTGCTAATTCAGGCATTAAACACCGAGCTGGGGAATAAACCGGAAGAGGAGGGAAATCTGAAGGGCCACATTATTACCTCTTTGGTAAGTGTATTTTGCTTCAGAGGACAGTTTGTGTGTGTGAGTGTGTGTCTGTCCGTGTGCCCGCCTGTCATTGTGTGAGTGCATGTTTGTCAGATATTTTGAGGTTGAATGCAGAGATTCAATCATCGTTTTTAAACAGCATTCAACTTGTTGAAAAAAAATGAAATCGACAACTTAATAATGAAAATATATTTTAATCATGATGGAGTGGCTCTTAAAAATTTTTACTGAGAGGTCTTCATGAAAAAATAAATATCATACAATATCTTTAACTCCAAATGTGGGCAAAACAAGGAAAAAAAAATAAGTCATTTGCCAGATGTTGGTGTGTGTGGGTTTCTGAACCCTTTAAAGGTGCCCTGAAAGCCCTCGCAGCTTTTCAAACTGCAGAGTACAGTACGTGTTTCCAAGGTCGTCAGCCTCGTTGACAGTGCCAGCGTCACGTTCTCCCGGTACAGGTAAACACTGACCTCTCTGAGCAGGCCCCGTGCCACCTCCTCTCCCACATCTGTACTAATGCGGTGGATAGCTCGTTGACTGCCCTCTTATTTTGATTTTCCATGAGTGCCTCGGCCCAGAGGTAGCCCTAAATTGGGTGTCAGTGCAGTTATTATTTCCAGCTAGTTTACTAACTGTATAGCAAACTTCGGAGCACTTCCTGAGATGGCGGACTTAGTATTATTTTTGTAACGCCTGTAAGAGGTAAGCGGTAGTCAGCTGAACGGCTCTGTGATGGCAAAACAGTGGACTATTCCATTTCTGTCTCATAGAGGTGTATCCAGCTTGCATGTGATACATTTTGAACTGAAAAGGAAGCCGGCCAAACAACTGAATCACCCTCCTCTCACTCATATACAAATAACACCCTCACAAATACAAGTAATACCTGAATAGTTATTAGGGCCAGACAAAACAGTTTATAAAGTCAACACTGGGAAAAAGTAATTTGGACACAGATTCATCTTTTTGGGCCCTCAGTAGGTCACACTTCTTTTTTTAAGATTCAGAGTGAATTTTCCTTCCTGGTTGAACTCCAGGCAGACGGATATCTGGTATCCTTAAGTGCCGGGAAGGTCACTTCCTTGTAGCCCTAGTACTAAACCCCACAGGGGGTCATGGACTCACCTCTCTCCTAACCCTGGTACAAATCCCCAATGGATGCCATGGGCCCGCATGTCCCTAACCCTAATACTTACCCCCCCCCCAAAGGTGCGGACCCACATCTCGCATAACTCTAATACTAATCACCAATTGGGTCATAGACCCACCTCTCTCTGAACCCTGGTACTAATCCCCATAACCATCAATGAAGCCAGCACTCCCATAATCCCAGTACAGCTGTTTTTTGTTGCTGTTCCCAGATTTGGAAAACGTTCCATAATTCAGTGGTGTGTCACCAAGCAAGTCGAGTTGTGTTTTTGACAGTTTGCTGGAACAGGATCAGTGGTGGAAAAACGGGAAGAGTCGAGGATGCTTCAAGCCCGCACGCTCTCCAGAATGCATGCTTCTGTGAGCGATGCACTGGATAATTGAAATTTATTCACAATTATGAAAGTCCAATAAACACAATGGTCTCTTCCTTCCATTAACAACTCAACGATCCACATGTAGCCACCCCTGAGCGGTCTTTACAAGCCAGCCGGGAGCAGGCATGCAGTAATAACCTGGGAAGGTAATGTAGCTTGAGTGCGTTTGCTAATTGTCCCTGTCGCTGTCATATTTGTCTACGGGAAGTGTTCTAAATATCACCGCAATTAATTACCATGGCACGAGAACCAGGAGATGATGTCTGTGTCCGCTCAAAGGGTGAAAGTCATAAGAGGAAGAAGGAAAGACGGCAATTTCATATAACCCTAAAAACCCTGCAATGTGTTATCCCAGCACTTCTTGAAGGCTGCATAACTAGAGGAGCCACTGTCAGTGACAGACACTCGCAGCCTAATTAAAGATTAAGAACATGGTGCATTATGGTGCAATTTGTCATACACGGCTTGGTAAAGATGGGGCCAACAGGGGCACCCCCATGACATGTAACGGACCCCCAGACCACACATGGACAGAGCTAGCAAAATGGCCAGAGAAGTCACAGCCATATGTCAACTTTTAGATATGAAGGGACCATACTGGCACAGAGGCCCAGCGACTTGATTTTACAGATACTTCAAAGAAATTATTTCAAAATGTAGATAATTTTTTAAAACGATGATGTTAAGGTAGTGATGGGAAAGGCTTCAAAACCCGTGCTGGGTGGGAGTATCCCCAACTACCAATTCTCAATGCTGCTGATACCCACCATGGGTTTTGAAGCCTCATTTGTCCCACTACAACGTTAAGCCAATTCATGCCCATCTTCATGAGATGGATAGCTTGGTGAAGATGCATTATTGATTGGGGTTCTCTTGTGTGCATCCCTACAGCCTATGATCCTGTTAAACAACAAAAAAAATCTTGAAAGCATTTATGCTCACGGACAGGGCACCAGGGACCCATCATTTTGGGGTGGCCCCCATACCCTTTCAAAATAGACAAAAGTGTATTATTTTGTGTATTAGAGAAATGTAAGCTTATATTTGAAGCATACCTCCAGACACACATACACACATGTGTGTTTACATCCTTTCATTTTCATTGGTGGTACATGCTGACCAATAAGATGCCTCACTTCAGGTCCAGGGGGTTGAGTAACTCAGTGGGTAGCTCTGTTGGCTCACACCTCCTGGACTGGGGATTCAAGTCCTACCTCTGCTCAGTGGGTGGAGTTTGTATGTTCTCCTAATATCTTGCAAGTCTCCTCCAGGTGCTCTGGTTCCCTTCTGCAGTTTTGAAATTTCAAATACTCTATGTGTGTGCCCTGTGATAGACTAGCATTCTGTCCAGGATGCACTACTATGGCCACATTCTGCTTGATGACGAGAACCTGCACTACTATGGCCATATTCCCACCTCTCTTCTTGCGGTTGTAAATATGGTCTGCGGGGCTGGTACCTCACACGAAGACAGCTCTGTTCTCCCATCACGTCCGGCTCCAGCCCTCATCTCCCTTCGCCACTGGGGAGCCTATTTGTTTAGTTCTTCCCTGGCTGATCTCATTTTATTGTGACCCCACTGCAATACCGCGGATGCTAATGGTGGCGCAGCGACCCCAGGTGCGCTGCATTAGCGGACTTGGCGGACTGAGCTGGTGAACGGGGGCTGGCGCCAGCTCACCTCGTCCCTGTCGGCGCTTTCCGTTAGCGTCCGCAGAAAAGCCTGCTCCTGATTACACACCCGGGGATTGCTGTCAGGTGTGCGCAATTTGAATGACGCTAAAAAAAGTGCCCTCTTTACATTATCTCTTCACCTGCAAAAACAAACTGCTGAAAAAAAAAGCTGAAAGCTGTTCCGCTCGAAAATGCGAGTCGTCGGCATGCGTACTTGGGGTTGGCTTGGAGGAATTTTGCGCTGTCATTTTTGGTGCGGTGTGCCTGAGACGTCAGGTGAAATAGATTCTCTGGTTGGATGTGATAATGCAGCTAATGTTGGCTTTCGACGCAATAAGTAACGTGAATACACACCGTAGGTGATAAAGTGAAAAGACGACACATAAACCAGCCCTGTAGTCAACATTCTGCATTTCTGCATTTCTGTGTGTGTGTGTGTGTTGGGGTAAAAATTCCTTTTGCTTTTATATTCCTCAGTTCACATTATCATATGCAAATCATCTCCTGCCCCCCCCCCAGCCACTCCTGTCTGACTTTGAGAAATCCGATCGGAGGAGCTCTCTCTCTGTCTCAATGCGAGCAAAAAATCAGCTTGATTTGGCCTCCTGCTGGTGCGGAGGCTGTGAGCTTCAGGGGGCGGCAGGGGGGAGATGGGTGTCCACGTCTATGTGTCTCTTGGTGTGTGTGTGTGTGTGTGTGTGTGTGTACAGTGGAGGAGGTGTCTGCATGTCTGTTTTTTTATATTTAGAGTGACTATCAGTGAAAAATTAAACACTCCCTCCCACCCTATTCTGTTGAGAATCTCAGAGAGTGCTGAACTCGGCAATATACAGTACATATATATAACCACCCTCAAGACAACGTCAGACAGGCCTTTAGGTCAGTGTCATACTTGCCTTCAGGATAATGTCAAACCTGTCCATATATACTGTAATTGATATGTAGAAATGTGAAATGAAGGATGTATAACAGAAATATGCATAAAACAGTATTAATGCATCATTTGGTAAAGACAAGCAAAACAAGGGCAATCAAATCATTTGGTAGCCCTGCACCTGCTTTAGTATGTATCTATGCAAGCTTGTGTTGCTCTTTCTCTGTCTTTTTAATGGACCTGCACTGGAGGCCTTAGTTATTTAACACCATCAATCATTATCAGCCAATTAACACAGAGTCCAGCAGCAGATTTTTTTTTTTAGCTATGGCTGAAAGGCACTGAAAATTTAAAGAAATCTATTTGCTGTTTTTCGGTCAATGCTTTCAGTTTTTATTTACGCAGTTGATTTGCGTAGTCATGTATTTGTTGCCATAATTACATGCAGAGGAGTGGGGCAGGAAATGATGAGTTTGAGTACAGGAAATGGTACCTTGGGATGGTGATCTGAGTGTGGTGACTGCAGAAAAAGGAAAACACCCTTTGCCACTTTAATTTCATACATCTTCGTACAGACTAGATTTTTGACAATCCGAACTAGTCAATGTGTTTTTGCTAATTCAAATCCCAAAAATGTGAAACTGCCCATTTGTCAGTAGTCAAAGAAAACTTTGTGCATGGAAATGAAAATGGAAACTGACTTAGAAATATATGAAGTAGAAGTGGTACATTTTCATATCAGAAATTAAGTAATATACCACAGCCTTGACACGTAACCAATGCTGCTGCAGAAAGGAACAATTAACAGTTTGTCAGAGTGTGATGATAGCTTAATACTGCAATGTTCAGAATATATTCCTCTGCTGGGAAAGATAAAAGAAAAGAGCTATTGTTAGGAAACCAGAGGTCAAGTCCCAAGACACAACAGAACAAACAGGCGCTTTCTTCATATGACAGTCCTGTGACGGGTTTCTGGGTAAAAGAAAAAAAGTATAGAAATGTGCAGTAGGTCTCCACTTTGTTGATGACACGCCAGGAAGCAGGTGATGGTAGATGTTATTGCGGCTTTTGAGAAACAGTTTAAATGTGAAGAGGAAAATTAAAGAAAGATTCGCTTGGGGGAAATTATCCCGAATCTCAGAGTAGCAGTCATTTCACCTTTTCAAATGACTACTTTTCTTCAAACAAGAATCTTTGTGCTTATTTCCAGTGCTGTCATGCTCAGCCAAAGTAGTATTTTAGGTGCTGTCATAGCGAGGCTGTATTACTGTGATTATGAGTATCAGACCTGCTTGTTAATGTGTTTGTGTGTGTCCGCAATTCAGCTCTGTCAACCCTGAGTGACACTCAATCTTCCTGCTGTGGGATTGGTTCTCTCCTAGTGTGTGGTTAAGGTAATGGAAGCAAGCGTGTCGATTTGGTATCCTCTGCCTGGTTAATCAGGCACCTTTGATTGATCCCCTATCTCCTGCATGGGGACCCGCCTTCTGGGCAGGTACACAGTGAAGATGTTGCATACCCCCCATAATAACTTTACTGATGTCTGCCACTGTTGCCAGGGCTCCAGGGACAATGGAGCAGGATCTGTTAATGTGAGGGAGCTAGCTGCAAGGGCAACTAAGGACAGAATGGAGAGGGCATGTACACGTGTGAATGTGTGAGACGATCCCAAAACGCAAAGCTGAAACCTCGAGGTGATTGTGACATGACAGAATTTAGAGCATTCGAAAGCGATCTGAATATCCATGACTACAAATTGTATAAGTTATGATATCACAATGGCTTCTTCATTATGATTGCTTTGCCAGCACACTGCTTTAGACATCTTAATGGCTTTAGTTACCGCTACCATTTTTAACATCTCACACTGATGGTCATAACCTTTACTTTTTCCTTCGGTTCAGTTAAAGCATGCTGCTGCTGCTACTTTGTGAAGCAGAGCGTTTTAATAGAGACAACAGCTTCCTCCTTTTCTTGTGTAGGCGTAAAAAGATGTGCATAAAAAGTGCACTTCTGACCCTGCAGTCTTCCCATATTCATACAGATATGCATGTATGTATACATTATACTATATATATGTACATACAGAAACATACACACACTTGGCCATACTACATTTGGCCACCGGGGGCACTTGAACCTGCATGAGGCGGTAAGAAAAAAATCTATACGTGTGTGTGTGTGTGTGTGTGTGTGTGTGCCGGGGGGGGTTGTGTGTGGGAGGTCTGCCTTATTGCTGGTATGCATTGCGCCATCTCTAGCTCTCCACCAAACGAGCAATCAATTAATGCTCGGTACAAAGCCGTGGGGCCCTTCAGCGGCTGTGCCTGTGGGGGGAGTGGCACCGTGGCATCAACAACGATGCCGCCTCAAGGCCTGCTGGGAAGCACTGCGATGAAGCCCCTGACATTTGTTGTGCTGAGCATAAGCGCTGTTGGAAAGCAGCTGTGAGTCGCTGTAGGGAGGCGTCCGAAACACACCACCGGCACCCATTTGTCATCCTCATGGCCGAATCGCAGAATCCCCACTCAAAGTGCCTCATTAATAAGCGTGACAACGGGATCGCTAATCCGCGCTCGTGATCCATCACGTCCATCAAGCAAATCGATTAAATAAAGCCTGACGAAGCCTGATATGGTCCTCAGACCTTTGAGCAGTCAGGGGAACTGGATCCCCGGTCTGAGATTCTGCTCAGAAAGCTGGCGTGGCCATAATGCGGCAGGATGCTGATTGGTGACTCTGTGGTTTTGTTTGGCCTTAAATGCAGCAGAATGGCATGTGTGATATCAACCAGTCTCAGCCCAGAGAAACTTCTAGTAGTTTTGCAACTCGGAATTGTCATTTTTGTCTAGGATCTGTTTGTGCGGCTCACATGGTTACGTTTGACCAAGCATTAATTAATCACCGTACGTGTCGTGCTATGGGGATGCTTGACTGTGCCCACTTGGTCATGTGACCTGTGCCTGTACATGTACCCTAGTTCCAAATCTGGCATACCCACAACGTCTCCCGCGCTGCACCACAGAAACCTGGTGACCGCGATTAGCACAGGGCTGCCGGGCCCCGTTCCAAGCCACACCGCCATGGGGTCCAGGCCGGGGAGCGTGCCAACATCCAGGCGGGGCTCCGCTGCTCGTGTTGTTGCCGTGGACACAGAGGGGAGGTTGGCATGGCAAGTTGTCAACTAGTTAGCGGTTAATGAGTTGTCTCTGTCTGGCACGCAAATGCCTGTGGTGAATCTCTGTCTTCTGCTCCAGCAGTGCAGGTTTTGTCCGTGCGGCTGGTTAGCACGCTCGCCTCAGTCACCTTTAGGAGAGTGAATCAGGATTTCTGTAGCGATATAGTTATTACTAAGTGGGTAGTTACCATACGGGTGGGTCTAAGACATAATAATACCATAATACCAAAGAAATACCATTGGTGTTGATCCAGCTGAAATCCTAAGGTCAACAGCACAGTGAAAAACAACAAGAGATAAACATGTGGACACTTTTTAACAGTAAAATTATTAAAAGATTTACAACCAGCTGGTTCTTTTTATGGTAATACTGCAAAAAGATTAACATTCGGCTGGACCTATGGTACAGTAAGACAGTAAGAAGTGAACAACCAGTTGGGTCTTTTTACAATTAAATTTAAAAAAAAGATTAACATTTGCCTGGACCTTTTGTACAATAAAAGGGTAAGAAGTAAACAACCCTTAGGATTTTTACAATAAAAGTATAAAAAGTTTAACATCCTGGTGGATGTATTTTTACGGTATAACACTTTCTTTAGAGTAACCGTGAGGTCCTATATACAATATTTGATTATCTCTCAGCAGGCTGTTGGAGCTTATTTTATTTTAACATGGTTGTTTGGCCTGTTGGATGGAAATGAAAATTCAGTTTCTCACGGAATGTTCTGCTCTCTCATACTAGAGCTGCAGGATCTTACGGGCTATTTTCCTATGAGGCTTAGCATTCTTGGTTTTGTGGACAATGACTAGGTGTGAAAATGCTTTTGTGTGAGATTAGCAGGCATGGTTTCTGTGGATGCTGAGTGTGTTTTTGTGTAACGTATGAATCTGAAATAACATACCCTGCATTTTAAGACATCCATAGCCTATTCTTGTGGCTTCTGGAGAAGTGATTAAAGACAATTGCGACTAATTAGTATAGTGGAATTTTGGCACCTTAGTCATGTGTGAGACAGTCAGTGTTGGTTTATAACATGCGTTACCATTTTTCGCTAATTAGTAATATGTGATTAATGTGTCATTAGGGTATCCTTTACGATCTCTATTAATAGAGGTGTATAGATTAATTTAGTTTGTCCCAATATTATAAATTCAGGCACATAATGTGGGCAAAAACCTTCTGAAACACTGGAGAATACTTTTGTTTTGGTACATTTAGAAAATTCAGAATTTGGGGTTTGATGTAAACTATGTATCATTATAATTATTCATTGTACATGACAATGTACTAATTTAATTTACAATTAAACTGCTCACTATCTCATTTGCATATATCAGAGAGTACATGTTGATAACTGGTAGCAAATTTCACTTTGGAATTTATACATTTTGATAATGAAACATTGAAAGCATTAATCTGTAGTAAAATATTGATTTGCACATGCAGTCCTGCCATTGGTCTATAAAACATTCAGAATATCCTCATTAGCATAAATGCAAGTTGTATTGTGGGAATAAGATCCATGTTATCCCTTTGGGATTCATCTAGCATTACAGTTCTCTGCCGTTCTTCCATCCATTAATAAGTCATGCGCGGATGGTATGGCGGCGGCCTAATTGTCCCTAATTGATCGGTCATTAGTGGTCGCACGGCCCTCCGTGGGATCCACATGTCGCACCGTGCTACAAGGACTGGCCTGGCCATGATTTGTGCTGGGATGGGGGGATGGGGTGGAGGGATGGGGGGAGGGAGGATCATTAGCTGCCTCTGGCTCACCTCCTGGATTGTTTTGATGTTTCTATAATGAGGGCCTGCTAAGCAGGGCAAACAGGGCTGCCTGGAGATACTTTGATGCCAAATGAGGAGAGGAGGTTAGAAGAGAGCAGGCTATAGGAGAGGAGGGCGAAAGAGGATAGGAGGTCTGGAGAACCGGGGGGGGTTTGTGTCTCAGAGGGGCAAGTGGGTAACCTTGGAGTCCTCTGAAAACTGCAGAGAGGCTGCCAGCTAACGTTAACATGGCTGGGCTCCTCTGAGAACAACATGGATTGGCTAGATCTGTGACTCCTGAATGCCGCTGAGAATCCATCCCAGGTGTTCCAGATGTTCGCCCTAGGTGTTTGCACAGCTCGGCCGTGGACAGACCGTACAGAGGCGTCACGCACACCATTGTGCAGTTCCTCCGCAGCCTGGTTGTTTAAACCATGGTTAAATGCTGAGGTACGGAACTGCATTCTCCGAAAAGAAAGGATTTTAAGGTGCTGCTTGTAATCCATCCCCCATGATCCATGTGATCTGTCCATGTGATCCATAAGGTGAATCTTTTAACAATCGTCTCCAGAATAAAGGCTACTAACCTAAAACGGATGACAAGGAGTCAGGGATGGACTGTAGTGAGTGGACACTTGATTGTTTGATGAATATGTCCGAGAAGAGATGTTTACTCTCTCTGACTGACCGCCCCCCCCCCAAACCACAACGTAGGCTGCA
>JAACJT020000001.1:32045859-32090647 GCA_009936485.2 Gymnarchus niloticus | reverse complement strand
TTGTTTACATCCCACCGCACGGTTGGACCGCAGAGGAGGGCCGACATCTTGACAGTGCACCGTTTCCATGCAAACAAAAGGTCCTGATGATGAGTCGACACGACCCTGTTATTATGCAAATGACCGGCGGCGGACGCAACTCCAGTGTCTGCTGACCTGCCTCTGCTCCGTGATCATCATGTTCCTGATTGCAGAGACTTCAGAGGGAAGGGAATCATGGGAAAAATAATAATAAAACCGTTGACCAGGAACGTGGCTTCACTTCAAATTCCTGACCCGCGGATTTTCCACATCTTGTGATCAGTTTAAAAACGACCCTGAGTGGTTTTTCCGGCATTCTTGTTTTTCTGGGAAATGTCGGATTCCTGCTCTTCTGTGTTCACGCACATGTGGCACGCCAATATTTCCGTGTGGGGGGTTATGCGATGTGTTCACGAGCTGTGCAATGCTACCGTTGTTACAGTACCCCAGGATGCATTTGGTTCCCCAGAGGAACCAGACAAGCTGAGCTCATCTCCGAGAAGCGTGTCACCCAGGACAACCACGGAGAGTGTTCCCACTGTTACACCTTGATAAATGGAGTAAGAATATGGCCATCTTATGCTATATTTTCACATCTGTCTGTTGTGATATAATTAACTAATGACAGATATTTCCCTAGCATTGCTGCGGTAATAAAGTTCATCTTGCAATGCGTGGAAGTTTTTATAAATCCTTTCCACTCCTTCACTGTTGATGACTAACCAAGTGGTGCCACGCCAAGACAGTTTGTTTTTCGGTTGCTGCGGTCACTGAACACATACAGCATTCCCGTATTCTGGAGGCTGCAAATCCATAACCAGGATGTTCCCTTGATACGTCCAGGCACTGCTGGTCGCTATGCCATTTGCTGTGTCGCCTAGATGATCCTCAGGTGGGGTTATCCTCACCGCGTAGGCACACGTAGACAAACCGAGGAAAGTGTCATCCAGGCCCTGAGGCAGCATCAGTGGAATCCTGCACACCAGTATGGCAGAAATTTTGTTAAAGACAGAATAACTCTACAGCCCCCCCCCCAAAGCAATGAGGTAAGAGCACAGTAATTACTTGAGTGGAGCTCAAGAAGATCTGAGTGATTATTGTGCCACATTAAATAACAATTGTATCTTTAACGATGTGTAGGCTAATAGCACAAACAGGCCGTCACCATTATGGGCCTGTTAGAGCACTGCTCAAATTGTTTTACCCGAGGGGTTATAAGCTCTGTCTTTATCCCTCTCTGGTTCATAGTCCTCTCTCACTCTTTACACCCCCTTGCCCCCCGTATCACTTACGCTGTTTACCCCCCCCACCTTCCCAAACACAAGTGTTAGTAAGTCTAATTTAATACTGGAGAACAATTCTACTTGAAACATCTAATATAAATTACAGTGTTAGTCCGGTCAGTTCTGGTGCAAACCGGATCAAATTGTTATGCAAAAAAACACATTTTACAGGATGTCAGAACCAGAATGCTGGATGTGTTTTGGGTCAGAACCTGGGCTCAGGTCTCCCTGCACTTGTGTTTACCGGTGGAATGATCAGCCCCTCCCCAGAAGGCCATTCTGCTTTGATGGGAGGAGCAGAGGATGAAATCTGTTACCATGACAACCAAAACACGTCATCATCACAACACCTCTAACCCTAACCAAACCGTTTCCCAGAGGGCTCTGCCTTTAAAACTCAGAGGGGCCGTTGTTTTCCACAGTGTCTCTCTTTCAGTTTCCTCCTTTCTTTGGTCGACTGATACTAGTGTGCGATGCTTTGAACCCGCTTCTCCTCCCATTTCCCTCCCACTTCTCAGGTGTCTGACACCATCCTTCCAGGTTGTGCTCCCCTACTTCCCGTTGCCTTTTGAATACACTTCCGCTGTGGGGTTACGCTTCCTGCAGTGGTCTGTCATCGTGGGAGGGGTTGCTGTCCTCTCAGGGTGATGCTTTGAGAAGAAATCTCCCTCTCTTTTATTTGTTCCCAGCTGAAGTTGTTATTTGTTTTGGAGAGACTGCAGCTGTCTGTTTTGGATTAGACGAGTTTAATCAAAGTGTTTCTAACACGCGGCGCCATGATGACACAAGTGGAAAACAGCTCTTAAAGAGATAATGGTGACTTCTGGACATGTCCATTGGTGATGTTGTGTGTGTGTGTGTGTGTGTGTGTGTGTGTGTGTGTGTGTGTGTGTGTGTGTGTGGAGTGGCATATCTGAACACAGACCAGATCAGAACTGCCAGGACCAGAATTGGCTCGGAATACGGGACAGATAAAACTAGGGAAAACGGAAGCACAGTTGAGCCAAGGTTACATGCCTGCTGTTGTCAAATCCCAGCTCAGCTCTCTCACCAGTGAAAGCTGTCCAGTCACGAAGGCAGCAGCTTAAAGATGTTCCCCACACTGAAATTGCTATTCATATATAGTTCTGTTATAACATGTGATATGTCTTACTTGAATAATTAAATCAAGAGATCAAATGGGTAAAAGTGACACAAAGTCTTTGGAGTGCAAAAGAAAACGTAGCCATTTCCCTCATCACATGGTTTCTCAGCGTCCAGGAATTTGGGATCTTGAGGTCTCGATGAGTCATCTTTACCATACCGGTGACACCAGTATTGCCGCGATTCTTACTTCTTGGTGGGTTCAGATCTAAAACATCTTTAATCTTTTTTTATCCAGCCTTCTCGCTGCCAACTTCTTCTTCTCCCTCCTGTCAGTGTTACATCTCACCTGAACTGAGAGTTCTGCTCCGAGTACAGTGCACCCCCCACCCACTTTAAGACTGATCAGACCCACAAATAATTTGTTGAACTGAAACTCTCTAAACACTCATTCTTCAGTGGCCATGATTCTAGAAGAAACTGTGTCCAGATCAGGGTATCATTGTGACTTCTCCGTCTTGTGACTTCCGGTTCCTGCCTGCCAATCGAACACGAAGTCCACCCCAGTGGGGGGAGCATTCTCAATGATGCTCGCCGAATAATGAAAAGCAAATAAAGAGTGAGGTGTGAGAGCGAGGGAGCTGTAATGGAAAGGAATGAGAGAGTGAGGTAAGGTGAGGGAGGCCCACCATCACAAGGTGAGTAGATCTATATTCATACTCACTCCTCACATATACAGACATGGACTCCTGGCTTTACCTGGCTGGGCTCGGGTCCATCTTAGCCGGAGCTCAGCTGCACACAGATGTTTTGGCAGATTCTGTTTGTAAAATTCCACCGTACAGTTTGAGCACATAATTACTAGTTAATGTTTCAGAAACGCTGAGCAGTGCCGTAAAAATAATCTGGCCACGGACAGTGCCTCCGCAGGCCCTACACTTCATCTGGACAAAGAGGCAGGTGGGTAAATAAATAAAAAGATCTTTGTGCCTCTTCGATCAGTTGTGTAACATACATTTACTTACAGTATATGTGTATAGACGTATATATATCACCCTGGAATTATGATTCTGTGATTCACTGGTGTAAAAACACACAAAAAGAGACACGCAAACACAGATGCACACTCACACAGGAACCCGTCAATGCACACTCACGCACACACAAACCCACAGATGCACACACAGCTCTCATGGCTGCTCACTTCTGCAGCTCACCGCTGAAGAGCCTCGTCGGCACAGCAGATGGAGAGAGGCATTAAAGGTCAGCTCTTGGCTGTGCCGCGGCCACCGTCTCCTCTTCCCTCGTGAAAGGTCAACCTGTCTTTTCTGCGAGAGCGAGATCTGCATAGCGGGGTAAATTGTTACAGACGAGTGAGGCAGGAGGGTCCAGCCAGGCCTCTTAGCATTTTGAAAGGTCTACTTTTATACTGGCCTGCTTTCTGCAGCCGTGGGATGTGCAGCCATGACCCAACTTTGCTTCCGGGACTCATGCATGACGGCCAATAGGTGGCGCTCTTCTCTGCACCGAACATTCTCAAAGGCGGTGTGATGAAGAGACATAGATCAGGCAAGAGTTTTATTTTTTTCATTTTTCAAAAACCGGGCTTTGAAATGCAAATGCAGTGATGGTCAAAGGTCAAAGGTTCATGGCCCTTTGAACCACACAAAAGTGATGCTCTGTGTCTGTCCTGAGTATCTAGTGAGACAGGACCTTTTGGACCTCTTGTGACCCAGAAGAGACTATGAGTCCACTTCTCTCATGGTCTGTTCCTTTTTAAATTTTACTCCACTGTCACATTATTGCTGTTGAACGTGTCCTGCTGCAGTACTAATGTAGTACAGTACTATAGCATTAGCTTATAGTACTGAATTTCCCAGCCTACTTCCCCTCTGAAAAAAGCTAACTTTCACAGCTGCCATAAATGTAGATGTTTCTAAGGCTTTATTTTTTACATGATCATACATCTCTTATACAATCCCATTTATAATAAGTTTGGACCCCAGTAAAACCACACACGTTATTTTCACATCTCTTTATGGTGCATCTGTATTGGCTACCGAGGGGAGACCCTAACAACATGGAGAAGCTCTATTTGTGTGTTTCACTAACGATGTAACGTGTCGCTGCTTTACTGTGCGATCATTAATGATCTATATTTGAAAAGTGATATTCCCCCCCCCCCACACACACACACACACACACACACACGCACACTCTCCACTGACAGTGACGTAGAACCCCCCCCCAAACGCGCACGCTCGCACAAAGCATCGTCGGACATTATCTCTCTTCCCCACTGTGGACGGAGCACAAAGCCACGGGCTGAATGGAGGTCAGTCTTGCCGTGCCCTCAGGGAGATTCCTGTTGAGGATTCTAATGAATGTCATTTTCTTGCATTAACCAGCCCAATTGTGGGATAATGCTCTTTCAACAATAACGTTTAACCAGTTCCCCTGTCTTTGGAGCTCTGCTCATTGAAGCCTCTGTGGGGGGTGGTCATTGATTGTATAATTCCAATCAAAGTAGGAAACACACTGGGCCCCTTTGATTTGTCCAGATTAGATGACATCAAAGATCTGACTCTTGTAGATTTCATTTGTGTTGACTGTCCTCTCTGCACAACAAAAACTGTACAATAAAACTTGGAGTGGGAAAACATTTAGCCAGAAGGTATGTTTTAAAAAGGGCATTTCATTCTGGAGGTCAACAGTAAGAGGGCAGTGCGAGGTTAAGGGTTAACTGGTCTCACCGATCAGGAGAGACACATATTGTCCATATGAAAATGTGCCTGATTGTTCTCACCCAAGAGCAACCAGCAGGGGAAAGGGGACCTCCAGCCACGTGTGTCCATGGCCACAAGACACTGGCATGCGTGCAGGTGGTCCAAACAGCTGACAGCTCAAATCTTCAGCATGGACTTGCTGTTGTACCTTTGAGCAAGGTGTGTACTTATCCCAGAGCTGTGTCGGCTAGCGTCCAGCTGTAAAAATGGGTCAAACTGCCGGCTTGCACAAGTCGTTTCAAGTAAAAAAACCAACAGAGTGATGTAAATAATTCCATACCTGCCTGAAGCCCACACCTCCTCCAAACCCACCCAACCCCCCTGAGCCTCTGTGACTCCTCAGCAGCTGCTGGCTGATTGACAGGCTGTCCGGCCTGCAGGCCTCGCGTCCCCAGTGCCATCTGTCCCATCTCTGGGACACCACGATGCGTGTCTGGCAAAACAGCCGGCATGGGGTGCACCTCTCCGAGCACCAGAGTGTCTGAAGGGTGTTTTGTCTGGTATCTTGGCATGCAGCCCGATCTGGGCCAGTCCACTCCTCTCACATCACCTGCGTCCCGCGATCTTTTTCAGAACCACTAAGCTTACTTATTTGCTTGCGCTTCTTCTGATGCCAGTGACATCCTTCACTCTGCAGCGTGGTGAGCAGGAAACGGATACGGGCTGGAAATGTTCCCATTCTAGGTCCAGGACCCGGGTTCTCTGGGTCGTCGTGTGCAGCATTCCAAAGCTACTGAAAGAATTGTGAAAAAATGCAAAAGGTAAAGCATTTACCTAAAATACGTCAGAAAAATACAGCACCGATGGAGATGTCCATGTCCGACGAGCATATCCTGTAAACACATGGCCCCGAAAACTGGGGGTGTCGTGGGGGGAGGGAACTATAATCAGAATTTGTGAGAAAGAAGTGAACGACACTGAGACAGAGTCCCGCGGGGCAGATTAATGTGGCCCACGACCAGTTCTGAGGCCCGTCTGCCTGTCACCTGAAGCCGCAGTCGTCTTCTGCTGACTCCGCTCTGTCCTACATGGACGGCTGCCTGATATAAAGTGTTTATTGATTTGTGGCATTTTAATCACTTTGCTTTTAGGCTGTTTTGAATGACCTCCACATTTAGCACTTATGGATTGACAGGAACCTCACCCCCGGAACAGGCACAAAAATGATGTTGATTAAAAAATAATGGCACTGCCCCTTTTCTGGAAGATTGTTCCATGTGAATTTCTCATCTTTCTGTTGTGGTGTGTGCCTGTCAGCATATGAACACGTGTCAGAGTGTGTCATGTATCTGCGTGTGCTTCCATGAACGCATTTGTACGACTCTGTCTGTGCAGCCGTGAGTGCGTGTGGCTCCGTGTGTGAGCCTGTGTGCATGTATGTGTGTGTTTCTGAGTGTGTGTGTGTGTGTGTGTGTGTATATCTGCATGAGCTTTCATGTGCTTGGACCTGTGTGCGGCCGAAGCCTGTGTGAGCGTGTGCCACCGTGCATCGATGCGACCGCGCTAGTGACTCAGAGCGCTCTGCTTTAACCACATCACTCAGCAAATAACACTAATTAAGAGGCGGTTTCAGACGGTCCGTGACCCCTTCCCTTTCTCGTGTTTGTTTGTTGTTGTTGTTCACGCTAATTAGCCTTAATCCCCATCTCTGCCCATGGCTCCTGACCAGTGTGAGGCGATGACAGGGCAGCCAATCGCCAAGCGGGCCCGATGTGCCACAGCCAATCGACAGGGACAGTGGAGCAGAGAGCGTCCGTGTGCGGGTGGTGTCAGGGGTCGCCCGCTGCCTTTGTCTGGCCGCACAATGATCTCGCTCACGCGCGAGCCCTCATTAGCAGCGGGACACGGCTGGCGCTGCGGCATGAATGATGCCTTCCCTCCGATAGCAGTTCCCCCCGGAACATGTGCGCGTTCCCCTCCCGTATCTCCTGCGCGGAAAGCGTGTTAACTAATGACTAATTAAAACGTACAATTACTGGACGGGCGTTGTGGTACGATAGGAGAAGTTAGGGGGAATTTAAACGTTTCCTGTCACTGTCACTGTCGGCTTAATGACTCTATTAAGGGTAGAGACGGTTCATGCGAGCGGCCTGCTCTCCACCAGTATGAATCCACATCTTGGCTGTCAGGATTCCCTTCCGCTGGGCAGGGTAGTACAACTGGGGTTTGAAGCCATAACCTTCTGGTGTGACGCACTTCTGGTCTCCTTGACTCGAGGCCAGGTCTGACAGCAGTGGTGTCGCACACAGAAACACACACGCTCCATGCATACACACCAACAAAGTCAAGGCACTCACCTCACATATGCTAATTTCCACAGCATTCATCAGAATCCCGGGTGTTTGCTTTAGTTATTTACTATCACTGTTTGGAAAGTAAACATCCATTAAGATTATGATCCAGGTTAATGTTTTATATCCTACAATGTCCTACAGATGTTTTATGAAGCTTTGTTTTGTGTTTGTAGGTCTCACGTCCATGTTCCCTCGTCGCAGTAACAGCGCCATTGAGCTGGGCACGTTCACATCAATAACCGCTAAAAACTGTTCCACTTTTCCTACTTTCCAATTCTCCTGCATATATGCATACTTTTCGACCGAGTGCCGCTGAAAATGAGGTGGTTCAATTTTTTTTTGACTATTCAGCAGATGTGAGGGAAATTCAGAACATCCCTAGGAACAGCACTTTGTTTGAAGCCCCCCCTCCCCGCCCCACTACCCCACCTCGGAAAACTCTGGGTCTCTCTGCCATATGAGACGCGTCATCCCGATCGCAGATGCAGAGCCGCTGTCTAAGGCAGCACGCCGACGACACGCTGCACGGCAGAAAACAAAACGACGAGGGAGGGGTTAAATAATGTGGATGGCTCACGCCGCTCGGACAGTGCAGTTGAACAGTTTCAGTCGCCTGGCATTCCGGGGAGTCACACTGCTGTGGCCCCTGGTAATGATTGCAATACAGGACCCAAGTGTGGAGGGGGGAGATCTTTTAATGCAGAAGGCAAACTTGTGGTGAGACAAGTAGGGGTCAATCCGGACATCTGAGGAGACGAACACACCAGGGGAAGTCGTAGTTGAAGTCAGGCCGAGGTCAAGATCCAGAAAGCAAGCAGAGCAGCAACTAATTGTACATGCTAGGTGAAGAGACGGAATCGAGGGACGGACAGGAGTCAAAACACAGCTAAGCCAATCACAATGGAACAAGCCCTCAGTATCTTGCCGGTAACGCATTCAATACCTTGCGACTGAATACCTCACCTGAAGAGGACCCAGGTGTTAGTATTTGGGGGAAGCTGCATACCAGCCAGCTGAGGTCAGCGCCTCTTTGTCAATCTCATGCTTCTTATATACATCTGACTTAGGTATATAACTGATTAAGAAAATGTGCATTTATGAGTCCGTGTTCTGGAGTTGGTCCCGTTACAAAATCACCATGGAAAGGCTTTTGGTTTGAGGCCTGGTACTGGAGACTTCTTCCTGCCTGTGCTTCACTATACAGCACTGATCAAGAGCTTCAAGAGCTCGAATACAGAAAGGGCACCGTAAACAGAAAAGTCCCTTCGGCACACTGCCCTGGGCTGTTCTGAGTTCAGTTTTACTGCATAGCACTGCCAAAACAGCTCAGGTACGGCATGTGGTCAGAAAGCTCTGTGTACTCCAACTATGCACTGGCCAAATCTAAAATATACATTTGCCCCCCTCCCTTGTCACCGTCCAGCACTATACTATTTGCTGAGTGGCTTGTTTCAGAGGGTCAGAGGCCAAATCCCCTCCATGCCACCCGACAATATCTTACTCTGGTCATTAAATCACTCCTGACAAACACATTGACATCATCCATATTTAATCTTCAGTGGATTTACCACCACTTTTGGTTTTTGGCTGATGTATTTATTAGATTCTGGGCCTGATTGCCACTGTGCCAAAGCTCGCTTCATTTGGAGAATTACAGGAATGCCACTCGGCAGGTTTACAACACAGATGCAGGGCGGGCAGTGCATGCGGGGCAAGCTCTGTGCTGCCGCACGTGACATGGCGGGGGTCTCTCCTAAGGCAAATAACCAGGACAGTGAAGCCCTGTTATTTCCGCACAAGATTTCCTGCCACAGATCTGCGAAAGTGAGTGTAAACGTGCTCAGGAAAGGCACGCAGTACAAATGTGTTGCCTGTCGCTTCAGGGTGTTTGTTTTACTGTTTCCCATCTTCTCACTTTTTTCCTCTTCCTTCTTTTCCCACACCACTGAGATCTGCCCGTCATACTGGATAAGGCTGTACAAACACGGCCCTTCACTGGCCAGCTGCTGGGTGTAGACCACAGTTTCGCAAGTACTGTCAGCCACACGTTTCCTCCGAGCTGCAATTGAACCGGCGACCTAAGGATGTTCTACGGTCCTCCACTCTACCAGCCGAGCTATCGAATACCTGTTTGTTATCAGGGCTGTGGCAGTGCCTGGGGGTCTGGCCTCATGTGGCTCTTTTGGGCTGCTCCCACAATGCTTTGAGGTATCTGCGGCTTCAGGTCTTAACGTGGTGTGAGTCGTTTAAACGCACAAACAGTCAGACACGGCGAGTCAGTATCAGCTGAGGGTCTTATGGATGTGACCTTGTGAAAAAATGATTCCTGGGTGTGATTGATAAACAGGTAAGAAAAAGACAGCTCCCCCACGTCTCCACTTGTTTGTTTCTCTATCTTTTCACTCATCCTCCCTTCCCTTCCCCTTCTTCTTCTTTGATCTGTCCATCCTCTGTCCTTACTTTCTCCCTTTTCCCAGTCTCATTTATTCTCTGTGCTTGCCACCATTTGTCGGTGCTGTATCCCTGAAGGCGTGTGACAATGATGGGGACCCCCCTTCCCAAAACCATGCAATCTTTCATGCTGATCCCCCTCAAACATACAGGTATAAGTATTCCCCCATTATTGGTAGAAACAGGAAGTGAGTAACCTGTAGCACTCTCCTCTCTCCTCTTCTCTTCATTTAATCTACAGGAACAAAGGCAGAGACTCCAGCTGAGTCTCACATCAAGCAGAGAGCCTGGCTGATGTGGGCTCCATGGTAGAACGGGTGCACCGCTGTGAAGGGCCGGTCCGACAGAGCGCCGGGCGACTTAATCAGTGATCTATTGACTGGGCAACCCCACAGGGATCGAAATGGCCGATCAGTTTCCATTATGCAACCGCACCAATGCCGTTCTGGGGCTCTGTGTGTGTGTGTGTGCTGCCCACATGTATGTTTTCCTCAGGATGTACTAGCCCTGCCACTGAGTGGCGCTGCACCTCAGACCGAAATCTCACCCTGCAGACTCTAAAGAAGAAAGCGGAGAAAGGAGGAGACTAAAGCGTGAGTACAAAGCCACCTGTACTCAGATCAGTGCCCCACTCCACTGGGCTTTACCACCCCCATGAGCCACAACCTGCCCAACGTTGACTCCATTTCATGGATTCCTCTCTGTCTTTCACCCATTCTCAATTTCTCCCTTTATTTCTGTCCCTCTCCTGATTTATTCTTTTCTTTCTAGCACCTTGAATCCTTTTCTCTATTCTTCTCTTTCCCCACTGAAGTCCCTCTCTCCTTGTTGTTCTTGATATCCGCCAGCAGGGGGCTTTGGGTTCAGGCTCACTCACACAGGTCAGCCCATTTGTGACTCATAGGTAGGATAAGGTCCACTGGTTCCTGCAAAGAGGTGTCCTGGCCATGTTGTGATGGGAGGATCCGGACCAGAGGTATTCCTGATGAGACAGTCACAGCTGACCCACACACACAGGACAAAGGTATGTGCATCATTGAATTGCATGATTTAGACACACCCTTTTAACTCTGGGCTGTTCCATTCATGCTGCTAGTTGGTGTTTTTCATAAGAGTACATCTTGTGTTCCTTAACCTCTGCACCTCCTGCTGGTCACACTATTTCGTCGATAGTACCATCCAGGGCCCCTCAGCGGCGGGACGCATCTTGCAGGTCATGCAATCTGTTCCAGGTGGCCCAGAACCAAACAAACTTGCCAAATTTCCACGCTGAGGGGTTTCCGCACCCCAGAACTCCTTGGATGGAAATGCATGACAAATGGAAGGTGAAGGGAGATTGATGTAATATAAAAATTCAGTGAATTTAATTTACACTGCATGGTGAAATGTACTGCATGGCTTTATGTTGTACACAGCTGTTCGGATTTTGAGCCACGGCTGCTGTAGCCAGGGTGGAAATTACACAGCATTTTACATTTACATAACCCTATTAATATATAGCATTTTTTCTTTTGAAGCCAGTATCTGCGTTAAAATTGTAAAGGAAATCTATCCACCAGAGAGTAAAATTGTATTTTCTGTCTTATTCTTTAAATCAACAAATGGGGCGGGGGGACTGCAAAAGAGCCCAATGGTGGCAGAATAGGGGGCTTCATGAAAGCTGCATGCCCCCCCACCCTGGGGTCCTGATCAAGTTTTGTAGGCTGTAGGGTCACAGACCAGTTTTAGCTGTGCCAGTCTTCTAATGTTACAGACTGGAACTTAGTAATAAGCCCTGCTTTTTTTACTGATTGAGACCCCTTACTGCTCTGGTTGGTTACAGTGCTTCAAACGTGGAGAATGAGGAGACTGAAACATTCAGAATAAACTGACCTGGAGTTTTTCTTCATGCTTTTCAGAAATGTTTCTTCTCCTTTCAGCCAAGCCGTGATCATAGCTGATCCGTTCTTCAGCCTACTGCCGAAGGTGCCTTCCCGTTGCGTCTTCCGGCCGACCTCACAGGCACGTGTTATTGAGTGGGAGGGAACTGCCTTCCTTGCGGAAGTTTCCCCCCAATCCCTCGAGCCTGAGTCTCGCTTCGTTCAGAGGGGCCCCTGTTTCCACCAGGGAGTGTAAAAAAGTTGTTAGAGGGGTCCGATGTTTGGGGCTTTCAGCGGGAACACGCCACTCAGGCCTTGGGCGAAGTCATTAGTCTGCCTTGCGTTGACATTACAAACTTTTAACATGTCATAAATTATTGTAGGAAATGTCGCCGCTTGGAGGCTGCGTGAAAAGAGCTGTTTCAAGTGTCAGCCACTGCAGACTCCTTCCTCCTCGGTCCGCTGTGCCTCTCCATCTCCACTCAACATGAGTTTTAAGTCAGCTTGAGTCCCTTGGTTCTCTGCTCTTCTCGACACCTTGTACCATTCTGCCGGGAGTTGTTGCTTTATGTCTCCTCCAACCTCCACCATCCGGGCTCTGTCCTCGTGGTGTGAATTATGAGTCTGAAGACCTGTCTGGTGCTCAGAGTTCTTTTGAAAATGGAGGAGAAATTTACCCATAATACTCCAACAGTGCTATACTTGGGCATAGTGTAAATCTCGGTTTCTGAGCCATCTTACGCCAAACCTCAAACCCATCTGAGTTTTGTGTTTACCCACAATCCACCAGAGTGCACAGATGCACTGCTGGGTGATGGACATGTGGTTTTAGACATGTGACTGTTGGGTATTTGAGTGGGATGATCTTCTTTCACAGCTGCCTAAGTAGGTTTTCATGGTTTACAAGATGCTTCTCTCTTTGTGAATGGCCAGCAGGGGGCAGAATGGGGGTGATGTACTGTCCAAAACACCATGCATTCTGATTCTAAGATGAACGTGTCCTGTCAGAAATGCACTCACACAGTTCTTCAATGTGTAGCACTGGGGTTATACTTCTGTGAGTAAGACTGTCAGACCCATAATGACAACACCTTTGGTGGGGCAGGCTCCAGATTTCAAAATTCTCATCCCTGCTCCTACAAAAACTTCAGTGCTTCAACCCATTTCCCTCAGGGCTAAAAGGTTCTTTTGCTTTTTCACAAAGATAAAGGCCTGCTCTCCCAAAATGCATACTTAGGGAGGAACTGATGCCGGGAGAAGGACGTGACTCAGGGTAGAGAAAGAGGACAAGTGGAACAGGAGTAGTTGGAGGGTTAAAGGAAAAGAGGAAGATGGGAGGAAAGAAGGGAAGAACAGGGGATCAGGTAGAAGAGGGAGAGAAGGGAGAACAGCTGGGTATGGAGGAGGAGGGAGAGGAGAGAGGTGCTGGCTTCTGTTGTACGTTGATTAATTCTCTAATGAGTTTCTTTTAAACAGCAGAACCCTTAATCAGGCCGATCAAACTGCCTTTTCATGGGCACAGAGGTCTGCTAATTCCCTTTAATTCTTGCCAGTGGAGGAGTCCCGTTAACAGCGGTTAATGCTAAGGCTGGGCATTATGTGTCACAGTCATCATATCACCCCGTGTCTCAGCTGTTTTCAGGCCACACGGCAAGCCTGGGCCTAGCAGTCCACTGACAGCGGACCCAAACACAGACACCCTGAAGAACAAGTAGAGAACCACACACACAGACAAACACGCAGAGAGCTGGTGTTTACTAAACACATATTAATAGTGGCCCCTGTTCGGAAATCAAGGCACTCTGAACAGTCGTTAAGGGAGCTGTGGAGGGGTGGTGGTGTCCAGCTCCACCCGCCTCTCCACCCGCTTCAGCTGCAGAAGTGAGAAGACGAGAATTAATAAGCGCCCCTGTCTCCCCACACGGCACACCGGCCGGCCACTCTCTCCAGACCCACATCCCAGTGTCAGACCGCTGGGAGAATTTTAAACGCTCAGGATGAATTGTTTGTGCAGTGGAAACGAAACAGTATGGGGGGGGCAGTGGAAAGGGGGGGGTGGCAAAGGCTAAGAGACTCGAGAAAATTGAAAGACTGCCAGAGATACTGAGATGCAAATAGCAACAAAACAGAAGCGAGGAGCGAGGGCCCCAGCAAGCATGAGGTACCCGAGGAAGGGAGGGTGGGGGCAGGGGGGCAGAAGGGAAGGCAAGGGGGGGTTATTAATTTCCAGCCAGCAGTATCATAGCATACAGCTGGTAGCTCCGAATCAGTTTTTGGTGTAATGAAAACGACCTGAGCTGAAGACAAATGACTCATAAACTACACCATTTAGATGCAATGAGGCCTCAATCTGTATGGTGACCAATCGACCCCCCCCAACCTGCCCCAAATCCCCTCCCAGCCGCACAGCCCCCCCTCCACATTCCCTCCCCCTGGCTAAAGCTGAAAATCACCAACTGACTTTTTTTTATTCCATTTTTTTCGTTTTTTATTCCTTTTCCTCGAGGGCTGACTGTGACAGCCCTGTGTGTGTGTGTCTGTGTGTGTCTGTGTGTGTGTGCGTGCACGCGTGTGTGTGTGGGGGGGGGTCCAAGTTCAAGGCACGCAGAGAATTATCTTGATTTATGTTGGCTCGGTCTGGTCACGGCGCGAGTGCACCAGTCTGTGGGGTGGGCTCTCTTTATGCCCCCTTGTGATGGGGGAGGGGGGGCAGTGTAGTCCTGCTGGGGGAAGAAATGGCCCTCGGTCACTGTGGCGATTTTTCTCGCTTTGCAGCTGAAGGTTTATAATATATCTCTGAACTGCATAATAAGTTCCTGAGAAGCGTGTTTTAAAACAAATTGATTTGGGGGGGGGGGGGGTTACAGTTCTCAGTCCCCCCCCCTGCCTCCCAGAGGAATCATCCTGCCTGCAGACCATGCCCACATGGGCCTCTTCTGCTGTGGTGCATTTAATTCCTTAGTGAAGTGAGTCTCTTGAACCATTCATGGTGGTCAAACAAAGGCAAAAGTTCGTTTTTCCCAGTAACCGGTAAAACTGCGAGTCACATGCAGCCACTATAACAGTCCTACTCCACCTTAAAGGAGAAAGAGACTGAAGCCACAGGTGGAGCAGTCTGGGATGGACTCTGAGCGTCTGTGGGGGATGATGTTAGAGTACATTTGGGTGTGTGTATGTGTTTTTCGGCCTGCGACCATGTGCTCTCTCTCATGGGGTAATTACGAGGTTCATTCACACGTCTGTTGTGCACGAGTGCATGTGACGGGTAGATGAAGCAAGTCAAGGCACCGCCCCAATAGAGCTCCAGCCTCAGAGTGGGCAGCTGCCCGCACCGGTTGACCCTCCGCTGGGGGTGGGACATGCCCCGCCGGCCATGGGAGCCTATCGTTTAATCCCGCCGCTCGCTGGCAGGTGTCAGCTGCCACTCAAGGTGTCCCAGCACAGCTCTGCCGAAACGCCGAGCCGGATTATCCTGACGGGTTCTGGGTAAATCGTCCTGACTGCCATTGTGCGCCCCGGCAGAGACGAGTGGGACCCGTCCCGCCCCCGGGCTGTGTGAGCACAAAGGAGCAGCCTTTCACACACGGCACGCGGGCGCCGATATGAAACCCGGTGGCGTCGCACCTGTTGCTCCCCATTAGGGTGCCCCCTGCTGGATACCACACCGGTCCGTCGCGGCGCATTTCAACCGCTTTTTCAGCAGCTTCTGAGGAGGAACGTGACGCAGATTACGGCGGAACTACGGTATCCTTGGGACTGCCGGTACTTTTCTCATTCCGTATTAGGCTGGACCGGTGTTTACCCTCAAACCCATTCTCCTATACCAGTCTCTCAGACACCTTGATCGGGATCCCCTCATAGCTGTTTTTATTTTAGGAGCAATGAGAAGGAGATTGGACTGATTCTAGAGTGCTCCAATGTTCCTCCTCCTCCTCTTCCTCCTCTCTGTGTGAGGAGATGCTGAGAACGTCCAAACCCCAAGCCCCAAGCTCCTGCTCCAGGTATACCAAGAGCGTGGTGGAGGGCACCTCTGTCTGCATCCCCATCTCTTCTTCTGCTTCTTCTTCTTCTCAGCATACTGCCCTCCCCAGTCGTTGCGGTTGCCACTTCCAGGACAGCCAGTTTCTCCGTATCGAGTCTCGGTCCAGAAGGTTCTCAGGTTTGTGGAGGAGAGAGTTAGCTAAAAGGTGGCTTGCATCTTACGCAGGTGGCATTTCTCCCATTTCCCTTCCGTTGCACTTCATGACCATAGGCTGGTTTACGTACAGCTAGACCTCACAGACCCGGACCTCCACGCTGCAGCCAGACTGAATCTTGTCCTCTAATTGCACATCTAGCCCTGAGTGACCATCACCAAACCAGAGACAAAGGTGTGTAACAGTGAGGTTTGGAGATGCTCCGAGGCACTGAGAGCCACTGAGGAGTCGTAATTAAAGTGCAATCTAAGATGACATCATTAACAGGGAGGCTGCTTGAATCATGGGCCTGGGTTGTCTAAGGATGGTGAAAAGCCTGACTCTTAAGGTGATTAGACACAGTAGGCAGCCAAAAAACGATCGCCCGCCCCGCGTCGACTGGTCTGGCCAGCTGCATCCGTCAGGAGGCTAACAGGGAAGCAACCATGGACTATTTCATCTGCAAAATGCTCTGGGTGCTTTCAGGTTTGGGGTGGCGAGTAGGCACCAGGTCAGAAGCTGTATGGAAGTGCTGGACACACCTGTAGGCACTGTGCAGATTGTTAAGACTTAATCTAACCTAGCCTCCTCTGGGGTACCCAAACCTATTACTAATCTGCCTGATAAACCATGCAATAGCATTACTGCGCAACATTGACTAAATATGTAGGTACATAATTGATCAGCTTAGTAATCTGTGTTTTATTTTTTGCTACAAGGTGAGCGATTTAGGAAATGGACATTAGGTGTTTTCTGTAACTCTATGGGACTGGTGGGGGGTGATTAATTGTGAGGACCAGAATCCATCCCACATCCACAGCCTAACCCAGCTACCCCAAGGCTCAGTTAGCCCCTCACCAGTCCAAGCATGGACTGGGACATAATCTGAACCCCCCCAATCTAAACAGGGTACCCAGCGAGCAGAGAGCGACTGGAACAGCAGCCGATCGCCCGTGTTATATCGATAACTTTCCCGTGCTGGTGTCGTGTAAATTGATCTTTTACAATTTCTCCCGGTGACAGGGCCTGTAGCCAGCGGGATAAATCATTCCTCCTGCGGCTTTGTGCATTGATCGTAGGACCTGTGGGAAATGGTCACAGCCTTGCCTGGGAGCAGGGGATTCTGGGATTGATGGCTCCAAGTGTAACTTTAGAGGCGTCCTCTGAGAGCCATCTGACTTCTCATTTCTCTCCTTTAACTCTCCCCTGATCATCAGGAAATCCTTGTGACAAAGGAATAAAAGTGTGTGTGTGTGTGTGTGTGTGTGTGTGTGTGTGTGTGTGTGTGTGTGTGTCTGGTACATGTTTATGTGCGTGTGTGCGAGCAATGGACAAAATTTCATTAACTTTGAATTAATATTCCAAACCACATCATAAAATTTGATCAATGTCCAGCACTGATGTTACTAAAGAAATCAGTGCAATGAATGTTAAAATGAGGAAAATAAGATTTAGGGAAAAAATAAAGATATTGTAAGAGGGTGGAGAAAGACTGGACAGTCATAGGTGTGTAAGACCTAAAAACCAGAGGGGTCATAAAACGAAGAAGTTCATGGGGTCACATGACCACTGATACCTGTGAGAATCCCTCTTAGAAATGGGCCCCTTACAAAATTTAGGCATGGTGTCAGTATTTAGGATGCTTCTATTCTGCGACTGTGTGTTGAGAATGTGGCTGCAGTATGTTTGTGTATTGTGCACGTCTGTGTTTATGTCACGAGTGTGAATCTTTAGCATGTTTATGTCCTGTCTGTGTATGCAGTATGCTTGTAGAATGTTTGTATTTTGTTGATATGTCCGTGTTGATCTTCCATGAGAATAGACCGAGCAACACGTGTGTGGTTACAGACAGTGTCAGTAACCTGGGCAGGAGCACATGTGGACAGGTGGCTGCTTGTCTGTGTGTGTGTCTCACGTTAACAGCTAGTAATCCCCCAGGATCAAGGCTTCCCATCTGTAGTCGTTGCTCTGTGACATCTCTCCAGCTTCCTGGCAGGAAGATGGCAGTCCATAACGGCACCCACAGCTCCTGTGTGCTAAAGATCTTTGTTCGCCTGCCCATTCCTTTCAGACTGTCTCCACATCTCCTCCCACTTTTTCCCCGACCGAGTCACCACCGGTTGTAATGGGGCACCGCCGGAGATCTGGGCAGCACTGGTCCGGTAAACATTACCTCGGGCCTCGGCCCGGTCCGACGGAGGGGACCATGGGAACTGGCCAGGCTTATTCTCTTATCGCGGCCAGCCCTAACGAGACGACAATGGGACTGCGTGCCCGAATTGGGCCCGGGGTCACCGCTGGATAATCCCCAACAATGGGGTCGGGCTGAGGTCCCTGGCAACAACATAAATCACAGCACCGGTGGAGACGAGCGAAAGAAAGGGAACAAAAAAGGCAGAGGAGAGAAAAATGGCAGAAGGCACTAAATCGGCTGCCGGGGGCCGGGATGGTGGGGGTCGGTGAGAGAGAAAAGAGTGTCAGTACAGCCAGAGAGGTCAGCCCCCTGAGCACTGGGGGTCAGGCAGACCTGAATGAAGCTGGGGTCGGGTGGGGAAGGCTGGGTGGGCGCCAGGGCAACGGTCGTCAAGCAGAGAGGGGTTCAGAAGTCAAAAGACCGGGGGAAAGGTCCCCCCACCCGATTATCTGGTACTGAGAGGATGACTTTTCCAGTGTCCTCAGCACCCTCACTTCAGAGAGAGAAGCACACCCACATCACTGCCTCTCCGTGTCAGAGACCCTTTATTTCTGTGGGTCCCCAAGCTTTCTCGGCCTTCTGACCTTCAAACTACCCTCCCCCCAACAGCAACACCATTTCTTTAAGCATCTCACTTTTGAATATCTTGCATGCAGCCATACTTACAGTAATAAGCCGACAGTCTGCACGCTAGAAATGGTGCAGCACATGTTTAGATGAACCACAGGTTTGTGAAATATCATTTTAACCAAATCTGTGTCTCAGTGGGAAAACAGGGTCCCCAGGCAGGATCGCTGACCACAGCTTTCTCTTACCCCGACCTCAACACCATTCTGCGGGGCCGCTGATACCGGTGTCGCTCGGTACGAGGATGGCATGCCGCATGCAGCGGGACCTGCGGGACAACACTGGCCAACAGCTGTCAATCATATCAGACCCACAGGGAACAAAAAAGCAAATCAAGAAAGGCATTGTGGGAAGGCGTTGTCGTGGGGCCGCAGGATGCCGCAGTTCAAAGAGAAAGCCGCCGTGACAGGCCAGTATTCTGAGCAGGCACACAGGAGCACACACACAGGAAGACACTGGAAGACACAGGAAAACACAGGAGCACACACACAGGAAGACACAGGAGAACACACACAGAAAGACACAGGAGAACACACACAGGAAAACACAGGAGCACACACACAGGAAGACACTGGAAGACACACAAAGACACAGGAGAACACATACAAACACACAGGAGACACGCAGTACATGTATGAAGGCAATACATAGAAAACATCTCCACAATTCTTCTATACCAAGATACACAAGGAATATAAATTTAAAAGACACATGTATGCAATACTTACATATCGTATATACACACTGAAAATACACACACAATACTTATGTACAGAGATGTGACTATAAGTCAGGAATAACTGAAAAATGCTATATTTGAAGTGCAGTTTTGTTCTTGTGTGCATTTGCCATCACACTGAGCTGCTGGAGCCAGTAGCACATTGAAAAGGGTGCCAGATTGGGCCAGTAGTGTTTCTGTCTTTTTTTTTTTGGGGGGGGGGGGGCATGAAGGGGCTTTCTCCCCCTTTTTTCTCCTCCTCAGCAGATATTGTCGCTGCAGATTCTATGGAATGCAATTAGGAGGACTAAATTAAGTGGTAATGGAGAAGCTGGTCTCGCAACCGCCGTTGCCATGGTGACAGCGGGCCGCAACACAGCCTCTGGTAGTTTTTCCACTTTATCTGCAAAATGCACAATTGAGCTTTAAACTGGCCTGGTGGTGGTGGGGGGGGGGGGGGCAGCGGGTGAGCAACAACAGCTGCTCAATAGGAGGGGGTTTACCCTCTTTTAATACCTCCAATCATCCCGCATCGTTAACCCCCCCAACTTGATGAGTGATGCCACCACGTCCCAGGTCTTGCATGAGTACGCCAGTGAGATCTTTGTTTACCACTATCTCTGTGCTTGTTTGTGTTCTGCTTTGTCAAAGACGCCTCTCGGGTCCTTGGGAGCACCTTCACTTTCACAGAGATACCAACAGCAGCCCAAACTGAAAGATACAATACCATACCAGAGATCCTCCATGTTTTACCCAGAACCACCAGGTAAGCACCAGATCTTGAAGCGTCTCTTTTTTTGAAAAGCATGTTGATAAGATGTTTTAGGCTTTGCAGAAGGATCTTAACGTTGGAGTAAATAAGTAAACATTTCAAAGAAGGCTATAGACCTCCACGCTAAGGAACACCTCATTTGTGCCTCATGAAGGGGATCAGTAACCATCTAGAGATGCTTGTAGGCTAAAATAAAAGTACCATCACTAATTTGCACTTTTCCATTAGGGCTACGCTGCTTTTACCAATCGGGAATGGTCTGTATAAATAACACACTGTCGCTGGACAAGGCTCCTCAGAAGTCGTTGGCACTTTATATTCAACTCTCAAACCCATCAAAGTATCCAGGTGAGCTCTGCACATGGAAAGGTTGGTCATCTGTGGGTGGGGGAAGGGAACATCTTGGGTTAGGACACTCTGTCAAGTGAACTGTGTTCCGGAATCCACCCAACGACAAGGGTAACGGTTTTGGGGTGGGGGGGTTAGGGGTAGAGAGGGTCCTGGCAGCATGTTGTATGCACATGGCAGCCTGGGACTGTGCCAGGAGTTGCAGCGTGTCCGTGCCAAGCCATACCAGCCCATGCCAAGCCAAAGCAGCCCATGCCAAGCCGTTCCGGTCGGTGCCAAGCGGGTCTGGTCCGTGCCAAGCCGCACCGTCAGACTTCTTTGCCACCGCTGAGCAGGGCCCACCAGAGAGGACATCAGATCGCTTCATTACGCTGCGGCCGGCTCAATTACAGCCAATAGCACTGGCCAGCTATTCCGCAACCCCTTTCTCCCAACTAAACCCCCCCCCCAACATCCGTATCCTCCGGTTCCTTTCAACTCACATGTTGGCTTCATTTCAATCCTCACGTGTGAAGTGAATTTTGCAATTTATACAAGACGGTACAAGCACAACGAGAAAACGAAGCCACGTATTGGGCATTAATTATCACTCCTGCACCATGCTCACAGGCATGGTGAATTTTACTTTAATTAGTCATAGGAAATTCAGTTGTTTTGGAGCTTGTTGATAAAAATTGTTTTACCTTGTTAGGTTGAGATCTATAGCTGAATGCTGACTTACTTTAAGCTTAGGAAACGTCTGGAAGCAGGAAACAGTAGCTGACCATGCAGGCGTTTATCCCATTATCCATTATGAATGCTAAAAGTTGACCCAATCGACCGAACGGACTTTGAATACTCAACTCACCTACCTTCTGTTGTTCTCTGCTACATGCTGATGCCAGATTCTGAGTTTTCTTACACTGTTGGGACCATTGAAAACAGCAGAAACTCTGCTTTCCTTTCAAAGCCATGCTTGACCTCTTGATGTCCGTCCACAGAATGGGAGATATTGAGGAGATGGTTCTGGAGACCAAACTGCATGCTGTTCGCAGAGTTTAAACCCAGACGATGAAACATGACACTGGGGGAAGGCCACAAAACCAGCATAGGATCAGCTGGAGATCAGTGAGTGAGATCAAGATGAGATCAGCTCAAGGTCAGGCACATCAGGCACATAGCGCTGGATTGCCAGAGGAGAATGTAAGTCTTTATTATTCACGTCCTCTCCTGAAATATCTTAACTGTGTGCTCAGTTTCATAGGCTCGAGCAGCAGTGTCGTCTTTCTGTATCTCACTCCATGAATTGAGTTGGATTCATCAAAGCTAAAGCGCTCCTTCAGTCATGTTCCCAGTGATCATGTGATATACTTCTTTAGTGCAATTATGGAGAAATAATCAAACCTCTGATTAGCATCAGAAGTGGGGGGGGCTCCTTATGGAAACATAGGCCAGATTTGTCACAAAACACGGAATGGCATCTCACAGCACTAATAAATACAGCCTCCCTATGCGTCTTTCCCTTCCGTATGAGTCAGTGGCAGAATATTGTGCTCTCTGAACAGCAGGACGACCATTGTGTGGCAGTGCATGCTGGGACATACGCACAGACGCCTGTTCTTCTCGGATTCGCTGAGCGCCCGCGTGGCATCTTCACACACCACCCTACGGCATCCGCTTGTCCATTCTGATGCCAGGATAGGGAGGGGCTTTTAAATGGCACAAGATGCTACCCTTTGACCCGTGTGGGCAGGGGATGCATAAATCCCCGCCCACTCCCTCCCACCCAGTAAGAAGACATCTCCCACTGACCCCATTCCTTGATGGTCAGTCAGTTGACAGCCTTGCCTGGGAAGCTCATTTGAGATCTCTTTTCCGAAAAGATACTACGTTTTCTTTCACTGTGTCCCCTCCCTTCTGCAACTCTGAAGGCAGACCCCGTGTTGCCTGAGGGCCGAGTCACCTTTCACGGCTCAGATCCCAAAAAAAAAAACAAATGAAGAAAGGCTAATTTACACTACTAAACTATATTTGTTAAATTGGAGAAAAGGTGAAGAAAATGATGCTGTGATTTTGCATAATAAATCTCCTCTCCAAAACTGTAAAACCGACAGCAACAATTTCGGGCATACCGCCCCCATCTCCTTATTAGCCAACGTCATCTGATGGACACATGTCTCATCCAATATAGGCATCAGGCTGTTAGTTCAGCTAAGCCCTTTCTTGATATGCTGGCCTTAAATAAAATGCATTTACTCGCTTTCACCCCCCGTACTTGTGTGCCTCATGATGACAGTAGGCTGACCGTTTGTTTCCCTGCCGTCTTTCATAAGCACTCCACAGAATCCAGAACAGCTTTGCATAGCTCTGCTGGAGTGACGGTCCGTCCCCAGATGTGTTCACATTTCTCCCCCATCAATCTGCAGTCAGCGCAGACGGACCGGCTGCATTCGGGCCATGCTGAAACCGGTGAATGTTCTGTGTTTATTGTAGGCTAACACATACAGCTGCTTTCCCTCTGAACCGGTTTGGTTTTGATGCTCCGGACCTGGGCGATTGATTGTGGGCTTACTGGAATTGACACCCAGTGTGAAAATGGGGTGATTACAGCACTGATCTGAATACAGCACTGACCCAAGGCAAATAACGGGCCTGCTTATTGGTTAACAGCATGGAAAGGTCATCAGAAGGTCACTGCATCTCCCCATCAGTAATAATACTTACAGCGGTAAATTTGGCACAACCCATCTGTCCAGCCCCGCTCTCTTTCCATTTCTCATTTCTGCATCACCAGCTTCTCCAATAAGTGTATATAAAGTTGCTCAGGTAAAATGCTTAAGTGTCTACTAACTGTCACCTCTTTACTTTTAATCGAGGACCTCACACTGCCTCTTCCCCCCCATCTGGATCCAATGTATGGCATTTTAAGAGGTAACCCAGTAAAAATGTTGGGTTTCTGTTTTCTCCAGTAAACACGTTGGGTTTCTGTCCCTCGCTCCTACGAAAAATTGGCCAATCAAGTTTCTTTTTTCAAAGAGAGATATGAGCTTGGAAAGGTGAAAGTAGCTGTTTATTTACTTAACATTCACAAAACACAGGTGTGACATTTAAAAGGAACGAGGCTGTTTGTGCGACGGCACCCATCTATCTCTGTACCTCACCTTTACGCCCGTAATCTATGCATCTCTCTTTGTCCCAGCTGTGTGATTGATATGTAGAGAAAATGATACATCGGGCTTCAGGATACTGGGCGGACGTTCGGTTTCAGAAAAACCGAAAATGTGAAGAAAATAAATTGAAACCAAAAAATCAGCGTTATGAAAAGAAACTTCCATTGTTTCAGTAAGAAAATAGGGTCTCAGAGTTCCACAGCATGTCTGCACATCGTGAAAACACACCTGATGGCAAAATTTCCCTTCCACTCAGAGGGGGGATAAGGGGTAAGCGAGGCTGGGGTGGGCGGGGGGGGCTTGGGGTGGCGAGGGCGTAGAAGGGGCCGTGTACCTTGGGAAGCCGGATCAGACGTCCTCGGCCACGGCCCAGGGCTGGTGAATAATTGATGAACGGTGGTGGCAGTTTGAAATGGAAATGTGAAGGACAGAGGTGTGAGGCTGTCAGCCTGGAGAACGAGTGGAGGATGTGACCGGAATGGGGATGGCCGTGCACACGCACGCACGGACACACACACACACACACACTGTGCACGTGGGGAATGTGCGTCACTTTTGCTTTCCGTGACCTGCAGTGAGTGTCTGGGACGGAGGACGGAAAAAGAACGAGTTAAAGAGAAGAACAGATACAGATAGGGAAAAAATGAAAAAAGTGGAAAAAGAGGTGGGGTGGTGGAGAAGAGAAAACTAGAGAGGAACCGGATGGGGTACGAGAAAGGAGATGAAGACAGAGAGGAGAGGGAGAAAAGTGGTTAAAGACCTCTGGAACTTGTGGATTTAAACAGGTGGTGCTCTGTTTTTCAATCTGCAGTCAGACATTAGAGCTCACAAATCAATCACTTATACCAAAAGTGTCCATTTTTATTTTTTACAGTAATTAATGGTTTCTGATCTCAAAAGGATAGTAATTAACAAACTCAACACAGAAATTAGACTTGCTCAGACATACACAGATTCCCCACTGCTCATTTTGTCGCTAGTATCCATGGGAAATTGGGACAGAAATGGAGGGTGATTGGCTGAGCTCAGACCCTAATACCCACATCTCTTAAGGCAGAGGCGGCATGCTCCATCCGAGGATGTCCCTGTTGCCCCCCCAGGCCACAGGGTGGCCTTGTAAGCCCCCTCGCTCCTCTCCTTTATCTGCCCCTAATTTCATAAAGATGGTTCCTCATAATTGCCCACCAGGCCACTCCAATCAAGGACACCCCACCTTGGGAGGGGCCGCCAACCCCAGAGGTCTGCAAAGAGGCCCAGACGCTTTCTGCCTTGGGCATGTCTCTGGTTCGCCGGTACAGGTCTGTCTCAGCCGGAATATCGGCTGCCTGTCTCTGCAGTTTGCTCTGCCGCTTGGACAGTGAGGCTCCTCCCTTACTGTGGCCTCAGCTTGTGCTATTCAGATTCCCTGGTGCTGTTCTCGTGTCCGTGTGCCAACGTCATGGTCACACAAAGCAGGGGAAGCAGGGGGAACAAGGCAGGCTTCACCTTGACCAAAGGACCAGTCCGTCAGTTCAAAGAGCTGTAGGAGGTGTTTGGGAGGAACCCAGAATTCCAAGCGGAGACACAAGTGAGCTGCTGGGCCCTGATTCTAAACCTCCATCCTGAAGCTGTGAGGTAACAACACTTCTGCCACTACTGCTTAGTGACCAAAGGGAGGCACTCTCCATACAGTTACACTGCAGTCTACAGATTTTTCGGGTCTCAAAAGCTGTAAGTCAGTGTTTTCAGGAAAGGGATTTGTCACGGCTGCAGTCGTCCTGAACTGAGGGACTGGCCAGCCTACCAGGAAGACCACAAACCCCGAGAAACCCCCATGCTCCATTAGCCCACACCTGGCATGGTGCCAGGCCATCCAGTAGGTGGCAAGGTCAGAGGAAAGTGCTGTCCCAAGCCCATGAAATCCCTCTCCAAGGGGACCCATTCCCCACCGGTGGACTGTGGGCCCGGAGCCACCAGGCAGCCCCAGAGCAGAGCGCCAAGTGCCAGCTCAGCCTCCATCTCCCCTAGCTGGTATCCTCTTCCTGAGCCAGCTGGCAGCTCTTTGCTCTGGGCCATTCTGCAGCAACAGCACCACTCCACCATGGGGGGGCCCACCTACTCCTTAGTGCGCTTAAGGTACGCCGTCCGTCATGTTCTGCTGCGTCACTGTAATGTCTGCTACATTCTGCAGTATCCAACACATTCCATTAAGTTCCTGTTTATGTGTGATTGTGTCTGTGCCTTAAACACACACACACACACACACACATCCCTGCTCCTGTGCCCTGGACAACGTTTGGGTACCTGCAGTTACTGACAGCACGCAATTGCACACAACTTTGTTACAAGAAAATGATGGAGGGAAATGAAGGCCTTGCCTTGAGTGTGTGTGTGCAGAGATTGAGAGGGGAAGGAAGGGAGGAAAGGGTATGGGAGGGGGTTCTGGGAGACAGGATTTGATGGCTCTTCAAGTTCAGTAAAGATGGATTACTTGGATGACTTTGAAATGGGACAGCAGTTCTCCCTGTCCCATCTGTCCAGAGCAAGTTGCAGTTTTGTCCTGAGTGACATTTCCTGTTTTGTAAGCCCCACTGCAGGAGCTTCGTAATCATCGGCCAGGCATCTACAGAGGAAACCCACTTTACACGAGGGTTTAAAGGGAGTGCTAGCAAATGGAATTGTTCTTTTATTGATACATTACCCATAATGCTGTAGTTTCACTATCATTTGACTTGATGGGAACTGATGCTAAGCTCCTATATGATGAGTCTAAATCTGCAATCTGAACAAACTGGCAGGAAGCGGGGCTTTAATCCAGGAGTTGCTTAACACCTTACCTGCTTGGGCTGGGTCAGACCCTCAAGAGCTAGGCTAACTGCCACACATGCACATGCATATGTAAGCGAGTGCCGTCTAGCCACAGAATATTTTGCGACTTTCAACACCTGTGCTGAAATAATTCCACTCAGGACTGCATTAAATTCTGCGCTTCTGCAAATTTGCCCCACATATTAAAATTACAGCCGTCTTAATAACTGAATCAATGTCAACAGCACAAATAAAAAATCACGATGGAATCAGTAGGAATCTCCCGTACAAGAAACATTCATTTGTGTACCACTATCGGCTCCATGCAGATCTATTGACTTTTATTGCTATCCCTCTCCGCCTCTCCCTCTTCCTCTCACCTTCCCTCTCTCTCCCTCTTCCTCCATCCATCTGATTGATGGTTCAGAGGAACATTAAAACCTCTCTCCCTGCCTTATACTGAAGCTAATGCATCTGAGGGATTGGTTACTTCATCTAACGGCGATAGGTTTCCTGGGGGCGACTAAGGAATCGATAATGAGTATGCCCCCCCCCCGCCTTGGGCTTTCTGGGACAGGGCTTGCTTTGCAGCAATTTAAGATGCATTTGCATATTGAAAAATAATTAAAACAAACATACCAGCAACAACAAACTGACTCCCTCGGAGAGGTAGGGAGCTAAGCTGTGATAAAACATCTCGGAAAGTGAAAAATGTTTACAGCGGGAAGTTTAATCGCGGTGTTGGGCCTCTGTCATGAATCTTGGAATTATACCTCTTTCATTTGTCACTGCTTGTGGGTGACATTTTTTTTTCTGTCCCAGCGTTTTTTTCTTAACAACTTGTTGTTGTTAAAGAGCAGCTTTATAAGCGGGAAGACAGAGAGTAATAGAAGGACACGAGGCTAGAGGTGGGAAGGTGAAGTACGAAACGATGGGCGCTCACTGCTTTGCACACACAGGTGCAATTACCCCATCCTCCTGCAGCCGTAGCATCTCCTCTTTGCCCTGAGTGTATGTGGCCAAGCATCTTTGGGCAGTGCCCTACATGCCGCTCCAGCTGAGCGTGGCTAGGAGTGAAGAGGGCAGCCACGTTTGTCCCTTTACAGGCAGGCGGTTGAATGGACGCCCTGCTGTGGACGGGAGCAAGGAGTGGAGAAGAGTGTGAGAAGGCGGCCCAGCGTCCACCTGGGCAGCGTGTGAAGCCCGTTGATGAAAGCATTGCTTCTCAGGCTGGTTCAGACACTGCTCAAGGCCTGCCGAGGGGTCAGCAAGAACCCGCTCTCTTGGGAATGTGGACAAACCCACTGGCTGGAGACAAGTGTAGGAACTTGGGATTGACAGCCTGTCGTCCTGCTGCAGTATGCTTATAAATAGAGCATTAACAAGGCAGTAATTATGCTGACATATATCCTACTTAAGAGTCTCTAAGGATGACACCATACACTCAGCAGAAAAATCTTCTTCTTCTTATGTATTTATTATTATTGTTGTTGTTAATAGTAATCATACCTTTGTATAATTATTATTGTCACCCATCTTTAGGTGCGGTTAAGGCAGAGCTCAGGTTGTAGGCCTAGTATCTTCAGCTTTGTCTGACCATGTTGTGTCGTAATCTGCACTTTGAGAGGGGTTTAGAACACTTGTTTGGGAAAATATGTAGGCTTTGTTTGGGGGACGTCTGAAGATACGAAGGGGGAAATGTAATGTTTGTATGACTGTGGTGGTCTTAAGGCTGCATTGCCTGAGGAACTATGGATGAGCTGTCTTCATTTTCTCGGTGACAAAGGGGCGGGTGTTCTTCACACCAGAGTGAGGGGATTGCAAACCAGGGGTGGCTGGGGGCTTGCAAGGTTAATAACATGTTGGCTGTTTCGACCCCTGTCTGCGGCGATCTGGGTCAGCAGTCCTGCAGTTAGCAAACTGGGGTTTGGGGGGGGTGGGTCTGAATCTTTCTCATAGTGTCCCCTCCCCCCGGCCTCAGCTGTCCACACTCAGAATGGCGATGGTCCTGATCTCGGTGCTGAGTGTGCTTGTGTTCAGGAGGGTCTCATACATATCCTGTGTTGATCAGGCATCCCACCTAAGCTGGTCTCTGATGTGTGTGTGTGTGGAGGGAGCACTGTGTGCCATTTCATCTGAGTTGAGCTGTTAATGAGAAACAATCAAGAACAGATGGAATGATGCAGGGCTGGTGAGTGCATCTTTCTGCTGTACCCTCTTTCAGTGAGGCCACTTTGAGTGGTGACACATTAAAAGAAACCATAATGGACGACAAGACTGGGGGGGGGGGCTCTTATGCATTTCAGCTATCTATCATTGACCAAACACTTATCAAGAAACTTTCAAACCTCACAAAGTCCACTGGTGTGCTGAAATGCAGAAATCAGGACAGTAACAGACATAGTCATCGCTACACATTTAAACTTGGTGCATGGCTTTAACTCTTTCATGTATGGCAGTTACTACAGTGGCGAGCAATTTAAATTCCTTTATCTATTATATGGATTGTTTTCAAGTTAAAACTTGCATGGAATCCTCTTTAGGTGATGATGCTCCCAAAACAGCAACAGTTTCAATTGTGACTGCAATTCACTGTCAGTCTTATTAGTGATTTGATCTGTGGTACTTGGTAGTGAAGTACTCGAATACATATAGTCCGATACATGGATCTTTTTACAAAGTACGACCGGAGTAAAAATCACTTCAGAATTTATTTATTTTTTTAATCCTGAAAGAAGATCAGAAAATATTTTTTAAAATTTCATCTCGGGCAGTCATAATTCACGAATGAAAGGGTTAAAAGGACAAAAACATTTCTGACACAATGTACATGTAGATGTCTGTTTATATATTCACAAACACAAACGTACATATTTACATATTTATATATATATAGGTATACAGGTATATACATGTACTTACAGACTCTGTGAGAAGCTCCAGAGTTTAGTAAGAGTTACAGCTATGAGCACAGATGAGATGAAGAGGACAGCGTTTGGATCAAAGAACATGGGGGAGGTCAAAGGGGGGAGGTGGGGGTGACATCTCTGGGCTCACCGCATCGGCAGTCTCATTTCCAGAGCTGTCCATTGAACATCCCCCCCCAAATGACCTTTCTGACCCCATGAGAGTGGGCAGTCAGCGGCCAGTTAAACGCCTCATTCACACAGTGATCATAACATGAAACACACTCACCCAGGATGGAGACAGGAAAACACACTTCCCATGCTGCCAGAGGTGAGTAGTTTTCACTGTTCTGGCTCATTTCCCCCGTCGTTTGTTATTTGGCCAGTCACGAATAGTGAGGTAACAGTATATCGCTTTGTGAAGATAGATCTAACTGTGCGTTACCGTGATTCTCAGTGCATCAGAATGCGTGTCTTTGTGGAGTGAGATTTATCAGTTTGTTACAATACTATTCAACATGTTAGATTGCGGGTCTTGCCGAAGTGGAGTTTATCAGTGAGTTATGGGACTACCAAAGAGTGTCTTTCCGTAACGCACTGGGTTTTCAGAGGCAGCTGTGAGCCGTGGACAGCGTCGTACAGCACCGGCGCGGTGACAGTTGCCTGTCATTTTGAGTGGTAAGACAAGCGGACGTATGGACAGAGACTAGCAAACAAACTCGCGTGCCGGGTTAAAACGAGGCAGGCGAAACGGTGAAGAACACTACCTGGTATGCTGCTGTAAAACAACCCAGCTGTAAACAAGCTATGAATAATTCATGGACACAGAGGAGGATGCTGGCCTTGTAAGTCACCACGTATGAGTTAGTCTGCTAAGAAAATATATGAATAAATATTGCAGACTCCCAGGCATCAGGAGCGAAAAGACCTTCGTGGAGGCTAACCGATGTTCAGACAGACAAGCCCCTGTATGGCATAGAGACGTCTCCTCAGCGAGAAGATCAAGGCCAAGCCAGGGTGAAGAGGAGCAGTCTGGAGACTGACATGCATCTTCTAGCCTGGGTGTTCCCTAGTTTGACAAGTGAGAGTTTCTCCTTCTCTCCATCTCTCTCCCTCTCTAGCTACCACTCCTCCCTCCTCCTCCCTGCCCTCTGCTTTTCTCTCCCTCACTGCGTCTCTGTTGCATCTGGAGGGGTGTGAAGCTCGCTTCTTATGTACAAACTCTGCAGATAAAGGAGGATTCATGGGCCGTGTCTGGCGACGAGAAGAGGGGCTCCTGTGTTTGTCTGCGGCCTTCCCGGGCAGCCGCCGGTGCTGAAAGGCTTGTTTGTTGGAAGACGCTCGAGGTCTGGACCCAGCTGACCCAGCTGGACCCAGGACGTGCCCCAGAGGGGGTGTGAATGGGTCCGGGCTACCTCGGGTGCCGAATGGCACATGGCAGGGTGGGAAGCTTCCGGTTCTGTTGGTTGAAAAGTACAAACGCATCACTCTTCTCTTACCAACTTTCACAGCAGAAACAGAATTAACCAGAAGAGGGCAGAGAGGACCATTTTCTTCTTTAGCCCTAAATGCATACCTCGGGTCATCAGCAAGCCCACGACCGTACAATTGCCCTTGTATTTACACCTAGTTTTGAGTTTGCCCTCTTCCCTTCAACTGTCCTTCAAAAATTTTACTTTTAGAACAGCAAAAGTGTCAAATATATTTTTTTCGATGCTTCTCTTGTCAAAAAGTGACCCGGGCACTAGCAGCCCATCATATGCAATAGAGTAAAAAGGGGCTTTTTTTTTTTTGAAAACACCGCTGTCAGTTTCTAGTAAGTCAGAAAAACACAATTCTAAGCATGTTTGGTACAAATGTTATGTATTTGTCAGGTTTCATTGCAACAATGTTACACAAATGTGCAGTATGTTCTGCCTAGGCGCGATTAAAATAACGATGGAGGCTGAGAAAAAGCTACCAAAATATTAAGTGAAGCAGTACAAAAAAGTTGCTATCTTGGGAATACTTTGAGAAATGATTTACACTTTATTTTTGTCCCTGGGTGCTAATACCCAAGGTATGCAATAGTGGTTGTTGAAATTTCCATGCATTTTAGGGTCAGTTACCGCCGCTAAAATGTAAACATCAACAGAAGAGGTGCTGCGTGTTCTAGAGCTGCCCTCTTCCCGCCAGCATCTGACACGCCTGACTGACAGCTCTCCCTGAGTCTCTCCCTCTCACCCCACGGCGGGATGGCTTACAAGCAGAAACATCTCGTAAACCGTATCGATGCACGCCGGTGAGGACGGGCCTACGCGGCCACGCACCTTGCTTTGCTGCTTGTTTGTGGAGCAGCTTTATGCCCCTGTTGTTGCCTGGACGACCTTGGTGCCATGACAGCTGACACCTTGAAGAGACAGAATGAGAGCCATAAGATGCTAAAGTCTAGAACCGAGCACCTGCTCAATTAAATCACAGCAGGCCATGGAGACACCAGGCCTTGTTTTTAACATCTAAATGTAGCAAATCCAGCTCCATATGTACGTATATATCGAAGGATATAGACAACAGTCAGCCTATATATTTGCATATATATACTACTTCAAACCATCATCGTTGCACAGTAAAATTAAGGTTAGTCCTACCTTTGTCAAAGGAGGATATTGTTCTTAATGGTCCAATTAGTGTGCACCTCTATATCTCCCAATTTAGTCAATTTGCATCTCAAGGTAGACTATTGGCATGGTCTGAGAACAATGTAAAGGCAGTCACTAAATCAAATCACTGTTTACAACAAATTGAACATGACAATAACAATATACAGCCCCAGCAATCATGGCATGGATGATGATAGAAGGATTAATAATGATTAATAGTTGCAGTGGTTGCAAAACGAGCCTGGGTTCTGCTTCTTTCACACCCTCTCTCTCTCCGTCTGTGTCTTATTGTCTGTCTCTGTAAGACTGAGATGTGAATCATCATCTAACTTCCAGGAGCATAATTGAGTCCTTTCTTCCCTGGTGCTATTTAGACCTGATAGCACAATTTACAGCCAAATGGTAAAACACTTTAAGAATAGAATACAAAATGAAAGAAAATGAGTTTTATCCTTTGTAAACCCTTTTAGCTGCTCTCAATGGACTGAGCAGCTGAAGGTAGAAGTACAGAGAAGGCTCGCGGAAAGAGCTCCTTCCCATTGTGCTTTGAGATTGTCCGGCAGTCATGAAGCATCTCTGTTGATGCTGTGGCTGCTGCTTTCCCAGCCTCCTTAAGGCAGGTTGGCTCAAAGGAGCACATTCAGGTTAATTTTATACAGCATGCAACCAGGTGAACTCACAGATCTTTGGCCAAGTATGCTAACACAAACACGTTAATGTGAGCTCACAGGTCGACTGCCAGGTGAGCTCATAGGAACACAACTATGTGAGCTGGCTGGTCTACTGCTGGATGAGCTCACAGGAATGCATCTATGTGGTCTGGCTGGTCTACTGCCAGTTGAGGTCACAGGAACACATTTATGTGAACTGGTTAGTCTACTGCCAGATGAGCTCACAGGACCTCATTTATGTGAGCTGGCTGGTCTACCGCCAGATGAGCTCACAGATATTCATTTATGTGAGCTTGTTGGTCTACTGCCAGTTGAGGTCGCAGGAACACATTTGCGTGAGCTGGCTAGTCTACTGCCAGATGAGCTCACAGGAACACATCTATGTGAGCTGGCTGGTTCACAGGAGCGTATTCTCATGACCTTGCAGTCATATGTTTCCTGGAGCTCCTGCTATGTCCCAGAGTCAGAGAGATCAGTAGCAGTGAAGATGCCATTCTTAACGGCAAAAACAGCACATCCCTACATTGAGATCAGTGGTTCCTGGACCAGCTCCTGGAGGACTGGTGTAGAAACATGTTCCTCTGCTAGTTTGAGCACCAAATAAAACCTACACCTGCTCTGGTCATGCAGAAAACCTTGAAAATCCACATGCTTTCTTGGAAGATCATTTTCTTTGGGTGATTTTATTATTTGGATAGGATGTGTTGTATCTTAAAATGGTGTGAATTTAAAAATATCGCCTTAGTAAGGGTGTAGCTGTGGTGATACATTCTGCAAAAGCAGTTGTATCTTCCTCAAAAGGGAATCTGAAAAAATGTGTTTCACATTCTTGTTTGGCTTAAACCATTTATTTGGAGACAGACACACTCACTGCCATTGACCTGCAAACAGTTTTACTTTTTATAAAAATCCTCAAGTTGTGTAGGGGTAATGTCATTTTCTACAAGACAACCTTGAGTGCCATTGAAATCCCAATTAAACTCTAATGGTATTACAAAATTAAAAAAGTAAAACACAGTTGAAATCTTACGTTAAATACCCCAAGGCAATTATTTAATAATTAGATAATGTAATCATTTCCTGTCACTGTTTATTGTTCATTTCATTAAATCAATGTTTACTTTGGAACAATTAGTTTTTTTTGTTGTTGTTGTCGTCGTCTTTGGATAACCTTTTTATTGCCCGTAACCTCCATGCATGAGAAAATCACCCAGGGAGGGACATTCCAAGCTGCAACAGCCTTTGGCACGAGGGAAGCGCTGGTCCTGCCTTCCTAATCACCTTGAGAAGCTGTGAAGATGGCTGAGGACTCAAGAAGGCTTTAGCGTTGCGTGCTTTGCTTTCCTTAAGCTCTTGTCTTACCTGTAAGTCCGCCTCTGTAAGACAAAACCTCGCATTCTGTTTTATTCGTTTTCACTTCTTTACTTCATTTCATTGCTGCTGGACTTCATTTAATATGTGGAGCCCAAACACCGAGGACTTTTGAAAATATCTTTAATTTCCTGTCTTCTAGCGAGCAGGTCATCATCTGTTCCCTCTCCCTGTCTGAACAAAAAAATAAAAAAAAACGGCCGACTAAATAAAAAGACTAAAATCCAGCAGCCTGTCACAGAGAGAACTCCAACTAAGAACAAAATAATGAATGCATTTTTTTTTTACAGCTTCATTTGCATAGCTTTATACAACACCAAAGAAAACAGCCTGCAGTGTTAGTGGTCCAACAGATGTGGTCATTTCCCCTCGAGCAGGAAGCAGGAAGTAGGGGAGTCCATGGCCGATCTATCTGACACAGGTGGATGTGATTCCCCGATAGGGACAAGAATGAGGGAAGATCTTCACTCCTGATGGGGAAAGAACATATATACATTAGGGGGAGTTCTTGTGTGTGTGTGTGTGTGTGTGTGTGTGTGTGTGTGTGTGTGTGTGTGTGTGTGTCTGTCTGTCTGTCTGTCCGTCCGTCCGTTATGACCTCGATAGAATCTCTTATGTTCAGAAAGAGTAATATTGCTTAGTAAAAATTAAAATAAATGATCAGCTGAACTCAGCTGATTTAAAAATGTCAATTTGCTGACATTATAGAGTTTGAGCACCCCTCCATCACATGACTGCACCCATGTATAGCATTACAGTGCTCAGTACATTGCATGTCAGAACTGGACTGTGCTGGAGCGCAGCAGGGAGAGAAGAGACAGGCATGTGTCACCTTGTGGTGCTGACAGAGATCCAGAACCTGCTCTGGACCTAAACGAACTCATACCATCAGACAGAAGAAAGATAGAAATCCGTCACTCTGCACTTGCTCCAGCCTTCTGCTCTAGCAACACATAGATGAATATTTCTGACTCGTGGACCTATGCTAAGGGTCACATGCTTCAGTCAGCTGACTTTTCACTGTTGGGTTCATCTTCCCTGTTGTCTTCTGGGTTCTCTAGTTAACTGTCTAGTAATGACGGTTTTCTCTATTATAGCATTCTTCATAAATGTTTAACCTGGCAAAGGCACTCTAGTCTTCATGTTTGATTAGAACAAATTTTATGTGTATTTTTAAAGATTAAGAGTTTTGTTGTTTATGAAAATAGCATGATGTTCACCTATATCATATGTAGCCTCCTTACACACTCCACTGAGGTTCTGACCCGGCGTCTGGCACGACCCGGAAGCTCGGCCTCCTTACACACTCCACTGAGGTTCTGACCCGGCGTCTGGCACGACCTGGAACTTCCGCCTCCTTACACACTCCACCAAGGTTCTAACCCGGTGTCTGACGCGCTCCTGACCATACACCATACACTACTGACCCCTGCCAACATTGCATCTCATGGTCAGCCTGAAGGAGGCACTGCCTTCACTCATTTTTTAGTTCTTCTCCCATCTCCAGATGCATGGCTTTTCAGCACAGCACCATTGACCTGGACCCGACCTGCATGTTCATCTGTAGAGCATCAGAATGGATGTGTGAGTTCAGCAGACCAGTCAGCTCACCCAAAGCGTAAGGCGACCAGCTGAGGAACCTCTTCAGTGCTGACCTGCCTGTCCCAAGGACTCTTCAGGGCCTTTGCATGTGTTTGTGAATGTACATGTGCACAGGTATATAATTCGTGGAGCCAGCTGAGCTCCTTCCTTTTTGGCCCCCACATCATGGTAATCCCGGTACCCTAGTAACCATGACAGCACCCCTGCCTAGCCAAGCGATCACTCGCATGTGCACCTACAGTTTTACCACGATGTACGTTTGTGAACTTACCTGGATAAGAAATGGGAAAATGCATAATTTACCTCATAGTGGGGGCAAGGTCAGTTTTGCACTGACGTTTTTGACCCAGAGAGCAGTTAGCACTCCAAACACTTTCTATTTAAAAAGATGATATCTCATACGTGAGTCGTGCAGAGTGAGAGAAGGGCAGCATGGTATCCTGACGACCTACACAGTTGTCATGGTAATGACACGGTGGGGCATAATGTATGGAAGCACGTATGTGGAAAGCTTAAGCCCCGCCAGAACAAATGGCATCCCTCTCCCGACTGTCTCACGGGGATGGTGCTGCTCGGCACATGGCAAGAACCCACGCACACACCGAACACACGGATGAGAGGGTCCCCTCAGTGCACGTGACCTAGAGCCACACCACGTCATCAACACACCTAAAACAGACACGACCAACTGAACGGTCATCTTTGATTACATCCCTTTAAATCAGTCTTTTTTTTAGCAGCAAGTATTATCTAGGTTACGATAACAGATTATGGAATCTCACACCCTATTAACTGCAACTAATAACGTAATAAAAGTCAGGCAAACACGAATATCGCCCATCCGTAAGTCGTGCCCTTGCCTGAGATGTGGCTCTTCTGCTTTTTCTTATTTTAAGCTTTCGTCCTGACAAACCAGCCACAGGTTTCCCGTAGCGCCCCGTGGCCCACCCCCCCCCCCCGTTCAGGCTCATGGGCTCCCCCGACATCCGGAGGACGGGACGCCCTTGCACGGAGGCCGACGCCTCAGTCTGTTAATGCCTGCTTGTGAGGGGAAGGTGGCAGGTTGTGAAACAGACGACTTTATTCTCGCAAGACAATAAGGCAATTATTTATCCCTGATTGGAGTGAGGACAGGAGCAGGGGGTTTATGTTACAATACGGTCCCGTAAAGAGCAGAACATTCCCTCCCCATCTCCTTCATGAATATCAAACAACAGGCCCGGTTGTGGCACACCAACGCAGAGGAAAAATTACAGCTCTATTACATTATTTGCATTACCTGTAATAGGCAGTGTATTGTGTGTGGTATTTATTGCAGCGGTGCAGCCGGGCGGCGGTAAACACTCACTGATTTACTGTTCCACGACATCAGCCTCTCTAAATCATGCGCCGTCATTTTCGGTGAGTTATAAAAAAAAATAAATAAAATGTTTTGTTTCCTCTTTTCATCACACAGCAGGGCCTCTGATTTCAAAGATTCTGATTGCAGCAAAGGGCTCCTTCAGATTGGACACAGGAATCCCGAAAGCTGGACTGAACTAACGCTCCATCCTGCTGCTGGACGAGGCTGAAGCAACAAAACCGACCTGCCATCTCACTGCCGGACCCCTGACTATCCCAGCTGTGCTGGTACGCATCACAGAAACACTGCAGCAGAACGTCTCTGTTCCGGAGAAATGACAAGACCAGGGTGTCTGACTCGTACGCGATCCTGTCACGAACGGCAGAACATGAGCGCAGAGTTCTGTTCCGTCCTGAGCGATACAGGCGTGCGATTGGCTCCAAGCCAGTGCTGGTAGTTTCAGCTCAGTCTTACATATCACCATCTCTGTTTGGAAGATGATTCTTGGGGTTCAGGTCACAATTGTGTGTGTGCCATCAAAAAGCAGTGTTAAAGAGACAGGCACCACACTGGACCCTGTGTGTAATCCCCAAATGGCCAAAAGAAGCTGAACGGATATGGTGTATAGCAGGGGAACACTAAAATCTGGTCGAAAATGGAAGGGTGAACTTAAAATATTCAGTTTATCCATGATCCAATTTTATTGGGCTTTGGCATGATTTGTGCTGGGATTCCCAGAGGAAATAAATACTTTGATTAATGTAATCCTGGGGTAGGAAGTGCAACATTCCCCCCTCTCCCCAGGGGAACAGGCCCTGTTTGACAAACAAAAACACAGCAGCGACTGTGGCAGCTTGCACACCCCATACACACACACACACACACACACACACACACAAACACCCTTGTTTGGTGACCAGCGTCCTATAGATACTCGGCTCTCCGAAATTCTGCTCTTAACGTCTATGGTGTAGCTTTAGAAGATCACACACCAAGTGTGTGTATGTAATCAACTCAAATACTTCTACAAAATAAGAAATTAACAGAAATTCAATCAAACAACCAAAAAAGGCAAACAGTACGCAGTACATGCATAATTTAATATTAATCCTTAATCTTAAAAGACAAATCATTGCACGGAGCTCATATACATATATATATCAAATATTTGTTGTTTGCATTAATTTTTCCAGTGTATTGTGACTACCTAAAGTTGTTAATACAGAAGATGAGTCAGTTCTGTAATGATCCATATTACCCTCTTATTCCCAGGACATCATCTATATGGAGAGATCAGTGAAGTCCTCAGATACACTGAGATGGTCTTTAAGATCCTTCACAGTGGAGGGTGACAGCAAGAAGACAGGCAGAACCAGGCAGCCACGTCTGGTAGCAACAGAAAAGGACTCTTCATGGTTTCTGCGACCCTGCCACTCAGGCTAACATCACGCCTTTTGTCTGCCCCGATGGGTTGCTCTACACCACGCCCATCCCCTCCTGCTGGAGACCGTCGGCCTCGGTGCTGCCAGAAAGGCCCTTGTTACTTCTGCTCTTTCCGGCCACCATTTCTATAAGGCAGTAGCATGGACGCCTCGCCCTTCTCTGTGGGCCCAGTCAACTCCTGACTGTGCACAGCGTGTCCTGCCTGCCCCACTCAAGCTAGAGGAGCGCATCTCAGACATATACACACAATTCACAATATACATTTATACACAAACCACATGTTTCGCATGGAACAATGACCACTTAAAACCTGATCTGTTTAAACAAAACCTAAACAATATTACATCAAACATTTCATTCTCTACACTTAGGTCACCAATTAGGAAAAATTATGACGTTTACATTGATCTAATACTAGACAAAAAGAAACCAATGGATATGGGACAGTTGACATGGTTATAAATTATTTACAATTTACCTTCCTGTTGGCATAGAAATATCAAGCCAGTGATTTCCAGGATAAATTACTGTCTGGAATCGAGTGGCTTTGAACTGTAGTGTTCATTTTTTGGGGGCCGCAGAGATTACCAAAAAATAATAAATAATAAATTGTCAGTCATTCCTACACACACTACACTGAACTACGGCATTTTGCATTGTCAAAATGAGCTATCCTGATTATGTATGATGTATTCTACATACGTACCTGCTTTTAATGAATAGGGTACATTACCATTAAACTGTTGGATGTTATAAGCTGTTCTAAATCAATTTCATTAGGCCTGCCGTGAACGCAGAACACATGTTATTAACGTGTTTCCTGATTAGCATATATGTGGACCAAGTGAGCGGTATAAATAATGCGTTCTTTAAGTGTAATTAAAACTTGTGTGCTGGTAATTAAATTAAAAAATTTTAATATCAGCCATTCCACTTGATTAATTTTATTTTACCCTGGTAGACTTTAATTTCGGCTGCAGGTTTCAATGATAATAAATTAATTAAACTGATTGTACATCAACTGAAACATTTTTAAATGAATATAACAATCCATTTGGTCTAGAAGGCAGTAGAGGAGAGAGATTACAAAATAAAGAAAGAAAAAACAGACCCAGAGGTTTCCGGCGTGGCTTGGCTAACTCCGTTAATTTTCTTCTTTAGCGTCCAGGAAAACCCACTTAAAATTAATTTTTGTCGTTATCCTTTCGCACGCCTCCATGTATTGGACTTTAAGTTGTATATTACGGTCGAGAGATATATCACGGTTATACCTATAGAAGACTGTATTTCTGCATAATTGTTATATATTTTTCTGTATATAAATTGGATTCATGTATAAGAACTATATCAATTGTTTTAAGGGACTGTATATGTTTAAGCGTTGTAAATAAAAGGAACGGCCCTTTTGACTAGTAGAGTTAGAAAGGCCGCGTGCTTCGTTATTCGTTATTCGTTATTTCTGACGACCGTTAAACTGCTTCAGGCGGAACCGACGAAGGTTCGGTACAAATTCAGTTCAGTCAGTCTCAGTCCGTTATCTCCTCAGTTAAAGCATCGAAAAAAAGCATCATTTCATTTTCCGTCTTATCATTAAGTTTGTGCCTCTTTCTGTGGCATTTATGCCTATTTTGGACTTTCAGGGCACAGTTAAAACACCTCGGTACTCAGCCCACCTTTTGTAGTCGTTAAACTGTTGTTACTGCCGCCTTTACGATGCTCTCCATGTTCTTCTGTTTGTACCGGGTTACCGGGTTTGTATGACTAGTCACACACACACACACACACACACACACACACACACACACACACACACACACACACACACAATATATATACGTATATGTATTGCAGCGGCACAGGCGTAGGATTATGGGTACTGCTATATATAAAACAATACAATAAACAACAAAAGCACAATATATAGGTCTATATAACTTGTAGTACAACAATGTTCCTAATCATATGAACGTCCTCAGCGTTGATTTTTTGAAATGGTTTGCTGTTTGTGGCTCTTATGTCAGCCGTAGGCAGATAATTTAAATTGAAATATGCCATATCTAAGGCTACGTTATAGCCAGCGAAACGACAAGGGATGTAATGTAACTAAATTAAAGTATACGTGTGCTAACGTGGAGCTTTCATAATAGTTATTTCTTTTAACAGTATGACTGATGGCAGAAAATTTTGCAGGTTGTATGTTTCCGTTTTTATTCCAAAATAATTTTAAATTAAATGGGATATTTCGGTCGCTCTTGTTTTTGTTAAGGTGGCTGCATAATGATAATACATATTACAATTTCTATTAAAAATACCACCGACTGTAAAATGGAAAACAGAGCTACAAATTGTTCTGTACTGAAACTTCTTATGTCATACTTGTTTTTTTTTTTATGAAATCGTTATCTAGTAAATGATGCGATTATTTTAATAGTTTAATTAAAGTTAATACTTTTAAAATAATATACTCATCAGCTGCCAGTGTTAAGCATACCATTTGTTAAAAAAACGCATAAAATATTCCATTTGTTAAAGTTCTGTTTTCCGGTTGTGTACGGACGTGTTATCCAAAGTCGCCTGGGTCAGAAATTTATTATATATATACACATATATGTCAGAAACTATGGAGTCCAGAGATGACTCACCGAAGTTAAGCTCGCAAGTAAGTGCGACCCCTGCTGGACAGAAGATGCCCACCCCCCCCCCAGTCTGAATTTACTGACGAATTGATTTAGGATTCGGATAACTAACAAGTGCGGAGATTGATACATCTGCAGCTGGACTACTTGGTACCCAGCTGATTGTCGCGCGTAATTAGTTTCAAGGTAAAAGTGGTTCTGGTTTTTAAACGAGAATTTTGATGGTCAGTTTGGCTGTCTGCGAGATCATCTCGGCTTCATCCGGACTCCTTTCATCTAGACTCCAGTGCACAAACATATAGCTTAATGCGACTAGTGTTCCCTCTTTTATTCGGCTCACCATGGCAACTGAAATGCGGGGTTTAGAAATGCCTCCCCATCAATGAACCAAAGATCTTGGTGGGGCTGTGCGAAGTAGCATCTGTGCGGGGGGGTGGGGGGGGGGCGGCTTTTGGGATGCACCCGAAAGTTGACCCGTGAGAAAAAATATTAAAAGCAGAAACTGAAGAAAATTTAATTCACTTAAAAAACTGGGCGCAAACGCGTTATAAAACCGTAACCCCACTCTTTATAGTATCATACCGACGCGTATGTATACACAGTTAGCCTGCTGTCATTCAGACATTCGCTCTAAAACGTGTTCAAAACGTATTTTATCTGTTCAACTGACTATGAACATGCAGGTTCTTAAAACACTATAATCTCATTCTCCTTTAATACTCAGCACATAACCGTCTGTGATGCTATTTATTTAAAAAATACAGACGGTATGTAGTGGTGAACAGGCTATACATTCATATACAGATAATTGTCTGTTTGTATTAATAGTTAAGTTACACGAATATGAAATTCTACCAAGTTTGACATTTCCAGTAATGTGATCTTTCGCGTATTCGGAAGGACGTCTATGTGAAATGGTAGTTTTACGCTCTAGAGTAAATATCATGTTTTGTTGTGGTTAGAATAGTTACTAAACTTCGAAACTAAGTTAAAGCGTAGCAGCAATGAATCAATATATGTAAAGGCCTTGAAATCCACTTGTACTCGGCTCCTCCAGAGAATTCAACCAAGGGGTGTCCTGCTTAGATTTGATTGATTGCGCTTTTCCCCAGTGCACTTTCACTACAAAACTGTGCTGCTTAACCGTCTGTTCACTATTTATAAACCTCAGGCTGGAAGCGAAAGCGTCTATTGATTTTTGGTTTAAAAAGCAAAATATACTTTTTTTTTTTTTTTTGGTTTCAGGCCTCTAACGACGTCGTTTTCCGATAATGCCTTTTTTTTCCCCCGAGTTCCGTGAATATGTCATACGTTGTCATATGTATGTACCTGTATCCGTGTGAACATGCCTGTCGTCTGTATGCTGTATGTACAGTGCGAAAAGTTGTCTACGTGAAAATAGAAATATATCTGCGAGATTCTGAGATCAGGCGTATTTGTTGATTGCTACATCTCGAAAGATCGCTATGGGTATCAAGGTAGTATGAATTAGTCAACTTACCCTCTGAAGATCCGGGAAAACAGCGAAAAATATGAAGCATTCGATATCTGTTAAGGCTTGGATAAGTGCACGATTCCCTCCCTGCTCTGAACGGTCCTTCCTAAGATTTTCCTTTCCTCTGACTCAACTGAGCTGAGCTCTCCTCCGCTCAGCTATTATTTTCACTAAAATATATGAAAATTTATGCAAATGAAAATCAGCACTAACTGCTCGTCTCTTGTTATACTTGGGGATTTTTTTTTCTCTTTCTGTTTTTTTTTTTTTTTTTTGCATACAAAACAGATGAACTCCACAGCAGGGAAGGAGGATACCCTAAAAATAAACAAATAAATAAATAAACATATCACTTTAAAGAAAAATAGTAAAAGGCAGAACGTGAAACCGTGAAGGTTTGAAAATGTCTCCCCCCTCCCCCTGCCCCTTTTTCGTACTGTTTTGGAAGAAATGACTTTCCAAGTCGAGCTCTCAGGCGTGCGAGGCCCTTTGAAAGCGTCCTCTGTGAGAGTCACAGCAGTAATTTAGACAAAATCCTCGCTGTATATTAATGAATAAGACGGCCCATGGCACCGGCCCTGTCCTCCCCATTCAATGTAAACAAATCCACGAGGCTCACGCGGTTTTTGACACGTTTCCAAATGAAATCTGTTGGCAAGAGAAAAAAAAAACAAAAAAAAACAAAAAAAAACACTGGCTTCTGGCTTCAAGTGTTCCAACGACTGCACCTGGATATCTGCGTTTTATTCAATGTAACGTGTGTTGGACCTTTAGGATGAAGAGGGATGGCGGCGGGTTTTGGAAGGAAGTGTTTGACATGAAGCTTTAGTGCCTTATTACTATCGCCCCCTATTAAAGCTACACATTTTTAGAGGCTCCCTCTTAATTTTGTACACCCAAAGTGAGAACGTCTCCCTGGCGCTCAAACAATGACTGGATTGACTCTCGTGTGATGTCTGCGCACCCTTACGCTCGTCTGCGCATCACACAAATGTTGCATTTCGAGCTTGGGAGCGTTTTCAAGTTCACTCAGTGCGCCGGTGGCTTTCATTTACACCTCCCGACGAATGCCAGCGTATAGCCTGCCGCACTGGCGAGTCGCGTTTAAAAATGAGGGGAAAGTTTGGAGGCTTGACACTAGCGGTTTTCGTTCGGGAGGCATAAAGCCAGGCTGTTCCCATGCAGATCCCCCAGGACTGTCCGAATGGCCCTTGTTTGGGCTGCCACTTTCTCTTTTTCCGTGGTTCAGTGAGGTCGCCTGTGCGCCGATTTCCGCTTGGAAGCATCTCTCAAAACCTTCATTCTCCGTTAACTCCAGAGAAGCGTGGTTAATGTTAAACAAGCCGGATGAGGAGCTCTGTATATATCACCATGTAACGCAGTCTTATCCTGTGGTGCATTAGGGTTATTATAAAACGCTTTTATTTGACTACCTCGTGTTGAAAAACGCAAATTCATATTATGTATCAACAATACCAATGATGTTTATTTACAAATATTTCATACTAACGACATGTATTTTTATATGAATATATTCTTTCTGGAACTTTTACAGAACTGGTATGTAATCTTAAGATCACATAAATTAATCTAATTAACATTTCAGATTCCGTTTTGTATATAGCAATATATAAGCATGGCATATTGTAATTGTCATTAAACTGTTTTCAAAACAGCAAAATAAAGGATATTAACTGCAACCATGCAAAACGAATTATTTTGGCAAAGGTACCGTGGAGTTGCCCCCATAGTTCATTAAGAGTTAAAGGAACAAAACACACATTTCCACAGCTCGTTCTCGGATTTCTTTCTTTAATTTCTGATTTATTTTTTTTTTTTTCAATATTTCTTCTGGAATACTTGTGTATTTATATTATGCGCTTTAATTAATTATTTTTTATTTATTTAGACTAAATTAAAAAGCAACCAATTGGAACGACCGGAAGGGGGGGCTGAGTGCCTGAAGCACTGCTTTCGGGGGCACTGGTACCCAATCAACGGGAGCCTTGCGCTTGGCTTCCTCGTATTTGGGGGGGGGGGGGGGGGTGGGGGAGGGTGGGGGCCCGCGTGGGAAAGGGGAAACGTTCGTGGGGGTCCAGGCCGGGGGGGGGGGGCAGAAAGACCTGTGAGAGAGGG
>JAACJT020000001.1:32011184-32045759 GCA_009936485.2 Gymnarchus niloticus | reverse complement strand
ATTTCAGTTGCACTGAAAGCTATAATTAGGAAAGTTTGTAAGGAAATTAATAGGGGGATGTGGACGGTGTGCGCACGCTTGGCAAAGGGTAAACATTCGTGAGTCTCCATGCTCAGGGGGAGGGACAGAAAGACCTGTCAGAGAGAGAGAGAAAAGAGAGAGAGAGAGAGAGAGAGAGAGAGAGAAGGGGTGAGAGAGCCAGCGAATGAGAGAGACAGCTTGCGGACCATCGCCGCGCGTTGCAATACAGGACTGTACTTCAGCTTGAGTTAGCGGCTTTGCAGGTTTAAACACATCAAAACGGAACAAAGAGAAATAGAGCACGGCAGAATAAAGGAAACAGCTAAAGAAAAAAAACGGAAAACCACCAAGGGGGAATCTCAGCTACTAATTTACAAACAAGCTTAGGACCCTTTAGCGGTATTTTTCTCCACTAAAGAAGGAACTTTTTGAAAAGGATTTCATATTAGGGAAAGGTGCAAAACTGCGACGCTACTCCAACTTTGCAGGAACAACTTTTTTTATCCTTGTCTTTTTTTTTTTTTTTTTTTTTTTTTTAATTTTCATTTTTTAAGGAACTTTCCTCACGGACTGTACGGGGTTTTAAAGGGCTTCTATTTGTTGACGTAATAAAACGTGGATTTTAAAAACATTTTTTAAAAATATTGATACTACTTTTCAAATACATGAATATTGTAAATACACTATTCACGGATCTGGCGGATTTTTTTAAAAAAAACATTTTTGTCTTTTTTTGGTGTTTAATTGCAAAAGTGCATGGTATAATATAAATACTACCCTGACCTTTGAAGTTTGAATAATTCATGGAATAGAATTTGACTTCTTGAAAAAAAGTTTAAAAGAGGGAGGGGGGATTGACCAGCAGACATATTCAAAAAGGTTAACGGGATGGCCACCGCGGCTTCCAACCCCTATCTGCCCAGCAATAGTATTCTTTCTTCAGGCTCAGTCGTGCATTCTGACTCCGGAGGCGGTGGCATGCAGTCTGGGAGCGCCGCTGTTACCTCGGTGTCTGGCGGCTACAGAGGAGATCCCACGGTAAAGATGGTACAAAGCGACTTCATGCAAGGAGCCATGGCGGCGAGCAACGGGGGTCATATGTTGAGCCATGCCCATCAGTGGGTCACGTCCCTGCCTCACGCCGCCGCTGCCGCTGCTGCAGCGGCTGTGGCGGCTGCGGAAGCTGGGTCGCCTTGGTCCTCAAGTCCAGTCGGAATGACAGGCAGCCCACAACAACAGGACGTCAAAAACAATTCGGGCAGAGACGATCTGCATGCAGGCACGGCGTTGCATCACAGGCCACCGCATCTGGGTCCCCACCAGACTCACCCTGGGGCGTGGGGTGGCACCACCGCGGCTCACATCCCCTCGATAGGAGCCGGCCAGCAGCAGCAGTCCCTGATATACTCTCAGCCCGGAGGATTCACCGTGAACGGGATGCTGAGTCCGCCAGGAAGCCAAAGTTTGGTGCACCCGGGACTGGTGCGTGGAGACACTCCGGAGCTCGACCACGGCACCCACCACCACCACCATCACCACCAGCATCAGCACCACCAGCAGCAGCATCACGGTGGAGTGAACAGCCACGACCCCCATTCAGACGAAGACACGCCGACATCGGACGACCTGGAGCAGTTCGCAAAGCAGTTTAAACAGCGCCGGATCAAGCTGGGCTTCACGCAAGCCGACGTCGGCTTGGCGTTAGGTACGCTCTACGGAAACGTCTTCTCTCAAACCACGATCTGCAGGTTCGAAGCGCTCCAGCTCAGCTTCAAGAACATGTGCAAGCTAAAACCTCTGCTAAACAAATGGCTTGAGGAGGCTGATTCGTCCACTGGGAGCCCCACTAGCATCGATAAGATCGCCGCACAGGGCAGGAAGCGAAAGAAGCGAACTTCCATCGAAGTGAGCGTAAAGGGAGCTTTGGAGAGCCACTTCCTTAAATGCCCCAAGCCATCGGCCCAAGAAATTTCCAATTTGGCGGACAGCTTGCAGCTTGAAAAAGAGGTGGTCAGAGTCTGGTTTTGCAATCGGAGGCAGAAAGAAAAAAGGATGACGCCGCCGGGAGTGCCACAGACGCCGGAGGATGTGTACTCTCAGGTCGGCAATGTGAGTGCAGACACTCCGCCCCCCTCTATGGACTGCAAACGAATGTTCAGTGAAACATAGAACAGCACACAGACTTTAAATGTTTTGTATATGATTTATCTGATAGGAGACAGACTGTCGCAAAATAGCGAAAATAATTTTTGATACTGTGATTATGAGGGAAAAGTGAATAAGACTGCAGATGTGTTTTATATTTTTTAACAGAAAAAGCAACCCTCCCCATACCAACCCTTCTCCAAAAACTAAAATAAAAAATAAAAATAAAAATAAAAAAACTCAACGATAACGTTCACCCAGGCCCTAAATTGTCTTAACCTAAAAGGTTCTGTCTGCTCTTTCTTTCAGGGACATTTGTTAGTAGATTACTTAAAAGATGCCAGTATATCTGGGCCGAGCGAACCAAGCGACCCGAGGGTGACAACTACAAGTTCGTACCATCAGGTAATTTTGGCGCACTAACAGCATCACCACGAAAACAAAACCAAGTGTAGAAAAAACACCTCTCTATTTATCTTTCCCTTTTCTCTTGCATTTGATTTGTACAACACCAGAAGCAAGCGTTTACGCATTTAACAAAAAGAGACTTATATCGCAAGCCTTGCAAAGACAACAGTAAATACAATACAAAGAAGAGTGGAACACAGGACGCTTTGAACACAACTTACAAGGAAGACTGCATGGTTTAATATTTTTTAAAAAGGAATTGTGGTTCTTAGCCACCTCCCAAAAAGACAATAAGTCACGCTATTTTTGCCCTCTTCTTTGATCTCAAAGATCGCGTCTTTTGAAAATCTTGTTTTATTTTGTTGACCGACCACGTAAATGGATTTTTAAGATAAAAAAGCAAAATGGGAAAAGAAATACTGAAAGACCGATCGTCTTCAGCTGCACTTATTTGAAATGTTCCTCTCCGAAAATCCATTGCCAAATGAGAATGACTGGGTGCCGTGGATGTAACAGTGCTGATGCCGCCTTGATAGCCGTGTTCTTTGGTAGGTTCCAGTAAACAGACTCCGACAAAATAGATTCTTTAGATCAGATGCTGATCTGAATTATTTACTTTATATTTTTCTCCAAAATGACTTGTTTTAATATTTTATTCGGAATAACTATTGACTGTTGCAAACGATAATTTATTTTTTTCTCCCAGAACTTGTGTGAAATGTTTTCCTTTCCAGTTTTTCGTTGTTGTCCTTATTTGTTTTGTTTAATTTTGTACTTTTGATTATTCACAAAGGAGCACAAATCAACGTAAACTGACATGGACAGTTGTTAGGTAATAAGGGTATATTTTGATGTGATCATTTGATTGTAATTTAATTTCAGTAGTGATTCCGTCAGAGATGATTGAGAACAATAAATTTGTTAGAACTCAAATAACGTGATTATGTGTGTTGCCTGTGGTAAAAGCAGATTTATATTTTGAAAACAGAATTACACGAATGAATATGTTGCTACATTTAATATTAATTCGCTGTAATGAAAGCAAATGAATTGTTTTTTAATGTAGGCAGAATGACGAGGTGCCAGTTTTAAAACACAGCAGGTTAAAGCAGTCCATTTTTGATGTTTCTGGAATTTAGCTGATTGTCCTTAATTCAATTACTCTCCCAGGTGACAATTTTCTCCCGTAAACAATACGCGCGTAATACAAAACAATCCAACCAGATGCAGTTCAATTTTTTTTCTTTACAAAAACAGTACAATATCGGCAGAATATTATATTTAAAGCTAAGATTTTTTTCAATATATGCAGTCGTTTTCAGTCTGAACATATTTATATTAATTCTAAACACCTTAAAGGGATTATTCCGTAACATATATGCGTTTGTTTTACTATAATGGCGATGCACGCTTATTTATTTTTAAATAGCATTTTTAAATTCCTTTTAATTTTAAATTTACTGCTTCTCCATACGTGAGCCGAATACTGTTTGTTTTCAGTATCTCAATATGTGATAAGACTACAAAATGCTTTATTTCCAATATGCTGCCTGCAACCCTTTGTTGGAAAAGGCCGTTTTCCGTAACAATATACTTTTCTAGTTATACAACCTGCAGTATAAATTGTGTGCTGTCTTTTGAAATCCTTTCCGCGATATTTCACAATAATTTAGGCCATGTATCTATAAAGTTATGGTGTTGATAGAAGTAACGGTGATGCGAGGAAATTGTATCACTCCACCCTGTTCAAAACTCTCCAGTTGCCGTCCCTGTCGTAGGTAGCACCTTCGTACGCGATCACATAATATTACTGAAACCTTTATATGAAGTGCAACGGCTGTCAGATTATGTACCATATACCGTATGTGCTATCCAGGCCTTGCGCGTAAAATAACGTGACATCACGGCATGACTTGCTCGTGGTATCCGATTGCTATATGTTAGATTTAACAAAAAGAGACGTCCTGGAGTACAAGTAATCATCCATCTCATGCAATCGGGATAGAATAACTTTGAAGGCTAAAGCGTATCTCCATTCCATCCCGTCAGCATTTTGCTTAAAAAAAAATCACACCTTTAGGTGAAATATAATTTTGTATGTTTTCACTCAGCCGGTTGATACGACAATGATTACATTTCCTTAAATTAACCGAGCAGTTAGCTAATCTGTTATATCTCGTGGACGGTGCGGCGTGCGGTTACCTTCGTGTTGAATGTCTGCCATTGTTATTGCGATTATTTGGCGCGTCGTAGGTTGCACCTGACCTTTAATATAGAGAGTGGTAGGGAAAGTAACCGTATAAACTCAAATTATGGAGCATTTTGAAATATCCGTTTTTATGTCGTTTACAAAATCATTTTCTTTTTCGACGTAGATATTATTTATTAGCATTGTTGAATCATCAAGTTAACTGAATCTTTTCTTAATAGTTCTGTAATTATAATAATAAGCAGTTGGGAAGATCAAAGGAGATTTAGGAGTTGGAGTTCTTGATAGACATGCACACCGATCTTTTTATTTTTAAATTAAAGGGAGGAAGTGGCATATGTGACATCAGACAGGCGTTAGGCCCACAGCTTAGTCAGGACTTGAACTGTATATGCAGTAATATAATAGATTTAAATAGCATTTCCAAAGCGGGCGTCCCATGATGAAATTAGACTTTAGTCAATAAAAGACTCTGAATTTCAGTATATTTTCCGCCATCTTATTGATTTGTAGGCATGGTTTTTATTTTTTTAGTCTTATTAAAGGATCGTATGCTGGAAGATAATACAATTTCTGCTTTCCAAATAATATATTTTGTTCGCTGGTTACTTTTCCAATATCTCCTCAATGCTCGTGTGCAGGCTTGAGGAGATTAACTTCCACATAGTCTAGTCTTGGAATATTCGGAATGTCGTAGTATTTGAAGAGTCGAAATCGAAAACCCTTTCGCTAAGAGACGAGGCGCATTCTTATTTATTCTCATACATCTTTTGTCCGAATGGCAGTCTTTAGACCGATTGCATGAACATTAGCTAAATTATGATTTTTCTGTATTATTTTCCTTTGTTTTTTTCTGCAATTTAATATATTCAGGCGTAAGATATAAGCGAGTATTTGCTTATCCTACAACTTTCCCCTGCTGTGACTATTCAGCAAAACGCATAGTTCCCTTCTCAAAGATTTAAATTTCGCGGATGAGTTGCCGTACACCGGTTGCCTAGCAACTGAATTCAACTGGAGCTATAAGAAAATGTATCCCTTTCCTCTCATCCCATTAATAAAAATGCCACTCAGACTCGCACACTGATTTTGGATTATTCCAATCAGCGGAATCCCACAAGGAAAATACAACGCATTTTGTTATTAAAATTCAGGAACCGTCTGCAAAAGTTTAAACCTTAAACCCACTCGGTTACCTCGATAACGTAACCTAATCCCGTCCTTGTCTGATTGCTGGGTTAAATGACGGTTCTGTGCGAACAGACTTAAAACTGAGTTGAAAGAATGACAGCTGGCGGTTTATAAAATTAAATATAATGTAGGCCCTATTCGAGCTAGTGCCTAAGTAATATTTTATATACAACAGCCATTAAAACACCGATATAGATTTTTAAAAACTGTGCAAAATAGTTTCACTGTTGTATATATTATACCAACAAAATATTTTATCTTGAGCCCAAGGTCGGAGTTTTTTTTTCTCGGACAGCCCTTTTTACTCATTAATGGCAGACTGAGCAAAGAGGTGGAGATGAAGATTGTGGTACAGCAAGAGATGAGCGTAGATTTTAAAAACTTAACATCTTCACCGTGGCCTGTTTGACCACTGTGATGACGTATGTGATGGCTAGTCTATACGCCCAAATTCAATTACACTTCTTGGCTCTATATTTTAGATTATTTCAGTTCACAACTTTACATTGTAGACGTACCAGCTGTGGAGAATAGTACTCACCAATGCTTTCTTGCTATAAATATTCCCACTATTTTTAATATTTTATATACTGCGTAACTTTAAAGTAAATAATGCATGCAACAGCTATCACTGTCCGGAAAGTTTGCACAGACTGGCGTGTTGTTGTATTACCGCGCAGAAACGGAAGCTTCACCTAATCTTAACTTTTTTATAGGAATGTTATCTCAGTCAATACCAGCACGTAAGACCAGTCCATGTGCGCAATGCATCTATAGATATGGCAAGTTAGCTGATGTCTTCAAGTACTGAACGCCTGACTTTATAAAACCTTTCATACCGAAAGGCTAAATTTTAAACGGAACTGTGATGTGAATTCGTACAGAATGTCGAAATTGTCCAAATAATTTCATCAACATAAACATTTCCTTACAGCATAAGGAAACACAAGACATCGTAACGTGTCGCCAACGCTAAACCGTCGTTGCTCACCTTGCAGCACGGGTCTTCATCACTTCAGTCTCGCGTAGAAATCCGAAAAGCGGATCATTTTCGCACCACCGACTGAAGTAACCGGGTCTAAGGCGATCTGCCCGCTCAGCTTCATGACTTTGTTAGTCGAAAAGTGGAGCCTGAAATCTTCCAGCTTTTACAAGAACGTTCCTATATGGGACAAACCACTTTCTGGGTGATCTATCGCGTAAGGCGAATGAGAAATGGTTCTGTTCGTTGAAAATTTCCTCCACATATTAAAGACATTAACATTGTAGTAGTGACATTGCTCGCAAAGTTTACTGAGTTTTTTTTTAAGTAAATTTATCCAGTCATATAATTTGACGTTTATAACGTATCTGTTGTATGCAGTGCCCGTGACAAGTAATATTACAAATGTATACTTCATTCCTTATTATATTAGGATTAATAATACTAGGCCAACGAAAAATAATGATCATAAAATAATAACATGATAACCAAAAAAATATTTTTGCAACGTTTATTACAATAGTAAAAAATACTAATAATCGTGAAGCTGCAGTGAAACAATAATAATAATAATAATAATAATAAGAAGAAGAAGAAGAAGAAGAAGAAGAAATAATAATAATAACCATCATCATAGGTCTGTATGACTTACATGGAATAAAATTCGTATAAACTGGTCAAATCCCTAAAGCTTTAAAGAGACAAAAAATACATTTCTGTCCCGCCAATGTTTACCTGACGTACTGTTAATATACACATAGCTTTTGAGTACACAGCACACAGCTAAAGGCCTGAAAACCTTGTATGCGATGCTTAGCTCTTTCTTCAGCTGCCCTCCAAGTACACGACAGGACAGCAAAAATTTGACAAATACTGTCATTGAATATTCTAAACTGTAAGCTTGCGAAATTATATTATACACGTTTTTCCTGTAAATAGCATTTCGTCATTTGAATGCCCATTTTCTTTTTTTCTACATTCACAAAAGTATAAACCCTTATCGAGCAAAACAGCCTGCAAACTTTTTAGTTTTTTTTCCCTGCTAGTTTGTAGCCTACAACTCGTCCTTCTCATGATGTTTATATCCCGTAATACAAGGTATGGATTAAGAAAGCGTTCATTGGAAAATACTCCATAGATATTATAAGTCATATTTGAGACTAATTAACTTTATTGAAGACAAAAGTCCCATTTTCCCGTAAAAGGTTTATTTTTCACTTCATTTACATAATTCTGCAGTTCTTTGGACGCACGCTGATTTATGTGCCATCATACACAATGTGCAAATACTCACTTTACGGACTTACCTTAAATTACTCAGGCTACCTATTTGTTCAGTAAAATGCAGTAAACTGTGGCGGTGCACTGAGATGCTAAATTGCTATTTCATCCTTCGTAGTTTCTTGGTAGCATAAGAAATGTTGATTTGGCCCTCTATCTGGAAAAGAATACACATATAGGCCTTTGTAGAGTTCCTTTGGCTAGTTTCTCAGAAAGGTGACTTGTGGCACACTACTGGGGAGTAGACATGGCTTTCTTGAGACAAGGGAGAACTCCCTCAATTTTCTATAAAACCCATATTTCGAAACTCTTAAAGGACATTTAAGCGGTTTAAAAATCCTTTGTGACTTTATCCGTCACCAGAAGTTGGTGCGGTTTTCGCGAGGGTGTTGGGAAGACTGGCTTTGGATCTATCTTGACGAATTTCACACTAGTCATGAACATCTGTAAAGAGATACCCTAAGTTTATATATATTTAAGCCTTCTTGAAAAGAATATTGTTAAAATTGAAAACTAAGAATTATGCATTATACCTGTACAGTAGGCTATATTAAATAATCAACAATTAAAACTAAGAATTATTAATTAGACCTGCACATGAAATGTTAGGTTTATTTTCAAATAATTGTATTTTTGCTAAGAATTCTGTCACTGTTAGATTCTTAACAATAAAAAATGAGTAGTAACCATATGAGAAATCTACCTTTTTGTTCATGCTTGTCTGATCGTTCTTGCTAATGTAATGATCGCGAATAGCACACGAAAGCCACGCTTCTTAGAAAAACTTACGTGCGATCTCAACACAAAAGGTGTTATTAGTATGGTAGCCCCCATCCGCTTCTATTGACAGCGTGAAGCGTGGGTTGGGTGGTGCCTCATTAATGGAAACGCATATGCATACTGAAGCGGTACTTAGAACCGCAAGCATCTTCACCGATACCTTATTAATCATCCGCTGTGCTGAGAGGGACCACATCACCGCAAACATCCTGTGGATGGCTCTGTACAAAGAGAGGTGTGGACTGCAGGGTTTGCGCCTTATCCCCATGTGAGGCTTTGACTCTGCCACTATATGCTCTGTGCCTTCCGGTTACCCAGCGAAGATTCATGATATTAAAATATGTATAGACGGTGACGTGTCGCCCGGGGTTTCCTCTCTATAAATTGCGAGCGTCCTTGTTATACCGGCGAAACGGACAGACGGAAAGATAAATAGCTGGACTCCAGCATATTACTTTAACTAAATCAGGTTTGGATCTGTTGTTTAGCATAACACGTTTAAATTGGCACAAAAGACTATATTAATCAGGTTAAACGGTGCTTATCGAACGAACAACTTTGTCAAAATAGCTGTCGATCTATATATTAATAAAAGTGCCCTTTAAAAGCTGGAATAAATTAACACGCGCGTGTCCAGTTAAATAAACCAAGTTACAGAGAACGAATGACCATTATTTTTAGCACTGTTTCCGTACTGTAGGTTTGAATGTGACAGGTTGGCCAAAGGCGACCGTTTGTGATTTCTTTCGGCTAACAAAATAAGAGGCGGCATATTGTGTACACCTGGTTCACCGCAAACTTTAGCCACCCTTGGATTTTATTTTTCATGCCTTACTCATGGCTCTCGCTGCTAAGGAAGTACTACAGTATTACAGTATTAACCGGCGTTGGTTGCTTAAGTTTAACGGAACAATACTAGAGAAGCACTGAAGTCACTGACGGCTCACACACACACCAAAGAGGGATCCCCATTCCGTCGAGAACACAGCCAGGAAATAAAAGTGAGGTAAATGCTTTCAATGCCAACCGCCCGCATGTTCAGCTTTCGGCGCTACTCAGTCCTTGCGCTCTCACGCTGCTCTGTCGATTCAAATATGGACATTTAAAACGTCACTCTTAGAAAAGAAATATTTAAAAATAATTATGCGGAATACTTCGTTTCCTAAAGAAGACCCCCGTTCTTACAGGTCTGTCACGCTTATTTAAAAATAAATTAAATAGATAACTTCTACTCTAAGCGATGGACGCAGAGAGTAAATAATGAAATAGTATGTCCTTACGTACAGAATAAACAAAAGCATATAATTATACTTTTTTATTTTTAACAAAAACAAAGTGTTTTCAATTTAGTACATTCCAATTATATAATAATAATAATATACTACTACTAATAATAATAATAATACAGTAGAAGTTTTGCAAAAAATCGAGGTAGATTGCAATCAGACTGAATATTCATATGTAAGAAAACCATAGTTGTATGAGTACTTTAATACATTAAGTTATTTAATTTGCTGTTTTCTGATAGCATACATGCCCACAGTAATGGATGAGAAAATAAACATTCTGGAAAGTATTGTATTAAAACGGGAATATTTCTATAATATTTTCAGCCAAGTTAAAAGTACATTTAATTTACTGTTGTTCAACTCGGATGTATCACCTTAGGTACGTAAATAAGACCAATAATTAACCATTTTAATATGAACTTTTCTCGTTTTTACTGAACTATTTGTTTCAATATTGCGGTCAATACGTCTTCCTACAGGAATATTTTGTGACACATCAGCGCCACCTTCTGGGCGTAGTTTACAAAAACACAATCCCGATTTGGAAAAAAATATTAAATGTGATAAAGCTAATGTTTAGATTTTTTTTTTTTTATTTCTTAATTCTGTATCTTTCAGTAAAATCTATTTCATAATTATTAAATGCTTATATACATACATGCATTCATATGTATATTAAAACAAAACATTTCGAATTTCCAAAAACTTAGAACTTACACTGAATTGAAGAATTAATTCATGCTGGATGTTTATGTTTTAATGAATAAATGGCCTATATGTTTATATATACTAATATTTTCATATGATTTATATTTAAGGATCGTAGTAGAACCCTTTTTAGAAGAGTTTCAAAGGGCATTTTATGCAATTCGAGGGCATTTACCAATATAAGCGTTTTATTAAAGCCAGATGGCACAAATGTGGTTTTAGGAGTCGAACCGGTCTTCATGTGTGAGTTAGTGTGGCCTGCTGGCCTTTTCTGCTATTAGCCTTGCAATTAGAAGGTTAGACCTGCATGACGCTCCTTTTCCATCAATAAATGCTGCCCATTGCCTCCGCAAAGTTAATAGAATGCTCTACTAAATCTCAAACGCCTTAAGAACTTATTCAAAGCAAAGCATACTTGTTAAAGTTAAACTGTCAGTTTTTTTCTATTTATTAGCACTAACCCTGCGGTGACTTGAAGCGACATTCCGAGCCAACATTTATTGCTTTACATAAAAATGAGTTTTCGTTCTACACTGTAAACATAACAAATGTCACACACCGAAATTTTACGCGTTGCCACAGTTGCTCTATATTGTCGATATAACGTTTCATGTAGGGAATTCCGAGAGGCCGTTTTGACGGCACATTTACAACATTGCCCGGATTTAAGACAAGCGATTCTTGATATTAGTATGGCTTCCTTGCACATGTGAACGCAGTTATAAGGAGTTTTCTTTTCAGTGACCTCCTTTCTCCTGTTAAAAAAAGAGTTAAAAAAAGTTTTGGGGGGCAGTTTAAACTTAACTAATACGTAATAAAAATAACGGCTTATGTAACACCGATGCTGCAGAGAATGAGTCAAGGTAGCTTGGAGAGATTCGTGGAGACTTTCATGGTTTTATGGCTAAATGATTTCTGAATTTCATGTTAAGTTAAAGATCAGAATGTTCGGGATATTAATTAAGGCCAATGTGAACCCCTGTTTACCAGCTTTAGGCAGTTTCACTTCCCTTAGTGAACACTTGCCCAACATATAGGCATAGTGATTTGATCATTTTGGATTTATCGATTGCAAATTTTGCACAAAAGTGCTCGTAAATAAATAATTCTTTTTTTTTTTTCGTTATTCCTGGAGGAAACAGCGAACACTCGAGATGTAGCACTTCACAATACTGATCACTCGACATATCGGCTGCAGCACCCGACCAACTGAGTTTACAAACAGACCGTTTAGGGGTGATTTGCTACTGAGGTATGAGCTATTATTTTGCAAATGGTATAATGTCTAACTTTTTGTATGTCATAAAAACAAATAGGCATTAAGCGTTCCTTATATTACGCTCTTCTTGCGAAAAATTAAAATCATGCAATACAAAAAGGTTAATTGCGTTTGAACGTTCGTTAACGAAAACTTTAGAGTTTTTAAAAATTATATTTATTAAATTTAATTATATGTATATATATATACATAACAATACAGTGTTACGAAATTTTATAGGCCTCTATACTGTATATACATATGTATGTTTGTATATACACATGTGTATAGATATGTCTGTGTGTATATATGTATACACACATACAGTATATGTATATATATATAGAGAGAGAATTTGTAACACTATTGATGTACGTTAATTCATTGTATGGATGGTGATACTGTAATTTATTGGCTTGGTGACTTCCTCCATCATTTTTAGTAGTAATAAAATCAACCGAAAGAGTAAGGTCACCACAATAACGTCGTTCTGATCGCCATCTTGATTCAGGTAACATAATCTCATTCTGTGAAATCTCATAACATTTACGTCTGGACATCGCAGGCCAAACATCTGATTTTTTGTATCTCAGAGGGAGACCTTTTTAGGCATGATGTCAGCCTTTGACGACAATCATTCCGTATATTTATGGACGATATTTGCATTTATCTAGGACATTTAGGTATAAATATTTCACAGTCACTGTTTTCAGTGGGATGTTGAGATTAGCTCACATATAGGATTAATGTAGTCTGCATACATAATCTGCAGAAGAGAAAAGGTAAAAGAAATCAAATTCTAATACTGAACATCTACTATATACTGCAGTTTTACACTGTAACAATAGCATACTCTGTGTACAGTAGAGTGTGTACTGTTAGTTTGTGTACAGTATAGAATGTGCTCTGCTTGTTTGTGTGTGGATAGGTTTAACCATTAATTCTTGTGACTGTTTGTACTGTCTGTGTGCGGAATAGTATGTCCTGTCTATTGATGTACAGTATTGTGTGCAATTTGTTTGTTTGTTTGTACTCCTTGCTTTTTTACTTCTATATTAGCTTGTTCTGCATCTATGCTGATTTCTGTCCTTCCTGGTGCCTAGAGGCTCAGTTGATCTGGTTTTTGTTCTGAGTAATGTACGCCTCTCCATATTCTGTGGTACCGTGGCATCGCTGCTTACGGTAAACACCCTGGCAGCGAATGTGAGTTGAAGCCACCTTCTCAGGGAGGTGCCTCACAGCACAGATCCTTTCCTCTAACCTGATTGGCTGTTAGAAAGACCTGGACCTCCAGTGGCTCTGCAGAGGGTTCATCTAGCCTGCTCCCAGCTAGGTTTGTGGGTTTGCCCTCCCATGCTTGCCCTGTGCATTGTTACCCCAGGCACCTGACCCCGCACACCTGTGCTGCTTGAATCTCCACCTGGACGGGACCTCCAGTTGGCCCAAGGCTCAGGCCCAGAGTGACAGGTCGCACATGTGCGGCTGGGGCTCTGGGCGCCTGGGGTGCATGGGGGCACAGCCGTGACCCCCAGATGGGATCCAGTCCTGACACGGGAACCCTGTTGTGTGGGCTCTTTAACCTCATCCATAACATCAACTGATCAGTCAGTCGGTTTACAGGGGGGCTTAATGGGGTCCAGCCTACAGAGCCTGCTTAACCCCTGACATCGTACAAGCAGTGCCAACCCAGCAACACCAGAAACCACACTGGCACAGTTTAAATATGCTTTAAACCCTTATTGTAAAAAAAAATCCTCAAATTTAACGGCAACGATCAGAGCTCTCCCTGAATAGTGCATGCATTTTTTTTCTTTTTTAATGTGCTCAGTAGCTTCCTGTCTGCTTCAGGTGGTCCCGTATCAGACTAGTGCTGATGTATTACTGGAGGAGGCCAGCTCTGAGTCAAATCCATGTTTGGAAAACTGCTGAATTCACAGGGCACCAGGATTTACTAAAATGATCATATGGACTGCAGAGAATCCACAACGTCAGTCTGATCCAGAAATATATGGTAAATTATGATTCTTTTAAGAAGAAACATTCTGATAGATTAACATGCAGCACTGAACCTGTTGACTATTCAGTTACTGTGGATTAGATGGGGATTGGATAGAGTATTTTCGCCTGTGCCTGGTTTATGTTTATATTTTTAGCCTTGAAGTAAAAGACGTTCCAAAACTGGAAGTTTTTAAAGTGAAATGTAAGACTGTAACAGTGTTTATTCTGCTCTGGGGGGTGTAGCACTTCTGCTCCTGTCTCTAGAAAAGACCTCCATTTCTAATTAATCATTCAGATGCATTACCAGGCTCCACCCTCCCCATCTGGCAAAAAATGTTAAATACATGCCCCCCCCAAACACACACCCCCTGTATCAATAGAATAAATTCACCCAAACCTGGGGAGGAACAATCAATGGCCAGCAAGATCACTGATGGATCAATGGCAGGAGCCGGCAAACAGCCAGGCCCGGTGACACTTACTGTCGTGGCTCCCTGCTGCGCCAGCGACAGAGGTCAGCTATCCCAGCAGGCCATTCACTTTGGCAGCAGTTACCAAGGTGACAGCATGTCAGAGCTGTGTCCTGTGTGCTGGAAGCTGATGCATCGCTGCCTCTGATGTGTCTGTCAATAATACTTAGTTTGCAGGACACACACACACACACGCTCGCATACACACACTCACAAGCACTCAAGCCAACACATACGCAGGGATGCAAACATCCATGCACGAACACTCACACTGCTGGCTGAGTTGTCTGATGAGGTGTGTGGGTGTGCAGACATGTATGGCTTAAACTGTAGGTACTAGGTTGACGGTGGGGGCTGAAAGACAGGGACTTATTGAATGGCATAAGCCCAAAGCACAATGTGTGTGTGTGTGTGTGTGTGTGTGTGTCTGTGTGTGCGTGTGAGTCACTGAGTGCAGACAGAAGACCATCTTGAGTGGACTGCGTGCCTCAGTATCATATTAACTACACACAGCCTAGGAGAGAGAATATAGGCATTTGGTTAATCAGGCTAGGGGTGCAGGCAAGGAATGTGGCTGTTTATGGATTATAGGGTTTAAGCTTTAATATATTACTTATCATTGAACAGGGGTGTCTTAAGTTACTGATTAGTCCCTCAGGCAAACAGCTAGGTAGCTTACTGTGGAGTGAACTGCTATTATTTAAGCGGGCCATACACAGATAGACATGCACATACACGCAAAAACAGACACACAGAGTATCTATCTCTAGTCCTTCTTTTCATTTCAGACTTGAGGTCTTAACCACGTTATTCTGACTGTATGCATGTTACAAAAATTCCAGAACAGACACAGAAACTCGTTCCTCCTAAATGTGAGATGCTGAATCACTGTGTTTGTGTGGAAAACACACGTACCTCCGGTGTGAGATGGCTGATTCGGGTTCTACATATTTGTTTTGACAAAGATGTGCGGTAATAGAGATTGCCTTTCTTCCCAATATGATTCTCCATTTATTTCACCAGTATATTTTTTTTAATAATTTGAGTTTTTTATCTGCTCTGTCCATAGTTCCTTCAACAACAACAATAACTACCAGTACATTACTATTTAACTTCCATTGTAAGAAACCTTGCACACTCTCTATGTATTTATTTTACATTCAAGTTTTAGCACTGCTGAAGATCACCGTGTATCCAGGGGATCTATGAAATCTTCAGCCTTTTCCCTGGGGTTAAAGGAATTGGAATTCTGATACCTGTGGAGCATCTGGTACTAATGTATTATAAGATTCATTAATAATCCATGTGTTGACATGGAAATGCACTGACACGTGTTTGGTGCCTAAGGTGACCAATGACTCTTAGGGAAGCGTGGTATAAAATTTTCTTTTTTACAAGGGTCCCTTATAATTTATCTGTGGTCCTTGATCTGTGAACCTCCAGACCACCAGAACTTTGCATACACTGACATTGAAGGGTTAAATGGTCAGCTTGAACAAAAACATTGGGCATAAATGTCTTTGGGAGGTAATTAGCCAAGTTAGGAATTGTCTGTTTATCTCCAATGAAGCTTTCAGCCGATGCCATCACTTCCATCTCTCCAGTTTCACGTTGAATGACACCCTGACCCATCACATTGCCTATGAAATATGTCGCCTTTTTGTCAGTCCAGGTTTGTAGGAGCATATGGTCACGTCAGCCTCCAGCAATTTGTGTCACTGTGTTCCTCCAGGCCTGCTGTATGTCATGACATCAGCTAAGTGTGCTGTCCTGTGCAGTGGCACTCCACTCCTCACTGTTACGGCAACAGGTGCTTCATGCAACACGAAGGGTGACACTCTTAACCAAAAGTGACCGAACCATAGCTCTCCCTTTACAAATGCATGTCACACCCATAGGAGTCACATAGCAATGTTCTTAATAAATCATTTACAGCCTCCTCCGTCAAATGGAAACTCTTCTTGAGTATGAGCAGCTGGACCTCATACCTTGCTAACAAATTGAGCAGGTAAGTACTTTATGTGCAGGTAAATTGCATGTATCAGATAATAATCTTCTTCAAGAGGACCTCTGCTGGTCCAGAATGAGATCTTCACCAGGTACCAATGGGGCATGAAGCTAAAATGAAAAGATATAAAGTCTGGAAGGTCAAGGCCATCAGACCAGGACCTTTGTGAGGTAGCAGAAAGCTCTATGGATCTTTTCATTTGGGCTGGCAGAGCACCGTCGACTGATGGAACAATAAAATCATGTGCATGTTCGGGAATGACTGATAATTACACCGCAAAGTGTCATTTTGCTGAAAGAGAGAGGTAAGAATAGCTGGGAATTCTGAAAAAATACCTGCAGAATGCTCATTTGAAAATGTGCCAGTTTATTTATAGCAGTCGGATTGCTTAAAACCTTCTCGTGCAGAAATAAAAGTAATTAATTGATGTAATACACAAAGCACATAATTACCTTTTTCAGTAACAGACACATATTTGATTACAAGTAATTGTTCTCCCAGCCTTGTTCAGAAGTGCCAAACGCAAGACGATTATTGTGCATTACACTCTAATCCCACTTTTCCTTTTCAGTCATTAGGGTCTGTGTATCAAAAAGCAGTAACAAATGCAAAGACACGTGGAGGGGGCCCAGCTCCACCCCAAATCTCCACCTTTATTTTTTTGTTCCAGACCTCGGGCTACACCGATCATCTCCATGTCTGTTAATGATTGGCATGCTGCAAAAACAGCTTTCTGCATTTCCCAGTGCAGGAAACAGACACACATGAATGCGGCTTCCTGTGAATATTCTCCTACCTGAATGTGTCTGCAGCTAAATTTAGCCCCCTATGCTGGGGAAGCACAGACTGGGTGCAGCAGGCCGGGGGGTGGGGGGCATGTCTCTCTAGGATGAGAGTGGGTTAAATAGGTAAACAGTGAGGGATAATAAGCCATTTCTGATCCGGCCTTATTTGGAGACTCGATCCCGTTTAAAGCTGAGGTAGCTGATTGCCCCTGCCCGATTGTCCCTCGTAATTGCAGCGCTTTGACCCCCTCCAGGCAAATATTAGATTTTAGTCAGTTAACCTTTGCAGTCTACAGTGCAGCTAAATTGCTGGAGCAGATGCCGGTGAGGCCGACAGTGGCTGTCTCGTCTGCTCATCCGTGGGGAGCGTCTCCAGAGTGGAAGTTTATTATCCCATCTCTCATCCTGGGACTGCGTCTCCTCTGTGCATATTTCACTTCTTAAAAATATATATCCCATGGGTGCCATTTTATTCTTTGCCTCATAGCTGCAGCCGCAAAGAGACAACGATCACTGTGTTTTGGCGTCTTTTGAACAACTGCAGCGCAAAACTGTTCTATTTATAAAACTCAGACGCTCCAACTTCCGCAGCTGTGGCTGCACTTCATACTCTGGAAGTGTCGGCATGCAACACCACTACATGAATTTGCTTATTGAATGCAAGGATTGGCTGCACTGAACTAACACGTTAGCCACTGAATGCTACACAATTTCACGTGTTAAATGCAAGATTGAGCTGCACTGAACTAGCACGTTAGCCACTGAGCGCTACACGATTTCGCTTGTTGAATCCAAGGTTGAGCTGCACTGAACTAGCACGTTAGCCACTGAGCGCTACACGATTTCGCTTGTTGAATCCAAGGTTGAGCTGCACTGAACTAGCACGTTAGCCACTGAGCGCTACACGATTTTGCTTGTTGAATCCAAGGTTGAGCTGCACTGAACTAGCACGTTAGCCACTCAGCGCTACACGATTTCGCTTGTTGAATCCAAGTTTAAGCTGCACTGAACTGGCACATTAGCCACTAATCAGTACAGGATTTGCGTACTGAATACAAGATTGAGCTGCACTGAATTTGCACATTAATCACTCCCTCATTAGATGACACACTGGTCTTTGTGCGATATCTAGCAGAACACAAGCTCTTTCTAGATATGCTAGGGCTGGCAACCATCGCTCAGAGGGAGATATAATGACAAGAGGAATCATACTGCTTTAATCACAATTACCCCATCCTTCTCAGTCAGAAGATTTAATATTCCATCTTGTTTTTACCTCCAAGGAAAATCTAGTGTTTGTTTTTCTTTTGATATTTAGGTGACACAAAAACAGAAGAGGTCATTTTAAATGATGAAGTGTTTTTGGGGTGCTCCGGATAATTGCTGAACAAGCAACTTGGCAGATTTGGATTGGGGACTTGGTGGTAAGACCCCGGCCGCACCAAGCTTGTAATGTACACACACACAGTCTTGACAATCTGAAGAACTTGTCCCTTCACAAACAATCACACACTTCATCACATATCTCGAGTCTCTGTCATGCACAGAGGAACAGAGAGATGCCCAGAACTGTAATGGGTCTGGGTGTCTTGCTGCTATTTTGGTGGTGTTGGGTGGTACCCATCCAGCCCAGGACCCTAATCCTCTTCCTCCCTGAGCCTCCTGGCAATGGTTCCCCTTTCCCAGCCCTTCACCACACTGCCTCGTAATGGTTTCCTTCCTTCAGTGGGAATGGGAGACCTTCTGCTCCACCCTACCTCTGGTCCAGAAGACCTCAGCTGGAAAAACCAGGGGGAAAATGGGGGTCGGGGCATTGGAGTCCAGGGAAAAAGTCAGGAAGCCCCTCAGCCTGCTTCAGGCAGGAAACCCAATACTCCCAGTAGGGTGGTTAAAAAAATCAGAAAAAAGAAAGAGTCTTCAGATTGATTCCATGTGGGAGACATAAACTCATAGCGGCTCCAATGGAGCAACACCCTGACTCAGAGCGCTACACACCTGCCGTCCAGACTGAGGCCGCAGTAAGTCTGACAGTAGAGAGGGGGAGTTAATTTCTAACCAGACAGTGACAGGTTCTGGTCCCAGAGTGGGGGTTCTCTCTTCTACAACACCATGTTGAGACCAGTACTTAGCCTGAATCTGTGAAAGATTTCCCGCTGTATTTTAAGCCTTCTGAGTTCTGCTGAAAGCATCTGCCAAGATAAATAAATATTTAAACGGCAACAAAAGACCCGCGTCCCGCGCACGCCTGATAAATCAGTCTCGGAAACAGTCCAGCCGCGAGTGCCCAGCCACGCGGCGCTTACGGGAGTGAGCGTCGCATACAGACAGGCTGGTTGCTGAAGGGGCGACCAAAATGTAAATGAGGGTTAAACGCAAGGCGCCAACAGCTCATGTTGGGATATACCTTCTCTTGGCTTCCTGGCTACTCTGGCGCTGCCAGAGTACAAGTGCTTCCCTGGCAGCTGCATTCTGATACCCCCATTGAGAGTCTGAGCAAACACGGCAGCGAGGGGGGGAGGCAGCACACGGGATCAGGAAGGCATCCGAAATCCACCTTTTACGGGGTTCGTGTAACTCTTCAGGGTTCACTCTGGCGCCCAGATGGAAGAGACGCTGTTTTGGTGAGGTGTGATGTAAGTGTTTCGGGGTTAAACAGTTTCTCTAAACCGCTGTGTTTTTCTGCTCATCACAGTTATGAAGGACGGTGTTTACCTCGTTTTATAATTTCTCTGCCCCCTCCCCCAGCCTCCCATCGGCTCTGTAAAACAGCGTTCATTTTATCCTCTTCTGCGCCTTTACACTGATAGAGTTCACTTTCATTGGCTTACTGTTTTTTTTACGTTTTACGCAGGACTAGATATTGTTTGCTAATGTACAGTTCTGTGCAAAAATCTAAGGCAGGAAAAAAATGTTTAAGGCCATTTACTCTAGACTGAAACTGCACATTTGCTCAGGAAAAAAAAAAAACAAAACAAAACAATTTACCATTAGGATATATACAAATAAAAACTAAGAACAATTTCTTCTTCTCTCCAAAATATTACTGATATCTGGTTGGATGGCTAGAAGAACACAGCTTTGGTTCCTAAACCTCTCCTCAAGAACACCCCAACCATTCCGTGTATTTTTTAAATTTCACCATCAGCTCATCTAACATAATTAGTGAATTACCTTTATGAGGTTCAACAATGACATGGGTATTCTGGGTGATAGCTGTAAATTCTGGGGCAAACTGAGAAGACGTTTTGAAATATGTAAATAGATACAGTTTGACAGGCATCAAGCCAGTTTTACAACAACATACACGTAATTTAAACATCATTGTTTTTCCTTGCCTAGGACTTCTGCACTGCACAGTACTTTATGTACCAAGTCAGTCATGAGTCCAACTCCTTAAAAACTGCACCCTTTGATGTCCTACATCAACAAACAGAAAAAGTGACGGCTGAGTGCTTAGAGCACACACAAGTCACAAGTAGAGAGGACGAAAAGACAGAAAATCTTCATCACACCTTCATCACTGGAAGCTAATTGGTCTGTAGTCTGGTTAGGAGTCAGTGAGGAAGAAAAAATATACCCCTTGTTTCATAACGTTTGATCAATAATTTAATGAGCTGTAATCAGGGATCAACACACTGGAATAAGGTGAAGTTAATCTCATTCTTAGCAGTTCATTTTACATTCAGTGCTTTTAACTTGAAGCATTTTATTTTTTATTCCAGTGATAGTCATACATCTTATGATGCCTCTTTCTTTCCTGGTGGGTGGGGGAAGAGATGAAACTGGGGATGTGATTCAGACACAGTTTCCCTGCATCCCTTCACATTAGCGGGTGGGGATCTCTATCCGCCTCATTTACGACGCACCCCCACTGCGTAGGATGCTTATGCTGCAGAGGCAGGGGGTGTGTATGTGTTGGGGGGGGGCAAGGAGGGACACCCCAGATGTCACTGCGTCCGCGTTCCACCAGCCCTGCTAGCAGGGCTAACATCTCAGGCTCCTTGTGCCATGGTCCTCGTGCTGCCGGCGCCTTGCTAATTAGCAGCACTGGTGAGGAACAGGCTAACGGGCTTTGGTTCGCCTCTCCCTCCATGTTCTACCACCTACGTCAGTCGGCCAGCTTTCACTGCTGCAGCCTTTCATCAATCTGGGACCCCGGAGTTGATTGGTGACTGTCCATCTCCACAGCCGGGTCGGAGGGATGGAAACAGCTGGAGAGTGGAGAGAGAGGCACAAAGGCAGATGCAAAAGCAGGAGCTGATGGGTGTTGGTATACAGTGTCAAAGTCTTGATTGTCTGTTACTCCAATATACTCATTATTACTCTGCAAACACACTCATGCCCATCCCTATTCAGTAACCGCTTATCCACTTATTGCTGTATAAATATGTTAAAATGAAAGAACATGCTTTATAAACACTAACTATTTCCAGCTTTCTCACACCCCATCATTTCTCTAAGGAGCTGATTTTGTCGGTCTGTTAACTTTGGCCCAAGCCCTCCACTGGCGGATCGACCGGCCCATTGCCCGCACCCAGCCCTGGCACTTGAAGCTGGACCACCATGCTCTGGCGCTGTGCCCGAACTCGTTAGCTAGCTCGTTAGCTAGCCCGCCACAGATGTATGCCAAGCGGAATGTTCCAGCCTCTCTTTCCCGGCCGGCTCTGTGAGAGGGTCCGCTGACGGCTCAGCTAGGTGGGGGGGAGAGAAGCTTCAGGCCCTGAGGCGGCATCACCTGTTGCCGTCCAGGTACCTCCGACGCCACGTCTCACCTGCGGAACGCTAGAGGCGAAAGAAATCCCAAAGCACTGCGCAGTAATGCACCCAATAGTCCAGTTCATCGCAGTGTTTCTGTCCATCTGAGAGACGTGAGTCACATGCAGTCAGTCCGCTAACGGCAGCCCTTCAGAGACAACAGAGTAGGTGGGAGACAGACATCCCATATCCTAACCATGCCATGCCAACTGTCCGTAATTTTATGAATAGTCCATAAAAAATACAGAATTTTAATGCCGCCTATAAATCTGTAAATTTATGTAAATATCTATAAATTTGGCCACATATATATGTTGATTCAAGTAAAAATGATGATACACAGACTACACTGTGAATAAAAACCTTAATTTAAGATACTGGGTCACACACACACACACACACACACACACACACACACACACACACTGGTTTATTCTGCCTTAGAGCATGCCTAGCATTCTTGTGCTGTCTGAAGATAGCTGGGGAAAAACGTGATGTCCTCTTACCCTGGAAAGCCCACCATCCCCCTGGCTAACAATTCCAATCAGCCCTCTTATTCCCTCCTAGAAGGAGCCAGTCAGCACCAGTACATGTACATGCTGCGTCTCCCCTAAAGACAGGGGGGTGTTGCTAACATGCCCCCTCCAGACAAAGGTCTGCTTTGCCCAGGGTGGGATGAAAGGCGGTCCTCTCTCTGCTCTATTGCTCTGATTTTTCCTGTTCCTCGCTTGTTACCATGCCTTTTCCAGCCTTAATACACTTTCAGACACCTAGGGCTTATGTCATATCTTCAGCCTCTCATTTGCACGTGCACTTAAAGTGCTTTTTAATCTGCGCTGTACAGTGTGAGCTCAGTGCATGATGTTGTAGGTTTCAGTTTCCCTTCATTGCTAAGTGAGCGCTCATTCACCATTAAATCAACCGTGTAAAGATCCCTTTTAGCACCAAGAGGCGACAAAAACGATATTTACAAAAAAAAATACATTGAACACCACTGAACGTCATATGGGAATATAGTATCGTTAATATGTGTTTAAAATTTGTCTAAGTAGCTCTTGATTATTTTTTCATGTTTTACAAAGTCGTAAACTTTATAATTTACCGGTCACCATCTACGGAGAGCGTCATTTTCGTTATACCTTTTTAAAATTGAAGAGCGGTTTACTCCAAGCTTGCTAGGATCAACATGATCTGTCTGAAAATGCCCCAAAACACTTTCCTCTGTCTGTAACGGAGCCTGTTAAAGGAGATAAAGCCATATCAAAGACGAAGTACAGGCTACCGATTTAGCTGCTCTGATCCGGCCAGGTGAGGTGGCGATGCAGGTTTCCACACAGAGGGGCCAACTACCGAATTATTTAATCATTCTCGGTTCGGCATTAGGCATCAGGCGTAGTTAAATCACGTTAGTTTAACCATAAGATTTACATTGCATTATTGTAATTACCTTCAATTAGCATCTGACCGTTAGTAGGATAAGCGATAGATAGTTGGCATGTGTTTTTAGGTTATGGTACCTGGGCTGGAGACGCCTGAAGCGGAACGTCTGAGATAATTCAGCCAGTTCAATCAATATGCAAAATCTCACTGAATGTGATTTTCAGAAGGATTACAAATCCACACATCGCCTCCGCATTATTTATGTGATCGATCAGTGCTGTCCGGCGCTGAGAAGTGTGTTTTTTATCATGCATGTGGGATGAAAAACCAACAAGAGGGAACTTCAATCAACACGTTGGGCAGCCAGAAGCTTTTATCTGCATTCTGTAAGAAATCATGAGCTGTCCAGCGGTGGAGCTTCTGCGTGTGCTCATCCACACACTCGTCCGCATGGTTCCTGAACTGATTACTTGGTGTATATACAAGATGGACGCGTCTGAAACAAACCCCATTCGAGACAAGTAAAACGACTGCCGTGTTTACGTTGTTCCCAGTGTCAATTCGGCGTTTTTATTATACGTACTCATGCTAATATAAAAAGGGTACAGTGCTTCAAAATCAATTCGACATTAAGGGTCTCCCTTATTGATGAGTATGTGTCATTTAACTCTGGAAACAATATAAAAAGTATCTGATTCAATGATTTTGATTATGATCAGATATAATCTAACTTGGTGAGCTGGCTCTGTTAGTCCCAGTCTGAAGACCACATGTGGCCCGTCTTGGTCTGGGTCTTCTTTGCTTCCTCACTGCTCTAATAGTCACATTTTCAAAGGTAGCTAATCACCACCTCTAATCTGCGCTGGACCATCAAAAGCTCTGGTAAAGAGAGAGACGAGTGCATTCTTCACATACCATCCATTGCCTGCTCTCCATTACTGCTGAAGATGTTCTTGTCTTAACACCATCAAACACGGGTGACTTTAAAGAATATTAACGAGATTCATTTTTGTCAAAGCGTTGCAAGCAGCAAAACCTGTCCAGTCCGGAGTGAACGCAAGTGTGTGTGTGTGTGTGTGTGTGGGGGGGGGGGGGGGGTATAAAATAACTTAAAGGGAAAAAGTAAGGTCAACCCTGATGACCCCTTTACGGTTAGGGCTGATTTGCAAACACGGGGAAACTATTTAATTATAATTATTTAAGTATTTAACTATGTGCGGCATAGATCAGTACACAGAAAATACGTCTTTACGTAAAGGACGGGGGATTAGGAATAAACGTCCTGAGTGCACACTACTCAGATTAATTCGCGTCAACAGGAGATGGAATTTAACCATAGCTTCTAAAGATACCCATCTCCGTGCATTTATTTTATTTTTGTTCTCTTTGGCAGTTTTTTGTTCTCTTGTGGCAGTGTTTTCAAACAGCGGAGTGTTGACTTGAATGCTAACTCCATATGATAGTACTGGCTAGCCGGCCAGCGTAAGCCTGTCCTGCAGATATAATACACTTTAATTTCAATCGGTGCAGAATATCGCCCCCAAGTGGTCAAGTGCAAGTAATTTCGACGCAGCAAAGGCACGCGCCAACAGCGGCTTCCTATACTGAAATACTCAAGAAAACCTAACACTTCATATTAATACCGCGTCCCTGTTTCCATGCAACAGTCCTCCTACCAGCTGGACTGAAACTAATACTTGGTTTTTAGAGAAGCGCTCATTAATCCATTCTGTCGCACGACTGCTGCTTGCCGGTACATTCGCTGTGATCGTTTATTGGGAGGCTTTAGGGGGACATTGTTACCAGTTATTATGGGCTTTTAGAGAGGGAGCCGCTCACAGGCGTGACGGCCGCCCTGAGCCGGAGCTGCTTAACCTGTCGCCCACTAAGGCTATTACCAACCCAGGCTCCGCGGAAAGACATCCCACATAAAACCGATGGCGGGGAAAATCCTCAACACGGACTATGATATTACTTGTGGGAAAAGTGCCAAATTTATTCGAACTATTGATCCATGTTTTATATTTAGTGTTGTTACTGTTTAGTCATTGAAATTAAGCACTGCATTAATTCAAAGTAGATACAAAAAACCCCACGTCTTAAATATGAGCATTTAAAGCCCGCAGTTTTAAATCTGCAGAAACAAGAAGAAAGCAGATACAAACGTCCTCCCATGCAATATACGTTGCGTGTAATTACTGTCAGGGAGGCACAAGGCTTGGCACACGGGGCATACCTGCGCAAACGTAAATATCATTGTAAGTGTTAATGATCTCTTAGGAACGTGATGCTGCAGCGAGTCAGGGAGTTATGAAGGTGGTGATGATGATGTGCCCGCGTTAGATCAGCGACCGTGGGAAAATGTCTATGATTTATGACTGATGTCCCGAGTTAAAGGTACTGCCACACCTGTACATAGCAACAGCAGCACTGCATTCTTGAGTGTTTATTATTAGTAGTATTCATTAACCACATAAATTCATCAATCGTAATTTGTAACCACGATTACGACAACACAGGTGTCAACACAAGAACACAAAATTAAACGACACAAGACAACAAAATCCTTGTCAAAAGTGATTTCTTTAAAAGGCGGAATAAGAAATATATAAGGGTTAAACCACCACATAAACATCGACGAGGAAATGCGGAGAAACTAAAATAGGAGACGGGCAATTTATTAAACAGTTGATATATTTTTGAACAATTTATTGTAAGATTTCACTTTTATCTGTCCACTGCGGAGTGCGCCTGTGTGTGACTGCGCATGCGCGAACACCATTCAACATGGCGGCCTCCAGTGGCACCGCCATGAGGTATTTTATTCGTTTATGTCGGGCTTCTGCTTTAACTACTGCAAGATCCGTGTCGGGAAATGTGCAGCCGTTCACCGCCGCAATTCCCGTGAGTGGATTGTTTTTTGTTTTCTGCGTTCAGGGTTTTATTTTGCTGGTTGAAGTGGGTATGATTCTCATCTCAGGTAGCTGCTGTTGACCTCGAATCCTGGATGGTCGTTCAGTCAGCTGTAATGTCCCAGCATGTCTCGTGGTTGTCAGATATTACATATATGGTACAATATCGATCGATTGTCTTTTGGACAAACAAGAATAGTCTTCATTACGCTCGTTGTTTAATATAACGTGGAAATGGCCAGTTCCATATCTGCTTGTGACCTTTGTGGTGCAGTTGTAGTGATTTTAATGATTCTCGTGTGATCTTCGAGGAGGTTAAAAATGCGAGCATGTCTTGTTCAAAACGTGTTTTTGGTTAACATTTAGCTTTCTGGGCTGAGTGGATCTTGCTCGATCTTGCTTGCTGTAGGTTGACAGCAGTCTCTGCTGTATACTGTAGTATTAAATAGTACTGTTCTTGTAAGACGGTCCTGTCAGTCAGTCCCCTTAGTTGACCTGGAGCTCCCATGCTCTGAGAAGCCTGGTGTGCTGCTGGTCGCTCTAATCTGACGCCCCCCACCCCCAGCTTCCGTCACGTCAGATGCACATGAGCCCATCCTTCGGCGGCCGGAACCAGGCGTCCGTGGGCCAGGAGAAGTTTTCAGAGGAGTACATCAAGAAGCAGATAAAGGAGTTCAATATCGGCAAGCGTCACCTGGCGAACATGATGGGGGAGGATCCTGAGACCTTCACCCAGGAGGACGTGGATGTAAGACCTGTAGCTGTCTCTGCCTTATTGACCTTTATTCAGTAAATCAGTCATGTTATATCAGCAAAATATTTGACATTCATTTTACAGATCAGCCAGTAGTATCTTTTACATTTAGACAAGCATAGGGTATTCACCCATTTGTACATCTGCCCTTTGTCCTGGAGTACTTGCTTAATGATATGTCAGTGGAGCCCTTGTGGGATTTAACCCAGGAACCTTCTGATTATTAAGCCTGCTTCGCAGTCCTGCCTACTGCCCTTGAACCAGCAGGTAAACATTTAAATAAGACACAAACCCCGGGCCTTCTATTCCGAATATCAGGTTTTTAGTATACATCGTGAGATTGGGTGTGCTGTTAGCTTTGACGGCAGTTTCAAGTCTACTCTGTATATATTGTGTGGCTTAACTTTAGAATTTAAACTTTTTACACCAAAGCCTGTTTTTTTTTTTGTGAACTGAAGTAAAATAAATAGAAAACCAATATCTGATCTGATCTGCCTGTAAATGCTGATTCAGAAGTTGAAATTGGAGAAAACCACCAAAATGTTGCGATGTAAACATGTGCTAAAAGTGGGGAAAACACCAAAGTACTCAAAATGTAGATGCTCATGTTACAGTGATTATTTATCAGGTTCATCTTCCTGGTGAACAAAAACAGGTGTGTGACCGGAGATGGTTTGAAATGCCAAAGGAACTGGTGATGAAATGTCTGAATTTGTGGGTTTGCTGAAAAGGGGGAGTGTCTGAGTGAGAAGAGGGTCTGTGTGGAACCCAGGACACAGGTGTTACACTCCCTGTGCATTTGCTGGCAGGTGCTGTCGGGCCGACGCATTACGGCGCATTAGCGTTGCTGGCCGGGGACGGGTCTGGCAGTTTTAAACGCCACCTCTATAATTATGCAGCAGAAAGTGCTGCCTGTAATTGATTTGCCCTGCCGATTTGTTTTTGATTTTTCATTACCGCGGCGCTTTCCCGATTTTTTTCCCCCCTCGCAGCTAATGAATGGAGCCGTTAGGACAGGCGTGCGTAAGCCAAAGTGACGGCGGACACCCGGCCACCAGATGCATGGTGGGAATGGGGCCGCCCGCCGCCCACGGGCACCTGTGCGCACGCACGGCGCTTGTCGATTATCTCTGGAAAGATCAGCAGAGTTGACGTGAGCGTGAAGCCGCCGACGGGGCTTAACAGCTGGGGGGGTCATGCTTAATGAAGGACTCAGACATGACCCGTCAACCCGTTTTTACCTGGGGAACAGCAGATCCGCCTGCTCAGGTGGGATACTGAAGACCAGCCCCGCTGGGCAGCCTCTCCGTCCCACCCTGGTTACAGTGGCTCGGCCGCAGATCCAGAAAGCTCGGTGGGGGATGAACGTGACTGTCATTATTACAGAGATTTTGAAGGATCAGCCTCACACCACTCATCTTGTATTTACTTGGATTCCTGTTGACCGGATTGATACCATATCAGTGCTCCTACTTACATTTGAAAACCACACCCATCTGGTTTCGTGCTGGTATCCCCGCATCCCCACATCTAATTGGGGCCCCGCCTGCACCTGTGCTAATGCCAGAAGAAAACAAAGAAAAAAGCCAGTAGCTTGGAATGATGGTGCAGCACTGCTGTTTTCAAAGCGTCTATCACCTCGCGTTTTAAGCGAAGGGAAATTTAAACGTCCCTGTCACCTCTGTCTGTCCTCTCCATCCTCCATCCCCCCTTGCCCCACTGAGGGGTCTGCCATTGTCACTTTTGTGTTTTTGGCAGAGAATGGCAGTGTAGCCTCTATGGGGGTTGGGGGGGTAATGACAAGTCAGCCAAACCCCAGGGACTCCAGCTGACACCGGTGCCTGAGCTGGGGAGGAGGAACTGCCCCCCCCCCAGAGCGGTGGCCTCTCCTCGGGCCACGTTGGAGTGACCGAGCTTCTATGAGCAGTCAAATCACCACTGACAAGGACGTCACTCTAGCTCCCTGGGGGGTGGGGGGCTGCCATATTGTGCCCCGAGGTAGGAACAGGTGCTGGCATCATCTGCTGAGACGTTCCGCCTCTCCCTTCATCCAGCTCCTTCCTGTCTGGCCCCGTCTCTCTCTGATTTCCTCCGCTTTTGACAACGTGAAAACCTTGGGCCTTGCCCCCTCTTTCAGCATCTGCTCCCCCTCTAATTGAAAAAGGGAGGAAATAAAAGCAGAGAAAAGTTCAAGACACCCCCCTGCGGCCCCCCTCCACAACAGAGTTTATGAGACAGACTGCCAGGGTGGAACATGGCTTCCTCAAGCCTGACACACATCGAGCAGATTGGTGGCCCGGTTGTGTATTTGAAACCCCCCCCCCATTATGGCTCCTCAGACTCCCATCCTCTCAGCTCTGGCGGTATAGGTGGGGGTCCTGGTGTAGCTGGGGCCTCATTGCAAGCAATACCGAAGTGTTACCCCACAGCTGGGCCCCTCTGGCACGGCTAAGCCAGACTTGCTTGCTACTTAGCTTGGCGGCAGTGAGTCAGAATTGCTCCGGGTTGCCTGGGCTTTACCATCTTCTGGGGTTGAGGGTGAGCAGACCATGGTGGTACAAGCTAACTTCTTTCTTCATCTGTTACAGAGGAGCATTGCCTACCTCTTCCCCTCTGGACTGTTCGACAAAAAAGCCAGACCTGTCATGAAGGTAACGGCACTCTTGGATCACCGCAGCTCTGAACGTAAGGGCAGACGAAAGATGCAAACTAACGTTTGTTTTCCATCTGTCTGCAGCATCCGGATGAAATTTTTCCGAAGCAGAGAGGTACGGTGCTTTTTTGGGGCATCGTGGTTAGTCTGTGGGGATGTCATTTAGGATTTAATAAATGAGAGATTTGACACTTCGATACGGTTCCAGACAACTGGGAAGATGAGCCAGTTTTCTACCAGGACATTTTTAATTGCTGGGCTTGTAGTTTGTGGTTTTACCATATAAGGTAATTGCAGCTTTAAAAACCTTTGATTTGTGATGTGCTTAATATATATATGTATATTTATTTTGTCTCAGCTGTTCAGTGGGGGAAAGATGGCCGTCCTACACATTTCTTGTTCTACACAGGGAAGCCATCCTATTATTTGCTGGTTCATGTGAGTATTGGGGTTTATGGGCACGGCGCCACCTAGTGGATATAGTTATGTCTACTTGCTCTTTTGTTTTTTAAGCTTCTTGTGAAGGGAGATGGCTTCTACTTAAACTCATGCTGTCAGCAACATAGTAATGCAAACCAGCCCCCCCTTAAATAGTCAATGGTGTATCAGTCTGTTTAGGTGTTTATTGGTACTGGTCTGAAGTTAATTCTCACTTGAACAGCATTGTAATGACACAGAACAGCAAATGCCTGCTATGAGCCACACCCATTTACTGAGGCCGCGGAGTAACAGCAGGGGGCTCCATTCTGCTCACTGGGCATGATAGTGGGGGTACAGAGGTCCCCTTTTCTTCATGGCGGGGGCTTAGCTACCATGAGCCTCCAGCCAATGCTTTTCATGACCTTCCATGAACGGTTTGCGTCGGGGAGGGCCTCAAACAGACGTACAGACATCCTGACTGGTTTTCCCTTGCTGTAAGCGGGATGATGGCCCACCACCAGAATTCTACCTCATCTTCCTTGCCGAGATGGCTGGCTGACTGCGTTCAGAGGCGTATGGATGCCCGGAGATAATACACAACGCTCATCCACCCCCCCCCCCTTTTTCTTTTTTGTGTGATGGAAATTGGTTTTTCCGTGTGACGTTTGCTCTCTGCGGCCAGCGGCGCAGGATTAAACGCACTCTATCGTGGAGGAATTAAAGCGAACATCTGCGGAGTATCCGGCGGGGGGACGGGGGTCTCGACGTGACGAGCATGCGGAGCCAGCTTACGCCCAGGGGCCGTTGGGCACCATGCCAATTTTGACGTTCCACGTCCGCTGCCAGTCGGGGGGGTGGGGGATGCATAAACCCTTACCATCCCACCTCAGCTGAGCCTCTTCACTGATTCGGTGCAACTTCACGATTGCGATGCGGTGGTTGTTAACCACAAGAGTGTATAGCGTGCTTTGCCAACCTGGCAGACATGCCTATGGGTTGATTGATATGCCAAATCGATGAAGCTGATGGAGGCGTAGCCTTTTCAGCTTCATAGTCCTTCGATCTCCGTGCCCCGTCTCCCTTATCCCTCCTTGCTGGAACAGTTCTCCACTGTTCCGCTGCTTGGCTCTGAGTGCGTGTCCGTCAGTGTCGGCTCATTTCCGTGACCCTGCCCGTACCGCCCCCCCATCCCAGGACGTCTTCGGGAAGATCCTGGCCTTGGAGAAGCATGAAGATCGCATGAGAAGCAAAGGTCTGCTGTCTTCAGAGACGAAGAAACTGTGAGTCTCACACAGCCAGATATAGGCCTCCCAGCGCTCGCCTTAGTAGAGTCTTTGTAGAGCCTTGTCCATTTGGGTCAACACAGGCATAATTACTGTTATTATTTTATATGAATTGAAGTTTTGCTCTAACTTTTGCTCTGGTGTCTGGTCAGTCCCAGGTTCTTCGTCACTTTAGTCTTCATCTCCCTGTGGTGTGAGATGTGTAAAAGCTTGTTCTCCCTCATCTTCCTCTTTTCACTCATCTCCCACTGTCTCCTCTTTGCTCCTCTTCTCTATCTCCTTCCTCTTTCTCTTTTCTCTGTCCTCTTTTATCACGCACTCTTATTTCCCATTTCACCCTCGTTTCTTCCTGCTCTTCCTCATCCCCCTCTTATTTTTTCTCACTCTATTTCTCTCCCTGCTCTCTCATCTCCCTTTCCCTCCCCTCTCCTTTCTTCCTGTTCTTCCTCATCCCCCCTTTTCTCCATCTCCCTTTCTCTCCCCTCCCCTCTTTCTTCATGCTGTTTCTCATCCCCCTCTCTTCTCTCCTTCCTCTCTCCACCCTCTTTCTCATCTCCCTTTCTCTCCTCTCCCTCCTTTCTTCCTGTTCTTCCTCATCCCCCTCTCTTCTCTCCTTCATCTATTCCTCATCTCCCTTTCCCTCCCCTCCCCCCTTTCTTCCTGCTCTTCCTCATCCCCCTCCCTCCTCTCCCTGGACTCTCCCATCTCTGTCCTCTCAGCTCTCTGGCTGGCAGCAGATGGCTGGTCAAAGAGGAGTTGGAGGAGCAGCTGGTGGAAGTCATGTCTGATCAGGATGTAAGATTTTTTTCTTCTCTTACACTTTGAAGATTTAAAATGTGTTTTTACTGTACAATGTGTGCTGTAACTGTAGCGATAAGTAACCTTAGTGTTTCTATGGCAGAAACATCCAAAGTCAGGACCCTCTATAGCATCTGCTGCAGTTCATTACTCACCCACACGAGAGCGCTCACAATGCTTATAGGGGCTCACATTAACGTCCGTCTGTGTGTTTGCCTACCTGCTCCCCCAGTATACCCGTTTCATCAAGCTGATGGAGAAACTGGTGTCGATGATGTACAGCTCCATGGAGGAGGAGTTCATCCTCCGCTTCCGTAGGCAGCTGGAGGTCCAGTCCCTCCAGCAGCAAGTCCCTCCCCTGCAGATGGACGAGAGGGGTGTGGCCTTCAGCACAGGAGAAGGTGATGTCATAAGCTCGGCACAGAGTACCTGCTCGTCCAGAGTCTTCTGGGCATTTCACTGAGGGGTCTCCTGGAACATCAGCCTTGGCTCCTTTGCACTCACAGGAAGGAGAAAGACTGCCACAGCCAGGGTGGTGGTGCAGGACAGTGGCTCGGGGAAGATCACCATCAACGGGATTGACTACACGACATACTTTACTATTTTGCAAGACAGGTTTGCATGTGCTTAGTTGTGTTACACTGTGCACACCTGACACCAGGTGGGTGGAAGCATCATGAGCGCCTTTCCTGTTGCAATATTGCCACCTGCTGGACGATTGGAGTATTGCCATTGTTGCGAATGTTTATTAAATACCTACCCTACACAAAGATAGATCTCAGCAGCTTCGGTTTAAACACAGCATGCTGCTTATTTTATGATGGTAGAGAACTGAATGGATATGGGCTGAATTCACCATCATCCCCTGTAGTAGTCAAAATTCCAGAACTATGGATTGCAGGTTGTCACAGGAAGGCTATCCGCTGTTGTACCCTTGAGTTATGTACCTTAATTGCTCAGGTAAACCATCTAGCTGAATAAATGGGCTGAAGTGTAACTGGATCAAAATGCCAGGTAACAATAAACAGTAACGTTTTGACTGCCCTCCCCCACCCCACAGGGAGCAGCTCATGTTCCCCCTGCACTTTCTGGATCGTTTGGGCCGGCACAACATTCAGGGCACTGTGACTGGCGGTGGGCATTCTGCCCAGGCTGGGGCACTGAGGCTGGGTATCGCCCGAGCTCTACTGAGTTACTCATCTGAGGGCGAGATGGAGGCCATGAGGCAAGGTGAGATACACACACAAACGTGAGACGATCCATCCTTTATTGACATGATAGTTTGTTACGATGATTTTGTTGGGCGTCTCCCATTAGAGCAGCAGGAAAAACATTTGCAGTCAAGTCTTTGTGTGGAATATCTAGAACTGATTCCTTTTGGAATTATGGGTCCCAAAGGCAGAAACATGTCAATAAAGGGATGGCAAACAAACTGGCTGATACTTAAGTCATTTATTTTTAAAGTTGCTAGGGGAATGTAATGGATTGTTGTTTGGTGGTGCCAAACCAGTGACTGCGTGTCAGAACTGACACACTTCTGAGGACGTCTTCACTCCCTGCAAAGACAGAAACACCAGAATGTGAGGGTACAGTTGTGTTGGTCTTTCTGTCATCCTCACCTTCTCACTCATCAAGGGGTGAATCGTAATCCTCTTGCTCTCTCTCCTAACCAGCTGGTCTGCTGACCCCTGACCCCAGGGTCAAAGAGCGCAAAAAGCCAGGCCAGGCCAAAGCCCGGAAAAAATTCACCTGGAAGAAGCGGTAGAATGTGGACGTCTGCAGAGGTCATGGTCACAGTCGGGTCACCACACCGATGATATGGTCCCAGCAGAACAATTCCATAATTCCTTTGAACAGTCTGTTAGTCTGTTTGTGAACTTACCATAAAAGAATGTGAAGTTTAATATATTTAAATAAAGGTGGGATAAAAAAATGACCTGGACCAATTGTGACTTTATCTCCTCTCCTCCCCCCCCCCCCCCCCCCCCCCCCCTCCCCCCCTCCCCCCCCTCTAGCACATCAAACCTCATCCTTTCACCTTTCCTCACAACGGACACCATTTTCAATTTTTTCACAACTTATTTCCT
>JAACJT020000001.1:31987978-32011084 GCA_009936485.2 Gymnarchus niloticus | reverse complement strand
TACTAAGCCCTCCTTGGGGGGCTGATGTCGGTGTAGGGGTGTAGAAGAGGAGAGGCGGGGCCCCCCCACCCCCCCCCCCCCACACACACACACACACACGCTCCTGTAAGCTGTGGCCAAAATCGGGGCCCTCACTGTTTGTCACCCACCGGCTTACTTATTTATAACGTTTTCAGAAACTGGACGTGGCACCTCCTGGGCTCCCGCATGGCTCCAGAAGGATATCGGACACTCTGCCATTTGAGCCGGAATTGCGTCCTGCCAGGTAGCGAGCTGGTAAATGTCTGTTCGGAGTTCCTGTTGACAGCGTCATCCATGGCGGGTCTGGTATGGGATACACAAATCTGCATGTTAATTCTGGTGCTTGCTCTAATTCAGCGAAAGTATGGTAGCTAGGTGTCTAAGAGGAGTACAGCTGCCCAGCAAATCGATGTGCACAAATCGAACCCTAGCATGGATGCTAATGAGATTCTGAACTGAGAGCGGTTGGGCCTAACCTCTGTCAGGCTCATTCTGCTCAATCTGATTTAACGTTGACGTCACAGCAGGTTTGATGACTTGTTCTTGCCTGTAGAGGCCCGGTGAGGTCCTCTGCCCCACCAAGGTTCACCGTTCCATGTGTAGCCGCCAACAACTCGAAGCTGGCGCCTTCCCACCTTGTGCTCAGACATAGCGATGACCTCACAAAGTGGCAGCATCACTGTCTTCCATCCACAGTGGGGTGAAATCAGAGTTTGTCAAACTCTGTGGTGTGTAAACCACGGCGAGTCTTTGTGTGGTGTATACTGGAGGGGACTGGGATGATTAGTGACTGTCAGTATAACCAGCCAGTGGGGGACTTCGCATGCGTATAGAGGAACTGACCCCAGGCCAACTCCCTCCCCACAAGACTTCTCACAATTCACATTTTTCCTACCTCAAGTTGAAAGTCGTTACACTGGGGGGTTTTATCGTCACTTGAGGGGTGGCTGATTTTTGTACCTGTGGTATTTGATTTAGGGTGGGGGTGTCACTGGCTGAGTCAGTTTTGAAAGCCGTTTTCTTCTCTCTTTAATACATGTGCATGCATGCATACACACACACACACACACACACACACACACACGCGGTCTCCCACTTCACGGCTCTACGTGAGTCTTGCTCACACATTCCCAGACCTGCCACTACTTACATACACTGTATGGAGGAATCTCCCCCTGCTTTCTTTTATTTATTTGCTGAGGGGGCGGGGGAGCGGGCACACGGATAACTCACTGATGCTGTGTAGAGACTGGATCTATGGCCATGCTCTATCCGTGCTCCTGAGTGATGGCAGGAAATGCCTTAAAAATGGGGGGGAGACTTGATTGATTTCCCTCCCCCGGTTCACCTCCTCAGCGTTGCTCTGCTTTAATATCTGATCTGTTCTGTACCTGGCTGCCCGGATATGTTGCCTGCCTGGTAGCACCGTTTCAATTGTCCGTTTTCGAGGTTTCTCTTAAATGGTAAACTGCCGCTGCTCTGTAGCTGCTCTTCTCATTCCATTGTGAACCCTCCCCCATACAGGAGGGCCGCACTGAAAGATGACCGAGGAGGTTGTGGTTGTGGCCAAGTGGGACTACGCAGCCCAGCAGGACCAGGAGCTCGACATCCACAAGAATGAGCGCCTCTGGCTCCTGGATGACTCCAAGACATGGTGGATGGTGCGGAACGCCTCGAACCAGACTGGTTACGTTCCCTCCAACTACGTGGAGCGCAAGAACAGCCCGAAGAAGGGCTCGCTGGTCAAGAACCTGAAGGACACCCTGGGTGAGCTGGGGGCCACTGGGGGCCAGCGGGTGTGGGAGTAATCACTTTGATTTGTATCCATGGTGTGGTCAGCACAGGTGAAATATTAACGTGACCAGTATGACTGGAGCCCCGGGACTGGCTGTGGCTTATGGTGATAGATTGTGTAATTACCCCCACACCCTGATGTGGGGAGGGTGAACACAGCACCTGGCATGTACTGTTTCAACTGGACTCTGTGGTGTAGGAGAGTGGGGGGAAGGTGCATTTTCTAAGGCAAGCCACTGTGTGGACTCCTGACACCATGCCACACGGTGTAAAGCAGAAGGTGACATGTAATGCAATCCTTCACCCACCCTGCCAGGTCATATAGTGGGATAGGATCAAAACCCAGTGAAAGCCAGATTCTGGGATTTGGAGTTGGGTTACATTTTGTACAACTTGTACAGCTTGTGCTTCTGTAAAGGAATTGGATGGTAGCCTGTCAATATGTGTCTGTGTGTAAGTCTGAGATTGAAAGTACACCTGTGTGTTACTGAGGAAGTCAGATGTACAGGCAGTGAAATACAGCAGTGACCTGTCTTCCAGTCTGCGGCGCAGTCAGAGCAGCGCCCCCGTCTGTGAAGAGTGTGTTAAGGTGGGGAGGGGACCGGCAGCTGAGACACTTCCTCCTGGTCCATGTGACGCCAGCATGACTGCCACCGTCTGCGCCTTGTTCGTTCATGGGCAGGTCTCGGAAAGATGAAGTGGAAAGCGAGCACCCGTGACTCCTCACCGACACCCAGCGGGGAAGAGGCGCTGTCTGATGGCGAGCGAACCTATGACTTGAGCATCCCTGCGCTGGTGAAGTTTGCGTACACGGCGGAGCGTGAGGATGAGCTGACGCTGGTGAAGGGTGCCCGCGTTCTGGTGACGGAGAAGTGCAGCGACGGCTGGTGGCGGGGCAGCTGCGATGGCCGCAGGGGCTGGTTCCCTTCCAACTACGTGCTGGAGGAGAGCGGGGAGGCCTCGGGGGAGTCACCTGGGCGTGTCGGTGGGCCTGCCACGGTCACCTCTCAGGTGGGGCCGGGCAGGGGGCTCCACGTGGTAAGGACGCTCTACCCCTTCAGCTCGGCGACAGACGAGGAGCTGAACTTTGAAAAGGGCGAAACTATGGAGGTGGTAGAGAAGCCGGAGGACGACCCGGAATGGTGGCTCTGTCGTAATGCCCATGGGCAGCTGGGCCTGGTGCCCAAGAACTATGTAGCAGTGGTGAGCGAGGGGCCACGTGATGAAGCTCTCCCACCTGCCTCGGGGCCTGCCCCCTCTGGCAGGTTTGCTGGCAAGAACTGGTATTATGGAAAGGTGACCCGGCAACAGGCAGAGCAAGTCCTTGACAAGAGGGGAGTGCAGGGCGACTTTCTGGTGAGAGACAGCGAGTCGTCGGTGAGTACTTCAGAAGTCTGAGAGAGGGCTCCCCCTGCTGGCTGGGGACAGCATCACAGTCTGTCTAGCGTATGGGGTTTGAAGTCGTGTTTGTGATGATTCGTTGCCTGGTATATAAATGCAAGTGTGTGAAGTGCTTTGACCCATCTTCTGTCTCACTGGGTTCCCACAGCCTAGTGATTTCTCCGTGTCCCTGAAGGCCCCAGGGAGGAACAAGCACTTCAAGGTGCGGCTGTCGGAGGGCAGTTTCTGCATCGGCCAGCGGCGCTTCGGCACCATGGATGAGCTCCTAGACCACTACAAGAAGTCACCCATCTTCACAGGGGAGCACGGGGACCGGCTCTACCTTGTCCGCCCACTGCTGTGACATGTCACCGATGGGTAAGGAGCCGTGTCATAGTGGGAGCTGGCAGATGGTTGTCCGAGAACCTCTCTGCCAAGGTCTTTGTGTATGGAGACTGCCAGGACTCTGCCCCATGCAGATGCCATTCCAGGGCAGGTTCCCTCTCCGGAGGTGTGAGAGTGGGGCTGGCATCTCAACCGAAGACCGTCTGTCCGCCATGTTTGTCTCAAGATTAGGTACTGTTTGGCCGAGTGGACTCAACGCCAGGCGAGTGGACTGTGTGGCCAGAGACCCTCACACCGGTTGGTTAGTCAGCTTCACGGTTGTGTCTGGCCTTCCTGCTGACGCACATGGAGATGAATGATTGTGGACTGAGGAAGACACGCGAGGAAGAGCAACCAGCACTGCCTTTGTAGCCGTGACAGCAGATCAATCTGAATTTGGTTAATTTATTTTTTATTACCATCTGTGAATGTCCTAAAACATTAAACTTGTTTTCACTGTATATTCTGTCAACTGGAAAGAACGTGAAAGTGTTATTGTGAGGTACGTTATCTGAGACACCATAGCCTTGGTGGTGTTAAGAAGGTGAATCATTTTCAGTTAATTAAAGGCTTTGCAGAATAATTGAAGGAGGCGTGAGTTGCTGTTCAAGTTTAATGACTCTTAAAAAGAAAAAATGATAACGTTACATTTCACCCGAAATTCTTTGTATGTAAGAGGGCATCCATCTGGGGTTCGTGGCAAAAAAGTTAACGAATGAGGGCACACAACAGATAATCTTCCCTGGGAAATAGTTTTTCATGGTGTAATTGAAGCAGATGGAACAGATGACGCTATATGGAATTGAAGGATCCTCTCATACTTTCTTCAACAGGTGGCACTCTGACTATAGGAAAACCAGCTGTGAACAGTGACAGTTTTTGCCTGTAGTGTTTGGATTATTTATTTACTAACCAATTCAATCTCTGTTGTTCGGGTTGAAAATGAAGGTATTCCGGATGATTTTCCATACCACCAAAGCAGAGGCCACATGTTAGTAAAGGGTCATGTGGCCGTGGGGCTCAGCTCAGCTCAAATGTGATTTGGGTTGCTTCTCCATCAGAAAGCGACTAAGTGGAGGAATAGAGACCCCCAGTCTGCTACCCCCGTAATGGGGGTGTGAGTGAAGGTACTTGTCAGCAATGTATGCAATAGACATGTATAACCTACTGATAGTCTTAAGTCAACCTGACCTGCTTAGCTGCGGTCACCTTTCCAATATCTCTATGCCTACACCTATTACGGCATACCTTCCCCCTACCCCTCCCCTGCCCTACTCCTATCTGTGGTCTGTCCCGGGGAGGTGGGGTGATGCCGTCGTCATAGCCTTTGATGTGGTCGTCTGTGACATTCGGGACCCTTTGGACCCCTTTGGGCTCCGGTCAAGCAGGTGCGAGAAGTTGAGGTGAGGTGGGAAATGAAACAAGGGGACTCCACATATGCAGGGAATCTGTGAAGAGCAATTGACTGTCGATAAGCCAAGGCTCCTCTTTGCGTCCGTCCTAGAGCCACCGGGACGTGGAGCAGGAAGGACCAGGATCTGGCTAAGGGTAAGGTTCTCTAGCAGAATATGTTATCAAATAACTTGTGGTCATGTTTCTTTTGGTTCGTAACCCTCTGCATGGTTCCTGGAAGGTTCCGGAGGTTTCGAGCAGAGCCATAGCGGATTGTCACGCAAGAAATTTTAACCAGGTCCCATTCCTTCGGTCAGTCTGGGGCAGTTAGGAACCATGCAGCAACCGTGTGTGGTGCCACTGGTGTGCGTGTTCTTCCTAGGACTGCTCTGCTTTGCAGGTAGGTGTACTCCTTGGTGGTGCAGAACTAGCCAAGTGAGACTGCATTAAGGGCTTGTTTAGACATGCCTCTCGCAGGCTCCCTCAAATATAGATGGGAGAAGGGGAGGGAATGGATTGTGGAACTGGGTTCTGAGTGAGAACAATGCATTTCTGGAGCATCTCTCTGGCTGGGTGATGTTGTACAGTTGTACCCAATCGCCCACGGGAGGATCTTCTATCATGAAGACCTCTTATTTCGAGACTGCGTCTGCAGTGGTCAAGACATTGCCGACAAGCACTGTTGCTGCCATTACGGTTTAGGCTGGAAATGCAGTGGTGGGGAACCCTAGGTGAGCTGGCTGTCATTTTTAGTTCATCTTGTGCATTTTTGTCACTTTGTACCAATGAACTCTGGCCTTAAAAAAATGTAGAAGATGACTGGTTTGTTGTACTCTGTGTGCTTGAAGTATTAAGTAATCCATTTCCAGAGGGATCTCTTACGTGGAGTACAGAAGAGATTAACAATCCCGTGCATTATGGTTTCGGCCCTCCTTAAGTGCCGTTCAACCGTGGAAATATCACTAATGTGCGAAGCAAAAGTCGGGCCCTGGGAACCAGAGGTGCCGCAGCTGTTTCCCTAAGTGAGGAGGTGGGATCCATCTGTAGGAAAGGATACAAGTGGAGGTTCTTCTGACATTGTAGCCAAGAGGGAAAGGGGAAAAATGCTGATGGATTAATGCACCATATCTTTCTCTTTGCCTGCCCCTGCAGCGGCAGATGACACCTCGTCAGATGACCAAGTTAAAGGTAGGAACCAGCTGTACCCTGACTGGTCTGATGTGTTTGTGTAATCGATGGCTGCCCCCCTTTGCCAGATCCCCGAGTACAGAAAGCACTGTGGGTCAGATGGGCAAGCAATGTGCTCATTGTGCGTTATGTCTTTCGTCCTAATTAAGCTGTCAGTTGACTAGAATGAATGTGATGGTTAAAGAAGCAAACACCATTTCATGTCTTTGTGAGCATGGTTTTTTTTTTTTTTTTTTTCCCCCCCCCACTACCTAACGTACAGAGTCAGTGTTCACTCACGGTGGCCCTGAGGCTACTTGTTAAAATTGGTGTTAGTGGGTGAGTTGTAAAACCATGTGGACTCACTCAGTGACTGCTGGGTCTTATCGCTCATTTTGATGGGTCATCAGCAGCAGTGGCAGCCCGGGAGAAGCGGGAAATGCCAAACTGGGCCCTGACGTCTTCTGACTTCTTCGGCTGGGTGGAGAACCTGCGCGCCCACGCTGGCTATGACAAGATGGACGAGCTGGCCAGGACCTTCTGGGCTCACTTTCCATCTGCCAGCCACCTGGGTTACGAAAGCCCGGACCCAGAGGAGTGACGGGGATGGGGGTGGGCCAAGAAACACTCTAAGCCAAACAGAATGAAGTTGACATCTGAAGGAAGACTTGGAGTGTTCTAACATGCTATGGGATGAAAGCAGAATGTGGCTTTTCAATGAAAAAGTTCTAAAGATGTTTAAATGCGAAATAAATCTTTGCAGACCCAGGTTGTTAAAAGTCCTGCTTTCTTTCTTGTGCTGTGTCAGGACGAGCAAATGCTGATCCCAAAGCATGAGTATTGAACTGGTGCTGGGTAAGACATAGCTTGGGTCACGATCGCCATGTGGGTGTGATAGCACCTGCTTTTTCTAGGGTATTTCGATGAGATTCAATGTAAAATCAGACTTTGCAACATCCTTGGGATGATGAGGAGGTGCCCTTGCAAGATGGATGCTGCATGTTATGGAATTTGTAAGCTGTCTGTGTAGCTCTTGGCACAGTTGTGAAGGCTAATGCAGGATATACCTATGTGCTTCCCTGACTCGGAGTGTGTGTCCAATCTATGGCCAGAGCCGTAGCTGCAATAGTGCAACTATGTGGCGAGATACTGATTCAGTGATACCTCTGGAAGTTTCTACAAGGATGCTGTATCATGCTGACACCAGAGTTTCCCATAGAGTATCAAGTCCTTGGTGGGACTCCCTAAATGCCGAACCTATTGGTCAAGGTAATCCTACAAATGTTCAATAGGATTGATATCTGACAAACAGTGGCCAGGATAGTAGGGTGAAGTCATTCTCATCATCCTCATATCATTTGCGCACACGCCTAGTGACATGGCAAGAGAATTATCCTGCTGTAACCAACCTGTGCCATTGGAGTAGATACTCATCATGAAGGGGTGGACCTGGTTAGCTAGACAAGTAGCCCAGGTGCATTCAGCACAACTGGATCTGTTCAGCATGCGCCTATCCTTGTATATCCCCTTTCTCACTTGTACCTTTATAGGTGTGCCATCTGGCTATTGAGAAGAGCCAATTGTTCGACTAGGGGGTGGTCATAATGCTTTTACTGGTGTGTATGTGCTCCACGTCGGAATGATTTTCAATATTACAAAGAAAGGAATCAAAAGCCTCTTTTTGTCATAATTTTATGAGCTCTGAGTTGGTTATGGAAAGCTCAGGTAAAGACAATCTTTATGTATGAGAACTGGTGTGAATGGAAGCACGTAATGGATATAGGGTGATCTTTGCTCAGTCATCATTCTTTGACAGTTTATGAATGAATGGCTGTCAAAGAAGCCAACTGAACCTGTAGCACCTGCAAATTTGTACCATATGTCTAGCGGTCTAATGAAATTGTTAGTCTGGGAAATGTGCCCCACCGTAATCCATCTGTGGACTTAAATGTGAGAAGCATTTTCCTGTGTCCGAGGGTCACCAGGGCTTAAAGTTACAAGATTTTCATTTTGGACCGAGAAAGCAGGCATCTAACGTAGTTTGATCTGTCCTGACAGCTAGTGTTTGGTTTTCGGTGTGTGGAGGGTAAATTTGAACTTTTGACAAAAAAGATAAAACCCAAGACTTATTAGATGTTTGAGAATTCACTTCTCCGATAAGGCTCGTGTGTGGATCTGAGTTGTCCACTTGAGTAATGGTCTGTTAATGGCTGGTCTTTTTGCAAAAGTCATCGAGAAATCGAGTTAATCAGAATCCAGACGAAGGAAGGTGTGTACATGGGCAGTGTGATCTTATTGATGTGGTGACAGAAATGGTATTCTGATGACTGAAATGTTTAAGAATTTGCATCATCCCGTTGGGGTTGTGGCTCTCCTGCTGTGGGATGGCTGCTGAGAGACACCAAGTGGCCTATGTGGAACAGATGGACAAGTGAGAGCTCCTCACAGAGTCAGCCCTGGTAGAAGAGTGCTTGAGGTTCGAGCGGAGATTTCACTTGTGACTGAGAAGTGACAGCACAAGGGTCAAAGAAACACACTGAATGTGTAATAGACAGCCAGAAACATAACCCAAGTAGAGGATGTTGACTTTGGACAAAAGTATTTGTACAACCAGACCAAAGTAATGAACAAGGGAACATGGAAGTAACATAAGCTCAAGCAGCCTGCCTGAAGAGGCACCTTTGTAGCTGTCTAACCGTTTTTTCCTCAGATTCTATCTTCATCTGTTAGCTTGCCTGAAATTGCTGTGGACTGTGGAGTGAAGACTTGCGCAGTGGTAATGAGTGTTACCCTGTCATGCCTCCTTGACACACGGCAACAGAAATGCAGACGTGTACCTGCGTGACAGCATCAGCCAGCACTGTGACAGCTCTGCTCCACAGGGTAAGACCCCAGCATGAGGCCAGCACCATGTGCACCAGAAGATGTTAGATACACAAAACAAGTGGACCAGAAAGAGCCATAAGCATCAGGCTGGCATGTGAGGATTTTGAGAAACAGTGTGTGTGGGGGGGACTCCGGTTCAGCAGGCACGACTTCTGGTTCTGGTATACATTCCAGAGAGGAAATCCAATCTTCTGGAATGACACGGCATTGAGAATGTGCTTGTCTGTAGGGCTTTTGAACTGACCACTGTACTAGTAACAGCTTTGGGATGGGAGAAAGTGTAGCCTGAAAGAAAAACACTGGATCAAAAAAGACTAACCGTTAAACACCACCATGTATATCGGCCGATTGTGTCATTTGTGAAAATGAAATGTATGCAAAAAAATTTGTGGATTTGCGGCCATAATTTTTCCATGTCTAGGGGGGAAGAAGCACTGGAGCTCGGGGGGTGGTGGAAATTAGTGTAGAAAGTCTGAACACCACGGCATCTTTCCAGGTGCCTTTGGAGAGAATGGAATCTGAACCCAAGCAGAGCAAGAACCAGACAGGAGCGAAAGTATGGGAACCACAGCCGTGGAATGTACACTGACACTTTTATAGCATTTACTGACAGAAGAATGTCACATGAGGGATAGTATAAGGCTGATACACTGAGGCTGACCAAGGGCAGAGTCAAGGAAAGTGTTAATGATGTCGTCAACAGACTCAAGGAAATAACCAGTTGAATTCTAGGTTGTGAAAGCAGAGGTTTCATAAAAATGTGTAACCCCTCCCAAAAGTCTACAGCTCTGAGACCTCTCATGCTATAAGTAGAGCTGCTCGGCCAGGGAAACACGCACTCACAAACTGGTCTTTGAGGTGAGGTGGGGGTATAGGGGCTAGCTGTTTTAGGGGGTGGGTACTTCACACACACACACAACTTCGGCCCTCTGCCTGCAACATTCCTGCAGCTGTGGAGAGCTGTGCGTGGAATGCTCAACTGCCTCTCCTTTTCCTCCTCCAGGCTTTTCAACGCCGTCTCTGGTCCCTGAGTCACTGCACAATAGCAGAGGACCACGAGGGACGCCATGGCTTACCGCAACCTCCGTGTGCTGGTGGTCCTGCTGCTTGTTTTCCTTGCCTATGAAGGTAATGGGCCTGTGAATGCGGGATGGGGAGAACGGGGGGTCCACGAAAAAGGGGAGAAATGTCTGTTGTCTTGTTTGCTTAAAAAGAGGGAAGAGAGAACCTGTACGATTGGATGAGGAGCCTGGAGGCATGTGTTACTATTACTGGCATGATCACAGAAGTGACGGAGTGTGTCAGCTCCTGATGGCAATGTGTTGCACATATCTGAGGAGGAGCGAGAGATGCCTTGGTTGGGTGTGTCCCTTTAGTAGTGGCACATAACACAGTTGGGGAGGGAGTTAAACTAAGGGTACATTCACAGTACTACGTTTGTGTATACAAATGGCATTTTTAAAGGGAAACAATGTCCATCCACACTAGATTTTCACATTGTTTACAAAAGTATCTTCGCTCACTGTGAAAGGATTGAAAATGCATGTGACGTTGCTGTTCGCCTACACTGGGCATGTGTGCATCAGCGGAAACTAGCAACCAGTGAATTATTTGCCTTTTATGCACGTATACAATATTTAAACTGTACGAAACTTAGATAAATGCAGGTAAGTGACACAAGCACTATGGAAAACAACTTCTGTATGTCAGCCATGTTGAAATTGGTCACCCTTCCTGGAAGGGAACCACATCAGGGAATGAGATGTTGTAATGAGCAGGATCCAACCAGGGAAGGCCATGTGATAAGCATGAACCAATCAGTGTGCTTATTCTGCGCCGCCCCCAAAAAACTGTTTTCACCCAGCCACACAAACATTGAACTTTGAGATATTACAGCTCAGGAGAACATCATCCAAAGTCCTCCATTTTTGGGTATTAAAAATGCCAGTGTACTGTGAATGAAAGGTGAAAGCAGAGCCTAATTTCTTTGCTTTTAAGCAAAAAAGTGAAGTGGATATAGCCTAAGGAACAGAAATACCTGAACGATGGTAACACAAAATGGGCTTTTACATGTCATGTTGGAGGTGAGGGACGGATGACTCGTGCTGGACACTTTGAATGGACCGGATGGGGTTGGAATATTGGAAACCAAAGGACGCAAGAATGTACATTTTTGTGACGCTCTAGCAAATTTAAGGTAATATGTGTAATTATTGTGGTCAACATGTTTGTGTCTTATGCAGAGGTGTGGGGGGAGAACAAGCTGCAGTCAATCCTGAAGAAGAAGAGAGAAGGTGAGGAGAGCCTGAGGAGTGGGGGTCTATGCTCAGTCATGCTGTATGTAAGCAAAGATGAGTGTCAGTATGTCTCTGTCCCTCCCTTCCCCTAGCCCCAGGTGAGCTGATGCCATCAGAAGCACAGGAGTTCTTGTCTGTGAGGCGGCCGAAGAGGAACGTGTGGGACCGGAACAGAGCGGATGTACAACAGTGGATCATGCAGTTCATGGCTATGGGCTTTGATGAAGCGGTAAGGCACAGCTGCCGATTCCCACACCCATCGACGAGGGGGTAACGTAGTGGTCTTATAAGAACCCTGAAAGATACTCCTCTCTGGTTATGAAACTGCACAGAGGTGATGTGGTGTGAAATACACGCTTTGTAGTCGAGTCATCGTGTAGAAGCATAGGTTTGTGTCATATAGGATATAACCCCTCGTCTTTGACATAAACTTTTGCAGAGACTGGAGACGGACCTGTCCTATTGGAGAGACTACTACCGAAGCAATGACCAAGGTCGTCAGCACCATTATGATGAGAACGCACCCCTGGGACCCCAGCACCGGACCACCTACCGGCATGGTGCAAACGTCAACTATGACTACTACTAAGTCAGCGAGGCTGATAAAGTAGAGGTGTAGCGCTTCCTGCATGCCAGACCCCACCCCCTCAATGGTAACAGCCTCACCTGTGTGCCACGTTTGTTTCCGAGCAATTGCAGCACATGTATTGCATCTTCGGCCAGTGGCTAGGTGAATAAAGTCATAACTGCAGCTGCCTGTATTGCTCCTGTTCTTACAGGGTATGAGTGACTTAATTTCGTTGTACTCGTTACAATAAAGATATTCTGACTTAGCCCAAGAAGTCAAAGTGGCACCAGTATTTTTATTCAAACATAGGTGCCTTCAAAAGGAGGAAAGTGTCTCTGGCGGGCATGAAGTTTGCACGGAGAGGTAGTCCTCAGAATACAGCAACTCAAGCTAGATGGGTGCAGATGGGAGTTCATGGCAAAAATTAACAGGCGCCCCTTTAACTGATTGTAGAAACAAGTCCTGATGTGTCAAAGATTGACGTTGTCAGTTCATACACAAAAGGGGTAGATGTGACAAAACAGCTCAATTCTGACCAGACAAAAAAGTAAAGCAGGAGTTTGTCACTTGTCTCATTTTAAATTACAGGGATGAGGGGAAAAAAGTGCAAGGTGAACAGTCCCTCCTGTGGAGGGGAGGGCAGGGAACCCCGTGCGAGGCTCAGTTATGACGAGTGCGGCTCTTCTTCATGCGAGCCGGTTTGGGTTTAGGGATGTACTGGTTGTTGGCCTGGTGCTCGAGCTCCCTGTTGAAGTATTGTATGGTCTTGTTCAAGCCCTCCTCCAGAGGAACCTGGGAAGAACAAGTAGCGTGAGGGAGGATGTAGCAGTCAGACAGGGGAGTGAGATGTGAGTATGCGAATGAAGAGGATACGCACCACAGGTTCCCAGCCCAAGAGGCGCTTGGCTTTGCGGATGTCGGGCCGTCTGCGCTGTGGATCGTCCTGGGCCTCAGGGAGGAACTGAATCCGGCTTTGGCTGACTGAGGGGCAGTGTCAGAGGCATGAGCGACGTGAAAGAGGAACTGGTAAATATTTGAGGCTGGGACAGACTCACTCACCAACAAGACTCTTGATAAGTTGGGCAAACTCGAGGATGGTGTGTTCTTCGGGATTCCCCTGAAGCAGAGGTATACGTGGTTAGTCAAGGTGACTGAGTTAGTCTAGTTCCTCTTTTGTAGGCGGACACTGAAGTCTCTCTCACCAGATTGACGGGGCTGCTGACATTGCTGTTCATGAGGGAGACGAGTCCGTTGACGAGGTCGCTGTGGCCGCATGGGACGGGATGAGAGATCATGTGATCAGAGGATGTATCTCTGTGCTGTCCTCACATGGGGCCTTGCACAGTGCATCTCCCACTAAAGCCCTACACTTTACTCCATCCACTCAGACATGCTCCCCCCACATAAACAGTACAATGCACACATTTGTTGGCCACATGATGACAGTCTATGTATTCAGTCAGCCAGCACTGGGACTTTGTTTTCCACCCACTATCCACCTACACCTCTCTTGCTGCCTTTCACATTTCACTTTACATTAACACATGTCATTACACAACAATGAAAAGCCTTTGTTTCACCTTCCCCCAACCCAGAGAGTGATGGGCCCCCCTTTCCACTGTGGAAGGGCACCCCCTCCAGAAAAATTAGACATAATGGATACATGTACATTTTGTATAATACCAGTCAGTGCACTGCATACACACTAAACTTTTAACAACCCGCACTCAGGCATCCCCCTCAAAAAGGCACCTACTGACAGGAGCTGTTAGCAAAATACTCCGCCTCCAATTCAGACTCCCTAACACCACAGAATTGAGGGTGGTGTCACTTCAGCTGGGCCTTGTGTGCAGACTCACCCCGCAGCTGTACATTTGTAGAGCAGATATGTATATTTCCCATCACTCACCTTACATACTGGAAGGCCCTGGTCTGTGATCCGGACCCATAGACCTACAAAAACGGCATCGATTCACAACTCAAACCAAACTGGCACATTAGTCACATTACACACTTAGAGCATACCCCTTCAAAAACTAGGCAGCAAGCTTGCAAAGTCAACAGGAGGGGCAGGCCGGTTCAATGGCATTGACCATACACAGCTCATTTAAGAAGTAGCCTTACCGTCAGGGGCTCCCCCTGCAGTGCCTGCAGGATGAAGTTGCTCACTACCCGGCCATCATTCATGTGCATCCTGGAGCCGAACGTATTAAAGATTCTGGCCACCCTCACCTCCACCCCTTCCTGTAGGTAAGGGAAGTGACACCTTTAACAGCCACAGGCAATCTGTATTCTTACATTCTCTCACCAGTATCCTCAGCTGTCAATGTTTACACTGAAACGGTCCATCTCATTCTGCTTCCACGTTTAATCACCAATTAGGCCGCTAATCTCAAACCAAGATTCACATACGTTCACCGCTCGCACCCAGTGAACACGCACCAGACCTGTGTGACACCCCACTGAGAAAACTGAGGTCCTCCTCAGTCACAATCATGCCTGCCCTGTCTGCTCCACCACCAGACGGCTTCCAGACTGCTTTTATATGTACCAGGAAGCACATGAGAATGCTGTGACATGTCACCTGCAAAGCATGCGACTTTCTCCCCCTAACCGCACCTTGTTCACACGATCCCTTCCCTGTATTACACGCCATTAACTCACCACTAAGGCAGCCATAACCACCTCCCATTACCCTGAGGGTATGCATGTCACAAACTATCACAGACACACAGTTACTCTTCAGCCCTCCACCGTTGTCAGGTTTGACTGCCTGGGCCGTTGACCCCAGTTTAATGGTCTTGCCTCCCCTGAAATTTCCTCCATGTTTTGTTGCCATTGTCCCTCTACTGGAATAGCCTGAAAGCAGAAAGTTATGCCATTCTCCCATTTGTAGTTGTTAGTAATTTTACAAAAACAGGCATTTGAGTTTATCAAAAATCAATACCTGTTGCAGCCCTACATTAAAACTCTGCCGATTTATAATCTTCATGTCATTTACATCCAGCGTTACTCGTGTGACCTTGTCGAACCGCTGGCAGCAGACATTTGGTTCACGCGTCACTAAGAGACAGCCACCCTTCATATTCCGGCCATCGAACAGTACCACGTCATCGCTCATCGCATGTGGACACACTACAGGGAAAACACTACGTTTTAATACCTACTCCTTTCAAAGTAATTTCTGTTGCTGCCACAATATGACAACTCACACCCAAGCTAAGTAGTTTAAAGTGCCCAAGACCTCCGGATTCAAATATGGAGCAACTCTACACTCAAACAGCTCCTCAAAGCAGGACATGGTAACTGATATTCAGGACAGAGCCCCAGTGTGACTACACACAATATGCCACCCAAACTGCCCTCATTTACCATACATTCTGTATTTTGCTGGACTCTGGTCCTGGTACCAGTTACTATTAGAGCTTCTTCTCACCCCCCATGAAGACTGAGTGATGGAGGCAGTTTACCTGCTTCATGTAGGCATAACACATGGTCTCCGCCACGCGCTTGCCCTCGTCATAGCAAGCACGCGGGCCAATGGGATTCACGTGGCCCCAGTAGTCCTCGCTCTGGGGGTGGACCTCTGGGTCTGAGGGGAGAACCATGGTGGCCAGTCAAGCTGCTGTGCACCTTATTTCTGGATGGAATTCCCAGTCAAGGCACGATAAACAAGGAGCACATCTGCCGCTCCCATACTTCTACCTAAAACCGGTCAACTGCAGCCAAAACCATTCAGCACCTACTAATGGCATCAGTGGACGGCCTTACCTCCATACACCTCTGATGTAGATGCCAAGAGGAGCCGGGCACCGACACGCTTGGCCAGACCTGGGGAGACAGTGTGCAAGCGATTGGAAACTTGACAACCAGGGACAAACACATTCAAAACTGAACCTGGATTAAGATAATCTGTGTCACAAATCCTGGGAAGAGAATCAAACCCACAGGCAGCTGAAGAACAATCTTGACCAGATGAATTTTCTGACAGAAAACTGTCTTCCTTACCTGACCGTCGATAGTAGGGTTCAAAACAAAAGACTGCACCCCTTTTCACTTATACCAAAGCCTTTGTCCAAACTACCAAAGCACTCTCTGGACCTTAGACAAGAGATGTCGGGTGCTTTAAACCCCTGGGCTCATCCACTCAGACAGATGAGCTTGGCAGAAGGAATCTCAGTCATAAACAGTGTGTGTTTCACACGTGGCATCCTTGTCTGTCAACAAGGAATTAGCCCAACCCCACACAAAAATGCATGTCAAAACAACTTACCCCCCTCCCAAGCCCTCAAAAAGGGAAAAAAAAAAAAAACTTTCTGCATTACTAAAGAGTGTACCATGGCAATGATGGCTGCAAGCTTAATCTTTTGTAATGAAAGAGTCCCATTACCCAGAATTCTCAGGGGGCAGCAGTCATGTCAATAGCTTGGCTAGGAAAAAAAAAAAAAAAAAAGACTAAATGACATGCAGTTTCTCAGACAGCATGCCAGGCTGGTGGGCTCTGCACTTACTATGGGAGCTCCGAATGAGGTGGTCTCAAGTGCACTACATCTGACATCACCTTCACAGGTAACCTCAGCCAAGAAATACATTACCTTGACATTTCGGTATGACTAATCGTGCAGCTATTTGGGAGTAATATCATTCAAGTAAACTGTGCTTGCGACTTACCCAGCATGTTCAGCGTGCCGATGGTGTTTGTCTTCAGGGTCTTTATGGGGTTGTACATGTAGTTTGGAGGAGAGGCTGGCGATGCCAGGTGATAGATCTGGTCCACTGTGACACACAAAGTAGAGCGTGAGTAAACTCTGCTCACAATCATCCAAGCTGTTGACACACACACCCCCAATTCAGTCTGACTACTACGTACATCGGGGACAGGAATATCACAACCGAGGCCGGGTGATGTTTAGCCAGTGCTCAGCAGCAGTCACATGACAGTCATGTGATACGTCTCCATCCATGGAGACAGTACTGCTACAAAGGCTCAGACCATACTGGGGAACTGTATCTGTGAGCTCTGCCCAGTGTCTGCCTCTGAATGTGCTGAGCATTACACGAGGTACTACCAGGTAACCCATTAACAGCAGAAACATACCGCTGACCAATTCATTATGTGACGCATCAACAGCACAAGCTTTAACTTTGGAGACAAACGTTGGTCATGAGGATCACAGGAGCAGAACCGCACCTTCTACACCGACACTAAAGTTTCACCCCCCAACCTCTGCAGCCATTACGATGGTGTCCCAGCTCACCTTCAATGTACAGTGGCTCCACCACGTCGTGGTTTATCAGCTCGAAGTTCTCATGGCCAATCCAGTGTTCCACGTTGCGCTTCCGGCCCGTGAAAAAGTTGTCCACCACAGTCACTTCGTGCCCATCCATCATGAGTTTGTCCGCCAAGTGGGAACCAACAAACCCTGCCCCTCCAGTGATCTACACACGAGGAGGACTGATGACTGGCAAGCTAAACACTTTGTCCGGTCATTTCCCTGGGTTATTCCAGGATGAGCAGGATCACTGACAACAAAGTGGCCAGACTTATGACAGCATTGGTTCAGAATCACTACATATTTACCAAGATCCTCTTCCTGTCCTTCTCTGACAGAAACTTGACTGGAGGGTACTTCTGAGCAAGACTGCAACAACAAAAGGGAACACAATCAAAGTATTGCTTGGTACCGAGGGACACGGGAACGCTGAATACAGCATTTGGGCTGGAAGTGCCAAAGCCAGTCATGTCTGCAAACTATGCATCTAAGCTGACTTACTCTCCCTACAAGCAGGTCAGACCGTGACAACGAGAAGGGGCAAATTGCTTTGGCACACAATGCATTTAGCATTAAATCCGACTCCACACCGTGCAGTAGCAGATCAACAGTCCTCATGCCACCTCCATCACAGGGGCTATAATTAACAGGACATGGGTAAGCATATACACAGCCAACGAGACCATCTCCACTCCCGAGTGACTAGGCAGTAACTAAAGGATCGGGTGGGAGGTCACCCTTTTCTGTTATTTCAGAGCCTGGACTTCATATTCCTCCAACAATTCTTAAAGTCACAAAAACCATTCAGCCAATGTGTATACGTATAAAGCTAATTTTCCTGAAAATAAGTTATTGTAAAAGGTCTTCAGAGCCACCCATGTACTCCCAGAACCTTTCCAGCCCACCACCTCCACAGCCCAGATTATTTTTTCCTCCAAGATTTCTCCTAGCAATCTAGACTGGAATGTCTTCAGACTGATAAGATCAACAGTGTAAGTGACAAATCATTTAAATAAAATCCTGCCAACTATATTCTTGTAAAAACAGATCACATGCATCGCAACCAGAAATGTGACTGTACAATAGAACAAAAAAAGCTGGGATGACAGTAAGAAGGTAACAGGAGACAAACCACAAACACAGGGCCCGCACACGTCAAACATGGCAAGGCCTTCACACCCTCACATGCCACAAACAAGGAAAAGCAGGCTTAACGAATGCAACATCTCCCCCAGAAGGATCAAAAGCATTTAAGCTCGTTTTCATCACGCAAACAGAGATCCTCCACAAGAATTTCCACAGCAACTGACACCACCAGCTTCTGACGTTGAGGAATACAGGAGGACAAAGACAAGATACTTGTACAGCAGCTGCTCTAGATGGAGTTTCTGGAAACCTGCAATGATCAACTTCTCGGTGTTTTACAGACATTTTCAGTCTGAGGGAGCCCACATTTCCCCATGGTTTTTCAAAGCCTCGCATCATTTAGCCTAGGTGTCAAAGGATCGTTTTTAAACAGTCCTGACTGGGCACTTACCACCAATCTTTCATGAAAATGAAGCCAAGAGAAAACATTAACTGACAGTTTAGATGTTTTGCACACTGTCACAAAAGGTCTACAAGGACACCATCTCATTGGTACTCTATTCTCCTGACTCAGACCAAAGTCCCACCTAACTCTTGAAAGACAAGTTCAGTATTTACCAATGTTGGTCGTTTATACAATATCACCAACACTTGAGCGTTTGGTGTTGTCTGTCTTATTGCTTCTGTTATGATTACCTGATGCTACTTAGTTATTCTGTATGAACAGACCACCTGCAGGATGTCATATGTGCACAGTACACACACACACACACACACACACACACACACACACACACACACACACACACACACACAGGGAAGGAATGGTCAGAACCTGTTAGGTCCTACCTGAGCTCCAGATCTCGAATCTTGTCTCGGAGCGGAGCTACTGCCTGCAGAGAGAAAGGCACAGTGAAGTCAGTGTTCTCAAAGACTTGACAGTGCCCCCTGGGGACACATTTCAGTACCTCACTACAAGTTGAATCAGACACGGCAACGGCGTAATCATGCTACCGTTATGCCTCACATTCCTGCAGGCACACGTCTCGCATCATCCCAGCCAGAGACATCCCAGCCAGAGTAAACACCACCTGGGAATCGTCGCGTCTTGTCAAAAAGACCATAAACAGGAAAATACACGGTGACGGGTGCCCACTCACAACCCAAACACTGCTAGCTAATCCTGACCGGTGCCCACTCACAACCCAAACACTGCTAGCTAATCCTGACCGGTGCCCACTCACAACCCAAACACTGCTAGCTAATCCTGACCGGTGCCCACTCACAACCCAAACACCGCTAGCTAATCCTGACCGGTGCCCACTCACAACCCAAACACCGCTAGCTAATCCTGACCGGTGCCCACTCACAACCCAAACACCGCTAGCTAATCATGACTCATATTCATACCCATTTGCACCCTATCATCTGTCAAGCCTCCAGGACAAATTATCTCCAAGTCGAGAAACCAGGTTGCTATACCATAACAACTGGCTTTTAGAATAAGGAATGTCCCCCTAAAACGGGGCAGGGTTTGATGCAACAGTCACCCCACCCACTCCAAAAAAGGCACATTGTGCTAGTGGTACAAATGAGGTATAAACATGCCTCAAACAGGGAAGGAGTATGATGTAGATGCGGTGTAACAGTACAATTAGTCAGAGTTGACTTTGCGTCCTCCAAACAAAGTTGTGCGGATTGCATCCACCAGCACCATATGCAGAAAGACCGCAACATTAGGACAGAATAGAGGACGCGGTCACAAACCTCTTCTATCTTGTGCTCAATCTTCATCTCACCGTGTTCCTGTATGGACCTGTAGGGGTACGTTAACACGAGTCAGTTTATTGGTCACCACGCGAGACTCTGTTTCCCAGGAACGGCTGACCACTAGGTGCCATGTTGCCATCATACCCAGAAGCAAAGAGCTTGATCTTTAACACATCCAAAACATTACCAAACGCAGTACCGTTATTCAAAAGCAAATCAATACCTGCATACAACAGTGAAGGTATGAAAGGGGCTGCAGAGTGCCATACCCTACCTCATGTTGGTGTAGGTTCCCCAGACAGCTGTAAAGCAAACAGAAAAGACACGTCATTTCCCATTGACTTTATACCGTACTTTAGAAGGGCTCCCGCCCCCACTGTATCAGGACGGGAAATCCATACAGCAGATGCATAGACATGTATTAGTAATATGGCTTGAAATTGTACATCATCCTCAAAAAATAGTTAAGACGATAAAGGAGAATCAGTCCACTTAAACCTCAGCAAAGGTGACACCTCCCCATGGAACCTCTGACAAACTACATACTAAGCCCATTTAAGAGGAGAAACAGGTCACGTGACATCGAAGATAGTGGGCAGAGGAACCACAGTGTCAGGCTGCCCGTTCGGCCTCGACTCCCTCAAGCCACTTTCGAGACCACTCATCAACCTCTGAGCGCTACAGCGATGCCATGGAGATCACGGTACCAGACCATGTAACCATGCCAACCAAATCAATCACAGTACATGGATTTGCAAGATGCCATACCAGCTCACTTCAGTGGGCAAGAATGGGTTCACGTAACAGAACAACGTGGACTATCACCCCCAGGCAAGCGCTACACGACGACCGAGTCTGTGACCAGAGCCATTTGTTAGTCTGACGCTCTCTAATGCCTCCCTGGCTGTCGAGGGCTCGCGGGAAATAGGGGAACAGCGGGGCCAGTGTGCGCCACGTAGCCCGTTTATGCCGCCCACCACTATAACAAGCTTCTCTGAAAAGTACAAGAGACCCATTCAGCTCTTAGACAAACAGCAGCGGAGACTGCAGAGGCAGAGTAAACCCAGGGCATTTCCCCAGTTAGGGCCATGTTCCACAAGGAAGAGCCTAGCAGAAGGCACCCGTAGGACCCAGTGAGCTCCCAGGTCACCCGTCACGACCCACAAAGCAAGCATACCCATCGAAAATGCATCCCCCCACTTTCTGGACAAGGCCCGACACTCTTACAGCAACAAGTCCTCAGAAATATAAAGCAACATCACACATACACCAGCCTAGGTAGACTTCTTAGGACAGCCTGCCCTCTGACAGAGCTGGTGTGGTTATTACGGGTAGTGGCAATGTATTTTACCCATTCACTCCCCACCTACATTTTAAAACATGGAAAATACAAGGAAGAGCCAAAAGTCAGCAGCATTCATCAATCAACATTTACAAAAGGAATATTTCACCACTACTTTTGGTGTTAAGATTTCACGTGTAACAATGCATTTAAAAAAGCAAGGCCGAAACACATCAGTTCCCTTCTCTTGTTTTCATCCAAGACTTTTAATGAGCCCCAACTGACATTCAAGACTTTCCTGGAGTTAGAGTCAGGGAATACCACATCCCATAATAAAGTTGCTGAAGCACTTGCTTTGTGACCACCCGATCCTCCAGAACCAAACCTTCCTCACGCCTCTCCCATTTACACCAGATCAGTGTGCTTATTTAACCCACTAATTCCTAAGAGCAACATTAATATGCAAGACAGCCCTCAATTTTCATCAATAGGGGATTTCACTATACAGCTAAAAATGACAAAACCCAACCTGGCTGATTTTTCTAAATTCCCCAAACCCAGATTATGCCGAACCAGTAAATCAGACAAATCCACTGACGTCAACAAACACTGGACTGCAAACCGTTTCCTTTCATCCCAGTGCACATTCATGTATCCTATCAGACCCCATCCTGGTGTACTTAGCACTTAAAGCAGCACATTAGAAAACATGCCTCACATCTAAACATTTAGAAAACTGCCAGCATGGGCCATGTTCTCCAACAAAGACAAGGCTGACTCTCAGTCCACATGTGCAGACACGATACTTGGGAGGACTTATCAAAACAGATACTAAACTAGTAGAAAATAGCGATTCATAAATCAAATAAAATGTTTGCCACCATCCAGAGAGCTAGCCAAAAACTAAACTAAGCACACCGTCCAGCTTAATGTTAGGAGTCAATTACAAGTGCCCCAAGATGCAGAAGCCCACCTTAGGAGCTACCAGATTCCTGTTCTAATACAGTATGCTGGGATTTATATGCCTTGCTGTAGGTCATTTTGAACAATGCAAAAATGTAAATTCACAGGCTTCAGTTTTCACTTGAGGGGAGTTGGCACAGAGGTGCCAGTTTACCCGCAACAAACTTTTCACGGGGTAGGTGGCCATCACTGGCGGCTAGATACGCCTGGCGAACCCTGGGCCAAAATCGAAGGCCACTGCGACACTGACGGAGCCAACGTGAGCACAGTGACCACCGTGGCCAACGTGAGCACAGTGACCACAGTGACCATTGTGACCACCGTGGCCAACGTGACCATTGTGACCACCGTGACCATTGTGAGCACAGTGACCATTGTGAGCACAGTGACCATTGTGAGCACAGTGACCATTGTGAGCACCGTGAGCACAGTGAGGCAGGTCTGCAGGAGTCTTCGCTTTACACCTGTTGCACTACAGCACTCTTTAGCAGAAACACCTCAGCTCACTTTCTGTCCTCATATAAAAAGTCATTCTGAACAAACATGGTGTAGCATGACACTTGACCAAAGGCAGAGTCCCCTCCAGCCCTACTTCAGCACCATTTGCTTACATAAATACAGTACATCCATTTTGCCCCCCCCGTTACTCACATGCAACGTAGGCAATCAGGGCCAGGGCCACTAGCAGCTTCATCATCCGCCTGTTTAATCCTGACAGCATCCGAAAGATCCGCTTCATCATCAACCCCCCCCCCCCCCCACACCCCCCCGCCCCCCCCCCCGACAGCCCCACCCAGACCCCCCCCCCAACCCACCCCCCCGCCCCCCAGCCTCGCCGACCAC
>JAACJT020000001.1:31966991-31980182 GCA_009936485.2 Gymnarchus niloticus | reverse complement strand
GACAGTGCTTCGTGTTAAAAGTGCTATATAAATAAAATTGAATTGAATTGAATTGAATTGAATTGAATTGAATTGAATTGAACATGTTGCCGGAAGCAGATGCTGGTGCTCGAAGCACTGAGGAGCAATATAAGGAATGTGATGATTGAGAACATTGCACAAGGAGTGGCAGGATTGTTAGAATGCCTGCAGGGGAAACACGGCCACATGGGCCACGGATTCATCAACCTCTGCTTTTGTGAGCGTGCCTCTCCAAAAAGACATCACTGCAATAGGAACTGAGTGAGCGACTATAATCTGAGTTAAATTGCTTTGTGATATAAAGATTCATTTAGCTTGAACTTCTCAGCTGGAAGTATTTCTCAGAAGGAATTCTCTTGAGAGGTTCACATTCATACTAGGACAAGAAGATGTTGAAGGTCTGGATGCTAAATGTTTGCACACTTATGCACATCCTCTCTCTCTCTCTCTCACACACACACACACACACACACATATACACACACACTTGAAATTGGCTTCCATTTTAGTGCAAATAAAAATCTACAACCCCAAACTGTAACTCAAAATTTGCCTGAAAAAGATATCTAGGAATAAATCACATGCGGATTAGCATGGAATAGCTGTAAGCTAAAGTAAAAATTCTGCTAAATCCCACATGAAGCGTGACCTTCTGAATTAATTATACCATATGAATAGCTTCTAGTCATTTATAATGCAGATAGATTTCAATAAAATGGATATGGACCATGGACATATTGATCATGACATTAATTATTGTTCGATTTCAAGGTTACTTGTTGTGTCTGTGCCTAGAGGTCATTTGCATCTCCTCATAATGTCCACTTGACCATACCGTCTGGTCTGATTAACTTTGCTGATCGGCTGAGCTTGACTGCAGAACCCGGATGTCCCCAGGATGACAGTGTCATGCTGTTGTCTTTGGCTTCTTCTTAAATAGGAAATCTAAAACTTAAAATAAGTCAGTTTTGTTAGCTTAGCCTAGATATTAATACGGGAAATGTACCCACTAGCTCATCGACACTAATTTGATGATCTCACTTTGCTGAGGGTCATTCTTCAGGATTGAATAGAGGAAAAACTCCTCTCTTTTCTTTGAGATCTTAAACACATTTCTGTGAGTCCAGATTAGTGGTTAAAGACCTTGGATAATCTGTCACATTTGTATCCTGCCAAGTTTTAGCTCAGCCATGCCCAGACTGGCCATGCTGCACCTCACCAGACTTTCAGCACACCTGTGACTCCTTTTTCTGCTTGTGTGGTTATCAGGATTTCGTTTTCGATTTTCACTTCCTTGCAGAGTGTTGTGTTTCTGACCATACTGAGCAAGGCAGTCTGTTCCTGTCTATGACTTCCACCTGAGTAATCCTTTTTCTGGATTCTTCGTATCTTGGTTTTGATTTGGTGATTTTCCCTCTGTTGCTCTTACTGGTCCAGTGACATTTTGCCTGTGTCCGGATTGTGGATTTTTAATTACGGTTTGATTTTGGTCCCTTTGGTTTTCCATCACCTGCTCTATGATCTGCTGCCTTTATTTTGCGCTACAACTATTCCAGACTGTAATTTAAAATTATACCTTGTACATCTGCAACCAGATTCTCAGAACATCACACAAACCTTCCCAACCTCACTGTTTGCAGAATGTTACTGGCCAGAGGAAGGTGCCAATTTTGGCATAATTACAAGCATTTTGAATACTCTGGGGGTGTATTTAAGGAATACAGTGATGTACTTCAGTGCTGGCAGACGTACGGTAATTCCTGTCCACCAAATTAAAAGTTGCTGGAGATCTCCTCCCTCCTCCCAGATCAGATGGCCCACTCTCGAGTTCTTCAGAACTGAACCAGTAATGAATTATTCTCCTGTGGTCTCTTGACCTCAAGAGCATTTCTAAATATCTAGAGAATTAAATATAGTGAGAAGGAAATTTGCATGTTCAAAGGTTCAGCAACGAATTTAATTGTCTGATCATCTTCTGGGAATAACTGAGGCAGTCACATCAAAGTAAAGAAAACCAGAACTTTTTCTTGGACGTTTTCCTCTGTATTCACTATATGACTCACATATGATGATATGTTTCTCATATCTCTTCAATTTATGGAACCAATGACACGTAGGATAACAAGAAACAAAATTTAGTCCTCTCCAGAAGGATGAGCATGCTGAAACTCAAAAGGAAAAAACTTTTACAATGAAACCCGTTGAGTTGGACGGTGCTGGCTTTTTGGCGGAGAGCTGTCATCTGTTATAGCAAACAGTGACACCCCATTGCGTGAAACGAACCCCACTGATGTTTCCTCTCCCTCTGTTTGAAAGGGGACGCTAGTCTCTGTGACCTCTCTCAGGGCCCCTATGAAGCTCTGTGCTTTGTGGCTGCAGGGGGTTCAAGGCCTGTGAACACTGTGGTTATGTCTTGTAATTGCCATGTCCTTCAAATTGCCTTAAGAGTTTTTTTAGTAGAAGTTTGTCATTCTAGAGGACACATACTGGAGAGCTGGCAATAGACAACTGCTGGGTATCTTTGTGACAGTCTGTTACGCAAACTGATTGGCACAGACGGTTGAGTCTGTTCTATTGGCTAGGTATAATAACTTTGCAGGCACTCACATGAAGAGACAACACATTTCTGCTAACTTGCAGTCCGTATTTTATTGCGTCCCCCCTAGAACAAGCATACAACTTAGGTTCCTATTCCACGCGTATGTTCACTTTCAGCTTAATACTACAGTTTTGCACCTACACCACCCACCTGCCTGTTCATCTGTTACCTTGCTCTGCCTATACTATGGATGGTCTACTATGCACACCAGGCTGGCATACTCATCAAGCAGGTGAGGAGCAGATGTATTCAGGAAAGCCCAGCTTGCTAACCCATCAGCCCTGAGGGAGATTCCATTTGAGAAACTGATAACTGTATCTTATAACCTGGATCTTAATGTTGGAACGACCTTCTTATCATGAGGATTGAAACATTTATCGCTTGAATTAATCATTTGGAATCATCGCTAGGGACACCTCATACACCTCCAGAATGCTTTGATAGGTGTGAGCTAAACAGAAGCCAGGTTAACAGCCAAAACCAGCTTGGTCTAACCGGGAGAAGGACACTGAAACCATTTGTTTGGACAGCGTGGGAAGCTCTACCATCAATATGCAGACCCCGAAAACGATGGGAACATCAAATACACCCACGTCTCTCGGTCTGACAGTCCAACACTGTTGCACTGTGCCTCCAAAGACACCACCTTAATTTGTGCAATTTCATAAAAGGCTTATGAAACTGCAAGTGTTCTTGCATGTGAAATGCAGGCTGCCTACGCAGCTCACCTTAGTTGTGTGCTGGCTGCATTTGTAGGCCCTAAAGCGTGACACATTTCGTTCTCTCTGCCATTACCTGCTCAACGATCCACTGCCAACCCAGCTCAGATTTCACGTCTTAAATGTCATGGCATCACTGCAGAAATGTAATGACCAGACATTTCTTTGACTGAAACGGCCTTGATGATATAGTACCAAGCCACAAATCCCAATTGAGACATTCAAATCTGTGCTTGTAATGTCTTTATAAATACATAAGCTCATTATAATACATACAAATGAACAGTGCACCCAAGTGATTCTAAACATTCACCCATTTCCCTTCCTTTCACACAGTCCATTTCTTGTAGTTATTCAAAAATGTCCTTGGAATTAATTCAGGTCTGACATAACTGGCGCTGAGATGCTGATTGACAGGATCCTTCCATTTTAGGGAATGTTGCAGAGGTAGCACGATACTCACATCGCAAATTGTCTGCCTCTAGGTGCTCTTGTCTGACGCCATTTATCTCTTGCTGGTCAAAAGGACCTCAAATCTGCGGCCAGTTGTAGGTTTACATACAAAGCTGTTATCGAAAGTAAACTTACGGAGTCCCCTCGCAATGAATTTTGACCTCAGTTCTATGGCTGATGGTCGCATCTTCTCCTGTGTTCACATCGGAAGAACCGCAAGTAACTATAGACACAATACTTCTACCTTTAACACTAAATTCTGGGCCATTTTATTAAATACAATACTTCTTAGGTGCTGTTAAAGGAACTGATTAATGCTCCTTACTGTATTTTGCCATCTAGTAATACTGCCAGAAATGAGTCCAACCTAAATATCTTTTAAAGATGTGGTTAAGGCACTCTTAGATTGAAAACCTATTTATTATCTGTAAAGAAGCATCTTACTTTTACTGAGAATATTCTAATTAAGGTATAAATGACAGAGATAAGCTACTAGCTTTATTTTGTTCTTGTCCTTGACAAAAGATTTAGTTTAAGCAAATAAAAGGTATATCTTGTTGGGGATTTAATGTTATTGGGGTATTTATTTAACCTTTACTGTATGGTTATTTTGTATTTGTCTCAGTTTCTCACTTCGGATAACAGCATCTGCTAAATAAATAAATGTCAACTGAATGATCAACATAACTTTTAAATCAGCATCACAGAGCATTTCTAAGATTATGCATGGATGAAGCGATACCCAATAATCCTTAACTTCAGTCGAAATACTTCAGGATCCATAGTAATATATTGTTGGTAGACGTTTTTTTTCATTAGCTGTCGGGACGTTGCTTCTCACATGCTTTCTTCTCCTGACGAGGGTTTGGAAGATCCGCAAGAGCGCCCCCAGCAGGAGTAAGCGCCTCATCCCGTTCACAGTGGTCACCACAGTGATGTGCTATGCCCTGGTGGACGCCCACCTATGTTGGCAGAACATTACAGAATTCACGATCCACGCCAAAGGTCTTCTACTTTTCAGTACTTTATTTACAGATTAAAAAACAATGAACCGTCATGAGGGGAAAAAAACACATACAAATTATACTAGCTTTTGTTTTGTATAAACTGATTGAATTTCGTATAAAGGACCAAATCTGTAAAAAGAGAATACCCTAAAACAGCCAGAGCTGTTAAAAGTGGACCTCCAGTTTCATTTACTTATTAAAACTGGTTGTTTTAATTCCTGTCAGTATTTAAGGCTGTTTTAATGTTATATACCTGCTGTGGATGAATTAGTTTATACATGCATGGAATTCATTAACACTTCAAGAGACAGAAGCCCCCCCCCCCCCCCCAAAAAAAAAAGCAGTTTTTGTATCTGTAGTACCATAGTACAGGTCAGACCCGTTGACCCCAGCTCAAAGTAATACTGGAACTGATCGGTCACAGCAGGACAAGTGAAATCCTAAAGGCATCTGATTTACATTAAGTACTTGGGTAAAGCATAAAACAAAAATACCAAACATGATCTTCCGGTGCAGACTCCTCAGTGTCATTTCCTCCTTGCCTGAGAGCTCCGATTCTGATTGTTCTGATATGGGTTCCACTGTTTACTGTGCCCGTGAATTCAGTTTATGGTCATTTGAATGGCTGCTAACAAGACAAACCAAAACTGGAGTGAGTACGGCATCTCTGTCAAGAAATCAGGTGAATCGCTGAGCCAGTGTTTCCCAACCGGGGATACACGAGTAGTTAATACGGGGTACGTGGAAAACTTGTGGAATGTAACTTTCTAAACACAGAAACTATTACTGGCCATACAGAATGGTTAATTCAAGTTGTCACTGATTTCCCCGAAAAATGCACGACAAACTGAGCGACTTCACAGCAGCATCCCTCCAAAGAAATCGTCCGCAGGCACTTTTAAAAATTCTTATGATTTTATATATCTCACTATTTTGAGTGCAGTTAGGTTTATACTTACGAGTTAACTTTATTTATTTATGATGATACAGCTCTGATTTGAATGAGACAGGACTTGATCCATACTAAAATTGCCACTGGGATGCAGAAGGCAGTTTGGGAACCAGTATTTTAAACATGAGAGTCTGTCATCATTTCCAGCCACTTGTCTTTGAGGATCTCGCTATGGCAGAGTGTTTTATCTGCATGGATGTCAGAAGGTTACTACTGCTCTCAGGACCTGTCAAATCTGTCACGAATTGGCCTGCAGCGTGTTTCACTTGTCACTGCCACGTTTGACGCCTATGTTAAAAACACAACTGGCAAGCTGAAGATAATGTGTTTTTCCAGCTTGTCATGTCAGCTTACATTTCGCGTACAGGACAGAGTGGATTCTCTCGCTTCCGGTCCTATAGCAGATGATGCAGCTACTTAAAATATGCTATACGGGGTGGGCAGGAACACAACTTCCTAATTGGAACGGCTCACAAAATGGCAGATTTTGACTAATGGCTCTCTAGTCCCCTGATGTGCCTGTGAAATTACTCCCACGATGCAATTCACAGGAAACAGAATGAAAGGGCGGGACTAAACAAAGGAGCTGCTCGTACTTGAGTGGGGACAGTCGCACTCAGGCCAAACGAACGGCCTGCTGTCAGTCTTCAAACAAACACATTGACTAACCTGCTCTACAAATTATGAATGCATCTAGGAAATTTTACATTAGGTGAAAAAATGATACTGAGCAGCAATACGTGTTTTTTTTTTTTTCCTTGCCCTGAATGACCCTGCAGTCCACAGTGCATTTGACTGTAAGGGTCGGCAACACAGCCCAACATTCAACATGATAAACGAAGGGGCAATTTCTACCCCTCCTGCACACCAAATCTTCCAGCCAGCATTACATGTAATGTACGTCACAAATTACAAAGGTTATAGTGGTGGTGATGGGGAGGGGGTCTTAATTCTGCTGCACACTTGGTAGGACAATCAGTAGGAAAGCTTCCAACCCATGGCACTTCATGGGAACCATTAGGAAAGTGCAAGTTAACTGAGAGATAAAAAGGGGGGGGGGGGGTGTGTGGCTGGGCCCATTTACCACCATTTCGCCTGGTCCAGTGAGCCAAATGTGCTACGGTTCCCAGGTGAGCAGCGAAAAAATGCAACAACAAAGTTCAGCATCGTGAATTGTACAACTGGACACGTACTTCAGCTCCAGTGAAGGGAAGACGCCTAAACTGACCTCTGAACTTGAAACTGGGCTCTTCAGCCTCCTGCATGAGGCCTTGTCATTTTTTTTTTTTTTTACCATTCAGATAAGACACCAGTGATCTCTGGAAACCCGTCTCCAATTACAACAGACATCTGCAAGCATCTCAAAACTCCAATCAGCTGGAGCCTTCAGCCACCAGACAGCATACTGCCATGCCACATCCCAATCCAGGATGAATCTGAATTTTACTCAAAATATTGAGCCACGTGATGGGCACGGCTGTTGTACCTTTGAACAAAGGTAGAGTATTTAACCTGAATGGTTTCCTCACGTCTCAGACGTGCAAATCGAAAATGGTGAGGAGAGTATAATTGCAGGTTCGGTAAAGGTTTTTTAAATATAAGTAATATGGGTCACAGACCTACCACTCCATGATATTAAGCTTTCAATGTCGATGTTTTAAGGAAACACGTCACACACGGAACAAGAACAGTGCAGGATGATGTTTTTTAACCCTACTGGGCCACACCAGAGAGATCAGGTGAAATTTCAGTGTCCGGTGGCAGCATGGATGTGACGCTACTGTTTCTGGGAACATAGCATCCCTCTATCTGGCTGAAAGTGCTGCGTGAAAGAGTGAAGGCTTAATTTGCACAATGCCCTGAGCATGACCAAGTGGAAACCAGGGATGCGAGTCACTTCAGCTGGATGCTACATGGTTTAAAACGTGCACGGACAAAAAAAAAAGTTAATCCGACATGGATAGGTGAGGAGAAAAGAAATGGCGGCAGTTAAAAAAATGGAAATAAAATAACTTTTTGATTTAATTATTCCGGGCCTGGAGCTTGGACCGGACCAGCATGTGTGTGCAAGTCTGTAAAAACATTCGATAGAAAACAGGTAAATCCTTCTAAGAATCCACTCCAAGTACATAAGGGGGAACCAAGGTCAGGCTCAAACATAACCCACCCACAAAAGTTTCCCCACACCCACCCCATAAAACAGAACAGCCGATCACAGCAAAAAACATCCAAATTATCCACAATACGGCCATGACAGTGGTTGCTCTATTGCTATCCTATCCATAATTAATTGTCTTTAGGCTCAGCTAATGCAGAGATTAACACAATTCGAACACTGGCTCTTCAAATTCCAGGTGAAGAGAGTCAAATATTGAAGAGCTGTCCACCTGGACACGGATAAACCAGAATACGTGGATCCTTCCTTGGCTCCGACGCCTCTCCCAGAGGGACAGAGGTGGTTATTGCAGCAGTCTGGTTTGGGTTCAGAGGTCAGGGGTCACAGGTCACGGTGCTGAGTCCCGGCAGCGTGATCCTGCCTTTCCTCTGCAGGTCGTGCTCGGAACCGCGGTTGAGGCGCCCGATGAGCATTTTCTCGTAGAGTAGCGGGTGGTACGCCCCCAGCGTGCAGGCCGCATCATAGTACTGCTCGTGGTAGTGGCACAGGTCCGTCTGGCGCAGGGAGGGGATGTACTCATATACATGTACCTCCTCACACAGCGCCATCATCAGGATGATCCCTGGGACACACACAGTCAGAAGGGAAGATTAATTCACACTGGCAACCTGTGCCGTGTTTCCCCCGAAAGGACTAAATATTTCACAGGAGCAGACTGGGTCTCGGGCTGGCGTGGCAATGGAATGACACCAATAACCTAGTGATGTAAACGTCAGCCTTCCCTGTTAGCTGCCATTCTGTACCTTTTTTCTTTTGTTAACAGATTTTAAACTGTAATTAAATGATCTCCAAGTGATGAAAAAACTTTTGCCTGGCATAGACAGACAGACAGACAGACAGACAGACAGACAAATGCATGCGTCACCACTGACGCATTCCTGTTCCCTGTACTCGCTGCGGGTGAGAATCTCAGTCCAAACCCAACGTAGATCTCAGCAGCGATGGATTTCAGGGCGAGCTGTCGCTCACACTCATCATCACTGAGCTGTGCATCCCCAGGCTGTCCACTCTCCCAAGCTGCACAGATAAAGATGCTCTGATCTTGTGCATCCTGGAGCATGTCATAGCGCTGGGATCTGCGCTCGGAAGACTGACGGCGAATCGTACACAAGGAGGCACATGGCAGCCAATCACAGGGAGGCCGAGCTGACGACCTGCCCGTTTCTGACACATCAGACAGTAGTGCCTGAAGTTTTCAGAGCTATGAGATGAGGAGGCTTCCATCTGTCAAGTGATCCTGAGGACTGGCTGCAAACTCTAAGCTACGCTGGTAACTGGAGGCATGAAGCCCAGGACCAAGCGTCACTAAAGCAGGGAGTAAAAGGAGAAAAAGACAGAGAGAGGAAGGGGGGCATGGAGATAGGCAGAGAGTGGCACTCACCGATGAAGCCTGAGGACGGGGGGTTAGGCTGGATCATCTCCTGTGTGTTACCCTGGATGATGTCCCAAAGCTGCCAGATGAACTTGGGGTGGAGGATGTAGAAGGGTTGGTTGGGTTTCTTCTTACGATGGTCCACGTACGGCCTGAACAGGTCGTAGTCGGGGCTCTGGTACCACTGAACAGAGACGGAAGGCCTGGTGAGCACCGTCCAGCACCAGATCCAGAGAGTGCGGCCAAGCACACTTTCAGTGGCTGCTGAAAGGTGGCATCACGGCCTTCCTATGTAAGATTCATTCGGAGCTGCTCCTCAGTAACACGAAATAAGCGGGGGGAGCTCAATGAAGCACAGAAACTCCACACACAGAGAGGCAGAAATAAAACCCTCAGCACTGAAGGTCTGCAGCAACACACCGTGAGCTGATGCGTACCTTTTGGAGGTTCACGACATAAGGTGCTGGATCCCAGGCTACCAGTGTCACATCCCTGTACAAGGCACTGGTGTTAAACTGGTGCTTCGGGTTGGCCAAGATCTGAAAGTTCACAGACAATCCATCAATAGGGGGAAGACCAGGGCTCTTAGACACTCCCTCCCTCCTCCTATAGGGTCATCGGGATCTTCCTGGGAAAGCACCTCACCTGAGAGTTGATGATGCGAATGGTGGTCTTATTTCCGACGTCCTTCTGATAGCCCTCCGTAGGCGCTGTGTTGAAGCGCAGAACAGCCTCGTGGGAATCTGGGAGTCACATCACGAGTCTGTCAAACAGCCGTGAGTCACGCAACACTAGCGGAGTCAAAACAAGCTCCATTGTCACAGCTCTTCTGTCCTGCTCCTCCATTTGATTCTGCACAGCCGGTGACTGACTCCCTCTAACCAGTCCTACACTTTATCCTACATCCACCTCCCATCCCACAATCCCTGATGATACTTCCTCACCCTTGCCTCTAACATGCAAAAGTGCAATATTTTAAGGGACCCCTTTTTACTGTATTTCAATGACCTGCTGTTATGGCCGGCGATACTTCTAAAATGGAAAAGCGCCACCTAGTGGCGAAAGTTAGGTACAGATGACGCCCAAGGATCTGAGATTAAATTTAAGAGTGGAATCCTAGTCTGCAGAATGCTCACTTTCATTGGACCGCCACAGCCGGATCCATTGGGGTGTGGCGCTTTCACACGTAATTTTATCAACCCAACGCTGAGGTGTCATTCTGAAATCTTTAAAAAGGCAATTCAGTACTGGCCAATGATTGTTGGCATAGCTTGATGTAAATCCGCCCATCGACGGTCTTAGACACTAGCAGCTCGTTCCAAAGCTGTCAGCAACATCATTCGCCCTTCATCTAGCATATGCCCTTCTTTGATCTGCCTTTGACCTTTCAGAGAGGTGTGGAACTGGGCAAAGACAGGAGACTACCAGGACTGAGACATACAGACACAAAGACACCACCGGGAAACACACGAGGTGCGACATTCACAGCTCCCGCCACTAGAGGGCTGCCAAGGGCTTGGCGGAGCAGCGATTACGGCTGCCTGCCCTCAGCAGCTGGTTGGACCGGCAAAGCAGCTGCCGCACATTATCTTGATCATTCACCCACAGACGCTATTTAACAGGGGACAAATAAACAGTGCCAAGGTTTCACACTGAGAAAGCAAGAAACGGGAAGTAAGAAAAATGGAACCACCTCTTCTACTGACATTATGTTACGGAACATTTACTCTAATGCTAGATGAAAAAAAAAACCAGTTCTGTGGCAACTGGATTTTCTTAATCCCCCTTGGAGGGCCCGCCGTGTCACCCAGGTGTGTGTGGCAGCCGGTACAAGTAAATTAGAGAGGCCTCCGCACAGCCAAAGGGCACCACTCTCCCACACAGCAATGTTGGAGACGGCGTGGAACCATTGTGTCTCCCGTGGCAACACCATGGCAACACTGTGGCCACATTCCGGGCACTCCGGGGAGGGGCTGGGAGCCTCATGCGCATCTGGGCCATGTCAGACGTGCAGATGGACGTCGGGGCTGCAGACCCGACAGCGGGAAGCACCGCACCCAGCCTATGGCCGGCTACTTAAGGGCTGGCGTTTTGATGCATTATCATCGATACCATCTCAGGGGCACAACCAGCAAGAGCTTTGTCAGGAAGTAGGTGGGACGAGGCCCAAACCTAAATTCGTGAGGAGAAATGAGCTTTTTTTTTTTTTTTTGCCTTTAATTTGCTGGAAAGTTTGTTCCATTTCTCGGAAGCCGCCCTGACCTTTAAACGGGCAGGAACACCTAGTGAGCCTGACCTGCTCAGACTTCATGCCTGGGGTTCAACTGCACGACGGGCCCAGGAATGGCAGCGGGTCAGCAAAGCTACAAACAAACGAGCAGCAGCTGGGCAGACTCTGCAGAGGAACATCTGGCAACTGCTTTACTCTTTACTCACACGATCACACTAAAGAGTAATGAATACAGCAACAGGAACGAGAACAACACGTGTGTGTGCACACAGACTGCATGCTTCACACGCATCCACATGCACACGTTCCATCCCTCGCCTAGAGGGACACAGGGGACAGCAGGGACAGCCTGCATTCCTGTCACTCACCAATCTCTTTGCCCAGGGACGAGTGGAGGATGGCTCCGGCAGAGGTCACCACAGCACACGTATGAAACTTGGAGTCAAACAGCTGCTCCAGGGGTCGATGGGGGACCAGCTTGTGCCAGCCCAGCTGGTAAAATGGTTCCTCGGTCCCGTCTAGGACCCGGATCTGTACCTGTGTCTTGAGCTGACATAAAAGCTCAGGGACGCTGCGCTTGGTGTGCCGGCGCCCCCTGTAGGCCACGTGGTGCTTGTTAGCGTTCATGTAGTCCCTCATGGCCTTCTGCAGCCGGGGGCTCAGCATACTGGATGACACAGACCCCTTCCACAGATTGCGCACCACCGCCTTGGACTTGCTGAAGTAGTAATCCTCCTGGTCATCAAAGCGATGCCAGCGCTGGTCGACCCCATGCGAGTCCTGTTGTGCGTCTCTCTCCTGCTCCTCTTCCTCTTGCCTCTGTCCCGTTGTGCTCCAGGTCATTCTCTCCTGCTCTTGGCTCGCACCTTGAGAACCGGGGCCCGGGCCATCTTCATTCAAGGCAGGCTGCCAGCCTGGGGTTTGGAGTTCTTGGTACGCCTTCCCGTCTGTCACCTCTGGGCTCTCCTCCGTGCCGGGGCTAGGTTCGAGGCCGGGCCTGGGGCCAGGCTCGCCCACAGTGGTGTCGGGCTGCGAGCCCATGATGGCTCGAGGGCGGCCCTGCAGGGATACCAGGCGGCGTGCCTCCGTGTGGGAGATCGCGGCCAGGCTCCACGAGTTGCTGACGTGTGAATCCATGAAGTAAGTAAACAAGGCCAGGAAGAGGAGCACCCAAGCCAGCATTCCCAGCAGAACCAGCTGCTTCCAGTGCTTCATGCTGGACTTCATGGTGTCCCCAGGGACAGGAGAGATGAGCACCACGCCTAGAAGGCAGAATCACCACCATACAATTCACAACCTGCTTTTCATTGTTTCTCTCTCTCTGTTCCCTCGAAGTCCTATGTTTACTTCTCCGTTTTTATCCCTCCGCCTGGCATTTTGGTGCATGGACAGCACCCCCTGCAGGGCACTGCCAGATTGCTCTCGCAATGTCGGTTAGCAGTCTGTCAGCAGTCTGTCCGCCTGCAGGTCTGCATCACCGGTCCTCATCAGGCTGTTCTGACACCAGGCTGCGCTTTAATCGCAGCGTGGGCAGACCCCCCCCCCCCCCCCGGCGCCCCCCTCCCCCCGAGGACCCCCAGAGCCCCCCCCCCCCCGCCCCGTCCCCCCCCCCCCCCCACCCCCCCGCCCTCCCCGCCAGACCCCCCCCCCCGCCCCCCCCCC
>JAACJT020000001.1:31928572-31966891 GCA_009936485.2 Gymnarchus niloticus | reverse complement strand
TATTTGCTGACATATTGAGTGGAGTACTTTAACAGCATCATCTTTTAGGATTTTGAGTAGTTCAGCTGGGATTCCATTAACTCCGCTAGCCTAACACCAAAGTAGGGCCCTCTAAAAACTAACTATGCTCTCTCAAAGGCTATCCTCTTACAGCCTATCTAAGGCTCCTATGGTTTGAGATTATCTGACATTCATTATCTTAGGATCCCACCACTAAGGCGATGAGAATACCAAAATGGCTATGGTTCCACCTAGCCTAGGAGACCATTGTTAGTAACATTAAGATTTATAGTACTTAACAAGGGCGAGAGAACACAACATTCTGTCTGAATTCCAGGAAACTAAGGGCCTTTTCTACACTGGTTGTCATCGTACTGGGACACAAAGAGGAATAAATCTGTTTTTTGTGTTTTTTTTTAATTTTGCTGTTATTGTGATGTTTGGTGGCAAACAGCACGATTAACTTACATTGCACTTAAGGGAAGTAAATCATTTCGACAGCTTAAACATGAGTCTATCATCTGCTGGGATCAGTCAGAGTCAGAATTTCTCTGTTGGTGTTTCATTAAGGGAAAAATTGAAGTAAGAAGAGAGAAAGCTGCCATCCATCTAGTTGTTAATACAGTTCTCTGTATTACTTTGTTCCACCTGCCCTTCATTTTTGGTGTTTTGTACAAATCTGTATTTTCCCTGTTTGTTTCCACCAGTGACCTTCCCAGAGTTGGCTGTAGATGTGACATGAATATTTTGGTTTCCTTTTAATCTCCACCTCCAACATCAGAGTTTTTGGTTTATTTTGGGCTCTCGCTGCCCCGTTTTATCCCATCCCCACCTTGAACTCGTCTGCTTCCAAAAAGGGGAAATTTACGACACTCCAGTGTGTCGTTGAGTCCCCAGCTCTCACGGTTCTGTTGGCCATCCCTGTCAGACCCATCCTTATGGGTAGGAACTCCAAATATGGCAGAGCTGGAAAGCTAATGACATCCTGTTTTTTTATTCTAGTTTGGATCAAAACCAGTACAAAAAAATTTCAAAGAAGAGGCGAAAGACGAAAGACACTCCAGTGAATACAAAGGCTTTCATTTCGTCATGGTCCTTCCATTCAAACTGGCTTGATACAAGATAAATGTGTTCCCGTTAGTACCAAGGCAGTCCCGTCGTCTCTTATCTCTTGCTGGGACAGTGAGGTCACTGGAGGGTATAAATAATCCTTCCTGGACGGTGTCATGTAAAGACTGCACATAACAGTTGCAAAACCCAGCTGTGCGCCTACAAGCTTCTGCACAAGCATTGTAAGACTTTATAAGCTTGAAAGTTTATTGCCTGGGGAATCTTTACCCTCAGGGCAAGGCTACTGGCAAAATAACAAATTTTGTCCATATTTTGTATGCAGTAATACTTCCATCCATCCATCCATCCATCCATCCATCCATTTCCTACCCACTTATCTTTGTCAGTGTCTCAGGGTACGTCTATCCCAGGCAGCAGAGTACACAGCGCTGGAGTGAGCCCTGTATGTAATACCATGCTTTAATTTATGAGATGTAGAAACAGAGAAATCATTATTAAAAAAACCACACATTTTGTCATCGTCTATGGGGCCTACTTATTTGATACTATTTGATGTTAATATTTGAGTACAGTAGGGAAAAGGTCAAAATTAATGAGGTAATTATGGAAAATACCCTACGGTACATACTTGATGTGTGAAAACAGCCAGGCATCAGCGCTGGAGGACTGGCTCCTTCCTGGAACAGGTAGATGTGTCCACATGGCGCCTCCCTCAGAGCAGATCGGGGACGCAAACACTCCTCTTACATGCATCCCATCCGCTGGGTGAAATTGATTCCCAGTGGAGAGCAGCGACTCAGCTTAACTCTGCCGTGCAGTAGCATCAGGGGCTTCCCCATCACCAGATTTTTGTTTTATCCCCTAGGAGGTGTCAGGCCTTAAAATAAGAGCAGAGCCTCACCTCATTGTGAAAGCCAACCTTGCAGCCATGTGCTCTGCCAGTCAGCCACTTCGCTAGGCAAAAAAGAGCACACACAATACATTGACTTTGACTACAAATAAGGAGACCCTTTAAGATTTTTGAAATATGCATAATTATGAATACAATACTTATGAAAGTATGCTTGATCAAAGATGCGACATGTATCAAAATTACATTCATATAAACGTACAGCCTAAGTGATCTGACTCAAGTATGAAAAGCCAATCACTGACTCACAAGAACCCTGGTAGGGCATACTTCATTCCCCTGACCCCCACTGTCATCTTTTGGGGACGTGGTTGTGCTGAGACTTCCTGGCACAGACCTGCCCTGTCCTGCACTCCTCTTGCCTTCCGTATTATGAGGTATGATCTCTGGAAACTTTGACAAGAGCCAAAAACAACATTAAGTAGCTGGCTGAACCTAGCACAATGGCTGCGGTTTCCTGGGTAATAAGTTTTGATGGTTTTGCTTTGAGTCTCTAAATGACATTCCATAAATGTCTTTGTAAGAAGAAGATCAGGGGTCTGTTTGGTCTTGTCCCTAGTGACAGGGGAGCATGCATGATTTCTCTGCGATAGAGCACAAATATACGTAATAAATAAATGTTTGTTTGACAATCTCGTCTTCCTGTTACACACCCATATTCCTGCCCCTTTCCCATTTTCCCATAACACCTCTGTGTTGGTACCACCTTCTCATATGTTTCAGGTGCGTCCCCGTAAGAGTGGCTGTGTCCAGCCGCACCATTGAAGTGTTCCTCATAGTCTTGCTGTTAGTACTGACTGTTATCCTGCTTCTGGATGCAAATTTCTAAAAAAGGAATTAATCACAGCTTTAAAAAGCCTGAATGTGCCCTCCCCCTTCCCTATCAGAGAATGGTACTAAATAAGAAAACGTAAAAACACAAATTTGTCTTTGATGTGTGTCATTGATGCCCACATCATCTTTGAACATGGTGGGTTTAATGTAATATAATCCCTAGTGTATAGCCCTTGCTTTTTGTTTCATTTCCGATCCGTAAACACCAGCTCAACAGCCTTTTCGCCAGACAGAACTAGGTTGTTTCCATGGAGACGGCAGGAATGACGGAGGAGTCGCCATGTAAGGGTTGCCTTGCTTGAAATCTAAATGAACTTCAGTGTAATTGACAGCTTCAGTGTGATTCTTTTTTTTTCTCTCTCTCAGACTCTTGCTCCTTGGTGCTGCTGTGCCACAGAAGCTCAGCCGTGGTCAAACGAAGCACGTTGACTGCCTTCTCTCGTCAATCGCTAGATATTTATATCAGCGTCAGAAAGGAAAAGGCAATGCGAGGTGCCCGGCTGCTTCTCACGCAGCCTCGTTGAGCACCCAGAAGGACTTTGTCCTCCAGGGGAAACGCATTACACTTAGCTTACAGTTTCTGTTGTTGTTAAAAAGCCTTCGAAAAAGGCCTTTGTACGAAGTGCGAACGGCATCTGCAAGTTGAACCCCAGCCTTCCCTCTTTCTCCCAGGACCATTAAATCAAGACGTGTGAAAATTTCACATTCATTCTGCCATGATTCAGTTTCTTACGGCTTTAACCTGTGTCAACAACAGCAGAAGTAAACAAATCAGCGGGAGCTTACAACAAAGGAGCAGTGCTTCAGCCTGATTTAGGAGTCCGTTCTTCCTGCTGGTTCTCATCTGGCTTCAGGTTATACCAGTGCTTCAAATGCTTTTTAAATGCTGATTTAACATCTGAGAAAAGCCTGTCAAAGAGCCTGACTGTGGATGACATCAAAGTCTTAGGGGATTACCGTGCTCACAGAGTATTAGGACAACTGCTCCAGCTAAGGCATCTGCTCGGAGTAATTTGGAGTCTTAACGTACTGTAATTACTGTCTGGCTTGGTCAGACGCTGGGCTGTTATTTTTCCTGTTCTCCTTCCTTCCTTCCAGCTTGCCATGCAGACCTATTATATAAAAGCAGGTGTTTGAGGGACCCTGAAAAAGACCCTCATAAATACAGCAACAGCGGCAGTGAGGCCACATCTATATTGAATGGGGCTGGGGCTGCTGGAAGGAGGAATGAAAGTTCAATGGGAAGAAGTGTTAACGAGGGGTGGGGTATGTTTTCGAAGTGTGCGGGACTTTGACGTGCTGCTTTCTGATTATAGGAAGCTGCTACCACCGATTCTGTTCACATTTGTTCCCCTGTGGCGGTTCCTCAGCTGAGTGGTGTGCTTGACCTGGCCACTGGGCTTCGTTTTTTTGAGAATAGGATTTTTCCTTTAGCGTGAGTAGTGCTTGCGCTCTCAACCTTCTATCCTGACAGTATTATATTGGTTCCTCACTGAACTTGTTCAAACACAGCATTTTCTTTCTTTTTTTTTTTTTTACAAAAAAGAGGTATGTTGCTCAGGAGGTTATGGATCTACAAGGTTGTAAGTTCAAATCCCATTGCTAGCAGAGTACGGTTTCACATCACGGGTGGAGCCTAGAATTAGGACCATAACTGAAACTGCTCCAGGGGTCTTGAATGCTAGTTGAATGTGCACTATGGACATTGTCAATTCAGTGAAGAAAGTAAGGCTACAAACACACCACAGACACTGGAAAATGCAGGGAAATGGGAATGTGGTGAACAGTCAAGAATTGGGGATGTTAAATGAGTGGCCAACTTTCCCTAAAACACAACTGGACATTCTTCTTTAAAACCTGTGCGAAGTCGGTCAGAGGTGGCAAAAGCCAGTTAGATCCAGTTTGATGGCCAGCAAAAGTCAGTTAGGTCTGGTTTGACTGCCGAATGTGGTAGCCCATCGGGACTGGGAGAAGAAAAAGCAAATAAAAATGAGAAGTGAGATCTGCAGTGGAGAAGGAGTAATCGCAAACTGTCTCATGTCACCTCAGACAAAAGGTTCCTGGTGACCTGCAGCACAAATTGCTGCTGTCAGGGAAAAGGTTACCTTTAGAGAGACGAACTGACAACCACTGTGCCAACAAGATCTGGCACGTTCTCTCACAATATGGAATTCTGTAACAAGGAAAGGCAGCTTATGATCTCAGAAAGACATGATAATGACAAAATCCGTTCTCGGAGCTGCCGAGATGGGGCCGTTGAGTGAAAAGGGTCTTCAGCACCATGACAAGCCCTGCTGCTGCTTACTTGGGGCAGGAACATAGTCACTTTTTCATCTCATTTGACAGTATTGTCCTTCTGATATTTCCCCTCACACACAAACACACTTTCATCTTTTTGTGCAGCTATTGTTCTGCTCAATCATCGACTCTGTTGCTACTGGTGAGCTGGTTCCCTCCACTTTGGCTCTATTGGACGATACGTTACCTCCACTACTCCTCCAAATGGCGTGTTTTCTTTTGGACTGCCAGGCAGATCAGATTCTGAACGGAAATCTGATTGGACATGTGCTGTCCTGTATGGAAACCCAGCTGGTGCCCTTTGAGGAGCAGAAAAATGCAGCTACAAGAATACGAAAGGCACACGTGTCCAAGCCCAAAACATACACTTCTACAGATTTGACCTTTTTTCATGTAATGCTTCAAAGAGCTCAAACATGACTGCCATCAAAGGAAAATGCATTTAATTTGTGTTCTTTTCTCTCTGCCCTCATACAAAACAAGCTCATTCCAGGTAACGCAGAGAAACAATCAGTACTTTCACAGCACGGTGTCTTACTGGACATGGGCTTCTCTGGCTGACTTTGACATTTAAAGGGCATAGGTGGACTTCTAAACCATTTTCTGTCCACTCACAAGACTCTGCTCTCTGCTCACACCTGGTATTAACATGCATCCTGGGTGATCTGATCACAAGTGGACAGCGCTAAGTATGTCCCTCCACACCTGGTATTAACATACGTCTCCGCGTGCGTCTCGATTGACCGTTTGGAACCGGATCTCACTTTCCCACACTTATTTAAATGAGCACGTAAATCACTTCCGTATGCAGAGGTCAAATGCATCATTGATTTTTACGGCCAGGAGTCAGCAATGACTTCCTGTGCTGAGTCCGTGGAACATTAAAAGAAGGAGAAGAAGAAATCAAAAGCTATTGGCACATTCCGGGGTAACCAAACTGCCTAAGATGTTTGAGGCACTTGGACTTTTTTTTTATGGCTTATAACATGAGCAATACACAACAACAATATAAAAAAACAATATACAACAAAGAGACAATGATTTTCAAATGTACAATAGGCTTATACTCATACTATATCTGTTTGGGATTTTTTGAAATTACGTACGCACTTCTGCTCACACAAGGACGTCAGTTGAGTAGACAGTCCTTCAATGCGGCCCAGGACACATTTGTGCTCACACTGCTGTAAGAATGTGGCCATATGCGGCCCAGACCACCTCCAAATGTGCTCTGAGCGATCAGGTCTCAATGCATCCTCAATGCGTCTTGGGTGTGTTCACACCTGTAATTAACGCCGTCCACTTGTGATCAGATCACCCAGGATGAATGTTAATACCAGGTGTGAACAGGGCCTCCCTCTCTGCCTCTCTCTGGTCCCCTCTCCCCATTCTCTCCCCCTCTACCTCTCTCTCTGTCACTGTCTCCTCTCCCACTTCTCTCCCCATGTTCCTCCTTCTCTTTGCTCAGTTTCACCTCTCTTCACCTTGCCTGCATTCTAGCCTGAGTGTGACTGTTCACCTCTACACAACAGTAACTGATGTGGCATAATATCTTTCTGTTGTGCACATCCAAGGAAAAGGTGGCATGACTAAAGGTTTCTTTAAAGTCTCACAACCCCCAATCTCAAAACAGCACCACTTGGAGCCAAAAAAAATGTAAGGAAAAGTCAATCTCTCCAGAACATAAAGACCTTGTTTCTGATTGTTTAACACGTCTGTGTTTCCGGGTACCTTTATCTATCTGTGTGACCTGCAGGATTTTCTACAAGTCATTTCCTGAGGCAGAGAGTGTGTAGAAGACAACACTTTCACAATTTTCCTACACAGAACTTTACATTTAACAATTTTGATGTCATACCTACAGTATATTCTTTTATCAAAGTGTAAGGTCTCAGAATCGTCTGCAGCCTACTGAGGCGCCCTGTATGTGGAGAGGTCTACCTCGGTGCTATTGGGGCTACTAAAAAGTGGTAGAAACAACTAGATGTTGTTCAGTCATGTTGCTGGAACATGTTATCAAGTCTTAGCGATAGCTTACTTGTTTAAATTCTTGTGTCCCTAGCATTTTTTATATTTTTCCTCTGTTGAGTTTGTTTTGTTCCTCTGAGTTCTCTGTTTGGTCTTCATGCCTATTTTCGGATTCTTCGAAATTTCCTGGCTCTATCTTATTTGACATGACAGTAATATTTATTGTATTTTTGACTGAAAGGCCAGTCTTTCTACAGTTGGAACCAGCCATCCCACCCAGTAGTGCTTCACTCTCTTCCACCGACTCTGGTGTAAAGCCATCGCCCATTCCTGCTCCTGTTTGTTTCACCGTGATCACACATTTCCTGATTTGGACTTTGGTACAGAGGACTTTCTGTAACAGTGTTTATCTAAATCAATATTGGCTTTCTGGAAAACCAATACGCTGAATACACATTTGAGTCCTGAATCTCCATACATAACACCAAGTATAAGAGCTAATGGGGCAGAAGCAGGGTGAGAATCACTCAACAAAAACTTCATACCCAAACAGTCATATATGAAGAAACAAGCATGCCTATCTTTACTACGTTATCGGTGTGAAGCAATCAGAATCAGGGACAGATTGACAGTAAAAGTCGCATTCCACAGTCATCCAGCCACGCCCAGCCTGGTCCCACTCTGCATGCAACTCATTTTTAGTACACTATTTAGGCTCAGCTATGCAGTCACCTCGCTGTGAGGTATCATGTGTTCTAAACCTTACTTAACATTCTTGCCTAATATTATATTTGATTCCTGGGTATGACCCTTGGAGTTCTTCACCAGCTTCTCGGTTTTTGTTTAATGTTCTCCGGATTTGCAAGCATTGCTGTGTTTGATCAATTTGTTTTTTTGGAATTTTGGACTTTTTTTTGGAATACAACTTTTGATTATGAGTTGAATTTGGATATCTGTGCGGATGGATCTTTTGCCATAACCTTCTGTCTGTTGACGACCTATGACTCCTGTCCTACTTTTCTCCAATTAACTCTTATTCTGCACTTGGAGCCTACCTTGTTTCAAAAAATTACAATAAACCTGACCAAACAATATATGTCTAGCTATAATAGTCCTAATTACGGTCTCCGCAGTTCTGCAGCTGATTGGATGATTAGACATTGAATGATTGTCAACATCTTAGTGTCATGTGAAGACACTTTCAAGGGGCTAAATGATCACCTCTAATCAGGTGATTTTCCTTCACTGGCCTCAGACCCTACTCTTGAGCCTCTTTGACGGTGACCTTATTAAACTTCAAGTTCTGTCATTTTAGGTATCGACCTGACTGACTCTGAGGACTCTGAGGTTCTGGATGTGTGCTCTCATTCATATGAAGGAGTTTCTCTAGGCCACTTCCTGTCACCTGTTTATGATGGCAGCTCCAAAGAGGTCAAATGCAGGGGTGCGTTGGTTTCTTCTCATCTCCCACCATAAATGAACAAATTCTGCTTCAGGCTCATAAAAAACTCTTTTATGAAATTTTTTTTTATTACTATTATCATTGTAGTTTATTATGATTATTAGTTATGCAATGGCCTTGCATTCCAACCAGGATGTACCCCTGCCTTCTAGCGTTTTCTGCTTCAGTCCACCTGCAGGGAATAAAAGTTTGGAAGATGGATTATTATTATTATTATTATTATTATGAATTTGATAAATTTTTCATAAATTGAGGGTGGTGTTGTTATGTTGCATTACATATTCATTCATAAAGATCCATTCATATCAATTTTATATTAGATTTATATTATCATGATATGAAATTCCTTTCTAGGAGGATCTGGTAGAACAAGACCTGACATTCACTATAATAAGATGATGGGAGAGAGACTCCAATCAAATTCCAATATTGCAATCTGAAAAACAGATCAAAATATGCTGCAGAACAGGTTCTACTATTACTACTAATCCTCTTTGAGCCAAAAGGCTGATAAGGTGTCGATGATTTGCTTCCATCTGGTCCTGTCTTGCGTTACGTGTTCAGCTTTACCCCATGTTAGGTCCATGTCCTTCAACTCATCTCGCTGATGACCTGTGCTGCTGTGGTTGCCTTTCTTTGCTGTTGCTCTTAGATCTTAGTGCAACATTCAAAACTATTGACCATGACATTCTCTTAGACCGACTAGAATCTCTAGTTGTTATTACAGGGCAGGCTCTGTTCTGGCTACGGTCTCACTGACCATTACCAGTTTGTTCATGTCAACAATGAATCCTCTGATTGTACTAGATTTAGATATGGTGTTCCACAAGGATCTGTGTTGGGCCCACTGCTGTTCACCCTGTATATTCTGCCACTTGGTGACATAATTAGAAAATATGGTATTGATTCCCACTCCTATGCTGATGACACACAGCTATACATATCAGTTGAACCTGGTGAATCTGTCAAAGATTGAGGATTGTCTGTTAGATATTAGGAGCTGGATGGCCAGAAATGTCTTACTCCTAAATCAAGATAAAACAGAAGTAATGGTGCTTGGTCCTAGAGTGCTTCGAGAACAGATTGATGTAAAATTTAATGGATGCTCGCTTAAACCAAGCACATTGGTTAGAAATCTTGGTGTCTTAGCTGACCCAGACCTGTCCTTTGATGCTCACATTAGGAATATCACTAAAACAGCTTTTTTAAATCTGAGGAATATAACCAAGGTTGGGAAAATATTGTCCTTCAATGATGCTGAGAAACTCATGCTTTTATCAGCTCCAGATTGGATTATTGTAATGCTCTATTTTCTGGATGTAGCTCAAAGTTGTTACACAGACTCCAGCTGGTGCAAAATGCTGCAGCAAGAGTGCTAAATGGAGCTTGGAAGTTCGGTCATATTAGTCCTGTTTTCTCATCTCTACATTGGCTTCCTGTTAAGTCTCGCACTGACTGTTACTTACTTATAAGGCCTTGCATGGTTTGGCTCCAGAATATCTGTCTGATCTTTTGGTTTCTTACCCCCCCCCCAATTTGCTTCGCTCTCAGGAGGCAGGTTATTTATTAGTTCCAAGACTGAAAAAAGCGACATTGGGCTGCAGAGCATTCTCCTACAGAGCTCCACAGCTGTGGAATGGTCTTCCAGCAGCAGTGCGAGAATCTGGCTCACTCTCTATCTTTAAGTCTAGGCTTAAAATGCACCTATTTAGTCTAGCCTACAGAGACCTTACTCTGTAGTTACTGTAATTACTCGTACTGTAGGTACTCGCTCCCAAGTTAGGCTATAGGCTGAGGTGTAGAGCTGGGTGGGGATCAGTGCCATTGACTTTGGATGAACTGTTCTGTCAGTGCTGTCGCTCCTGCTTCGCATGTACTGTGTGTTGTTGGAGTGCTGGCATTCAAGGATTCCTCATGCCTGTGTCCCCATTGGCCTCTCCCTCATAGTTATGCTGCCATATATAGTTTTGCCGGGTCTCTTGCTATTTTATTTGCAATTACTCTGGCACCTTAAATTGCTGCTCTGCTCATACATTTTCTCTTTACCCTGCGCCACCCTCCTTGTGGGTCCTTGTTCGGATTCAGGAGATCCCCGTATCGTCTGCTGGCCTACCACACCCCCCTCCACTTCAGCTGTCCACACTGACCAGCTTGCTGTCTTCTGAGCCACTGAACCTGCTCTGATCACTGGACTGCATCCTGCAATACCCTGTTGTCCTCCTGACTGTTCAACATTGTTGTTTTTATTTGTATTAATGAATTTGTCCAGCACAATCTTGGCCAGAGGAGGATTGGCTTCCCCTTGAGTCTGGTTCCTCCCAAGGTTTCTTCCTTCTGAGGGAGTTTTTCCTTGCCACTGTCACCTTTGGCTTACTCTCTGGGGATCCTGGGCCCGGGACTATGTAAAGCGCTTTGTGACAGTGCTTCTTGTTAAAGGCGCTATAGAAATAAAACTGAATTGAACTGAATAGATATTTCAAACATGGTGCAGACATTCCACATTTCTAGGCGGATCTTAATATTGGGCCTGAGTAGACTATCTGTCGTACCTCTGATTTCCTGTTGGGGGCTTTCATCAGAAGTAGTCATACTGCTAGCAATTAGGCTCAAGACCACTACAACATTCGTCATCATTTCCATAACTTAATGGAAGTTTTATGGAGTGGGGTCGCTGGCCCCACACCCAACCCCCAACCTGGAGGGCCAGGTGCTGGATTTCGTCTGGCCTCTATTCTGAAACCTGCTAGGCTTGGTTAAACCTGCCAAGAGCAAAGCCCCTGCCGGTATAGCTCTCAGGGGTTCAGATGCACAAGCCTCCCCACCATGACACCATGACCAGCACAGGGGACGAACAGGTTAAGCTAACACTAAACCAAATCAAAATTCCCAACTGTTATCCTAAATCTTTTGTCAAATCTGAGGTTGGAGATCATAGGTCTGTTACAGCAGAGACAGAGTTACGAAATCCAAGATGAGAGACAAAGAACGACAAAGCTGAGGGTTCAGTTGAAGGTCATGCAAGCACAGGATAGACAGGAAGCCAACGCTCAGTAATCTGTAGACGCGAGACACACAAAACTCAGCAAGGAGTTAGGCAAATTGTCCATGGCAATAAACCTGACTGATGGGCTCCAGGTGTACCTATAGTACTGAAGGGAGGTGGAGCCAGAACTGGGTGGGCGTGGCTGGATGGATTCTCTATGTGATGACGCTAATGTTATCTCAGAGAATTTATCCTACCTTATCTTCAATGTAACACGCAGACAATTACAAAGACAAACTGTCAGTGGCACAAATTATAACAAAAAGCATCTGTAAATATGTTTGTAGTTCATTTTTATTGGCAACAGACAGAGCAATGACAGATCGATTAACACACCAGATAATCAGTAATCACCACATAGTTTCCTACTCAGTAATGAGATTCTCGAACCCTGCCCACATGTACTACTCCCTGGATGGCAGACTGTCGAAACCTTGCATGTCCATACAAGCCTTTAGGGTGATTACACATCATGGGATTTGGAGACATTTAATGGTATGTCAGCTCACCGGATGCCATGCACACTCACATGAACAGCCGAGGAGCCCAGCTGTTCCTTTGTTGATAGTTTGACTGGTTAAATATCTATGGATAGGTCAGTTCACAGGACTTCCTATCAGATTCAGTAAGAATTTCTACCTGGTAAATGGGAAAGTAAAAATAAATTTCTAAACACCATATTAGCAGAAAGCCATTTAAGCTGGACAAATATGTAAAAGTTGGCAAGTTCTGCAAGAGATCCATAACAAAATTTTCCCTGCTGAAAGTTTCTGGTCTGCTCTGTAAAGACTTGTCCTTTTGCATCTGTGTTCATAAAAACTTTACATTACCCTCATTTCAGGTATATGTGAGCTGAGACTTCATCCCCTTTAAAGTGTCTTTTAATGGAGGCTCCTCAGCATTCCCTATAGTTACATTCCTCCAGGATGTCTCACCATGTTTACACATGTTGATAAGCGCTGCCTTGAAGATAGATGTGGACAGGCTGGGGTGTCTGAGGAATGCTCCATCAGCTTCCCGGCTTGGCACCCGCCTGTATTTTTATCTAATGTTGAATTTGCTGTATTACATAAACACCTTAAGCAGAACAATTAGCATTTGTGGCATTGAAGCTGGCTTACTGTTTTTGTCACTCTGCCCAAAGGTTGCTTGGCTTTGAAGGGGCGGAGTCATCTGCAAGCTGTTCTCTCATGCCCTCTGATTGGCTGCTGTTTAATAGGGTGGAATTTCATGCTTGGCGGCCTCAGAAATGCTTCGCAGAGATTTTGCAGAGTTCTACCCATAAATATTCATGAAGTGCTTCTCAAGGGAACCTCTTACTGTATGTTTGGATTACGGCACAAATTACAATACAGATATTCGGCTGACGGCTGGAAGAAGAAAAGTAAATAAAACCAAACCTCCACCGTAAGGATATTATTCATTCTCAACGAATTTCAAAAATGTGTATCATCGTGGTGGTTTGAACCCAGAGCTTGAAGGACAAAACCATGTGATTGCCCTTCAGAAGGTAGAGAGTAACCTGTAACGAAAGGTGCAAGTAAAAAAACAGGTTACTGCAGCTGTACAGTAGGGCGTGAAAGGGTGGCCAAAGGTGGGGAGACAAGTGTCTCTCGGCAAGACCTGCCCATGCGTAACGGACGAGTGACCTCTTGACTCACACCGTGCAGGAGGCAGGGTGGGGGGTGTCATTACTACTGTGACATACCATCGTGCAGCTGAATATTTAAGAAGGTACTTCCTGTGGTATGGCCTACTGCTCCTTCTGTCTCTGCGAGAGGAATCACGCAGCAGACTGGCAGGAGAGTCGATCGTGTCCATGGGCAGATGTTCTTTCGTTCCTCTTGTTGTGAAGTCTAGGAAGCATGGTTAAAGCATCTTTTTCAGGCAACAGGAGAGAAAACATCAGCAGTTTCTTAGTGCCTCGAAGTCTCAGGTGTGTGTTATGTGTTGGGGTCCAATAACAGAGCTCTCGATCATTTAAGATGATGACTGCTCATAACATCTCCTTTTAGATGTGCTCTACAGCAGGGTTCAGTCATTAGTTAATGACATTTTTTTGATGATCTGATTGTCAACAGTGATGTTGTTTTTCAATACAGTGTTTCCACCCACATTAAGTAACTGAGATAATGAGAGATGAAGGTCTTGATTTCCCGTCTTCCCAAGCTGGAAAAACAATGCCATAGGGCAAACACTCCGTGGCAGGGTGCCAACCTAATGGTGTGGCTGAAGGAGGAGAGAAATGTTGGCATCCATAACAAAAGTTCAATGTCCAATCATTTTCCAACGTCCCTATTACCTCTGTTTGTTGTTACATCTTTTATTTCCCTAAAAGGACTGCATATTGTATGCACAGTTACATGACTTTCCCAAAACCTGACGTAAAAAAAAGAACAGGGAAAAAATACCAGAATTTACTGTATACTGTTGCAATCAAGATCAAGCATATTTATTGGTACACCCAGCAGCTCCTCTCTCTTTTTGTTCCCATCCCTCTCTTTTATCGTCCTTCTATCGCATTCAAATTCCCAAAGCTGAACTTCACAGTTCTCAATGCCAGCCTTTGAGTGGCAAAGACAAATTTCTTTCTGAAGACATTCCTGCACCTTCGGGGGTGTGTGTTTGTGTGTATGTATGTGTGGGGAGGGGGAAGTGGAAGCAGTCTGTGTAGCAATGACAGGGGAAATTGCTTCCCCTACCAATTACGCGCCTCCGCAGGAGGTGACAGCGCCAACCGCTCCCCGCGCTGTCATGCCAAAGCTGTCGCTGCAGCAGAAGATAAAGGTTTCTAATATGGAGGATGTGGGACAAAGAGGCAGGAGAAACGGATTGTCTGAACGCCAACCCGTCTAGGGTACGCCAACCTCATATGTACTGATCATCGTGTCCAGAATGCAGATGCTAGCTGAGTCACGGAGAATGCGGCAGCCATGTGCCAGAAAATCGTCTCCGACACAGACTCTCGGCTCTCCCTCACGCGTGCCGCCAGCAGAAAGACAACGTTGTCTTCATCACCGTCCCCATCGTCACCGTGCCCGGAGCTAAGCGGAACCACCATTACAAACCGAGCGAACTGTCCTGCCGTGGTGGGATTAAATACTCAGATTGGGGTGATTTTGGGGCACTGTTTCCTACCATTGTATCCAAATACTGGACAGGTTTACACATGCTGGCATTGGTTCCTGGCGTGACACGCCCACTCTGGGACTGACGAGTAGAATGTTTGAATGGTGAGAGAGTTTCCCTGGCAGGTGAATTAGTCTGGGAAGACTGAGCATGCAGACACACCCTTAACACTCTGCATATAAATGGCTCAAAGAAAATAGAGTCTTCAGACAGGGAGCAGAAGGTGCCTTAAATCAGGAAGCCAAACTCAGTAGCAAAGGATAGCCACGGCAGTCAATCTAGACGGCTTCTGAAAATATACATTCGGTTTAAATGACCGTGGAAGAAATCGCAAATTATCAGTCCACCAGGACAAGGGCATCTGGTAAACAGATCTGAAATGCAAGAAACAGAGGTTACAGTTAAGTTCTCCCATCAGAAAAGCTGTGCTTGCCTGTGTTTGGTATGAGGTATGGGAGTGCAGAACTCACAGGCTAAGGAGCAGGTTAGTGCAAACAGCTTACGAGTGTCAAGGCAACCCTGCTCACAGTAACTTGGCTTCCCTACCATGCACAGTCAGCACGTCTTGAGACTTCTCCGAAGGATCCCCCCGGCACAGAAGGCAGTGAGAGAGAAGGGGGAGGGGGAAGCGCTGGAATGTGTCTTAGCCCCTTTTTGAAGTGCTGAAGCCCCCCCACCCCCCCCTTCCTCTGCAGCCACAGCAACTGTAATGTGAGGGAGAGCTGTGTTATCCTGGTCCGTCATCCTCATAATAGGCATGCCATCCCTTCCCTTTTTGGGGGCATGACTGTGTGCTCTCTCCACCCTCTTTGATGTGTGCTTGATCTGTGCTGCTCTTTGTGGATGAAAGCAACAAATAAGGAAATAAAACAAACATCAGGAAGCGGAAGGCAGACATGCATAGGGCTGCCCTGGGCCAGATCAGGGACCAGAGATAACCGTTTCTGACATCAGCCCCCGATCCCAGACCAAACCCCCAGAGCACTAATTACCAAGATCAATCATGCCTGCTGTTTCTTATACCTGAGGTGAGTCTCAAGCCTACATCCCAGGGCGAGGTCGCTCCATGCCAGGCGCGTGACTCCTGTGGGACATGGAGGGACACCCAGCACCCGTAGCTTCCTGCACCTTCATAATTACTGACACCTACAGCTTCAAGTTCATCTGACTCGCTTCCTTCTGCTCCCTTCTGCACACCCACCCTACAGGGCGTTCTAACTAGCTGTTGGGAGGTGGAGGGTCATGTGTTCTCTGATGATCTGCTCTCACTAACCACATCAAAGAGAAGCATGGAAAGCCACTCAGTCCCTCATTACATGCATGAATTACTTAATCAGGAGAGTGAAGATTTAACCCTGACACCCCCCACCCCCCACCCACAGAAGTCAGGCTGACAAATTTTGTTTTAATCACAGACTCTGAAACGAGCGATTAACGCCCTGCCCCCAAAGCATGAGCACAGAGATATTTTTAACGTCCTGTGACCGCCAGGCCTGGTAGCCAGGGCTGAGGCAGTGGAGGGTGGAGTGCGTGGATGAATGACTCCTCCCTTTGAGAGTGCTCATCTTGATCTGCCTGAAGAAGGAAACACAGCGAGCTAAAACCCCTTAATCACGTAAGGGGGTGGGACTAGCATGTGGAGACCTCCCACCAGCTCCTCATATGCTGCTCTCTTCTACTCATCAGCGTACAGCTTTAGCATGAGGGTATCTGTAGCCGTTTTTCGAATGGGCTCCGCAAAGATGCCAAACGCCATTCTGGCACAGCGGTCAGGCCAATCAGGATGGAGACGGGTTTCCGGAGCCGTGTGGAGTGGGCAGATTATGAGACAATACACACACACATACACACACATACACATACACACACACACATACACACACTCAGTCTGGTGAGTCACCAAGGCTGTTAAATGTTGGTGCTAAACAAACAGATGTGTATGTTCCTAGTATAATCTCCTCCACATCTCCTCTCTGAGCGATCAAACCCCCAGCTGCCCCCCACCCCCATTCAGACCCCTTTTTACTACCTTATTTATCCCAGTTTATAAAAGGGCTATGGAACAGACCCAAGATTAGCAGTGCATGAATTGGACTAAATGCCACTTGTTTATTCTATCTGGGCTCATAACTCTCACAATAACTCTCCAATCATGAGACTCCATCGGCAGCTGTGCTTCAGAGATGGTCCGTCTGTCACTTTCCACTGTCCCAGGTTCTCCTGCAGGATGTGTTAACCCACGTACAAAAAGTGTAAATACTTCAAGGTTGACCGCTCTGACAAGACATCTTGCCTTGGACCCCAAGCCCCTGATTTTCTCAACCCACCTTTTCCTTGTTGCCTTTTTGTGCTCCACTTTTTCAGACAGACTATTAAAATGACTAAATGTACTTTTCACCGTGGCTGCATCTGTGGTTAAGCATTCTGGGGACATCCCATTTACAAGGGGGATGAAGACTGTCACTGAGATCAGCTTTGGTCCATCAGGGCAGTCTGTCTTCCAAGACGGGTGTTTCCAGGGTTCAGCTTAAGCAATCCAAAGCCTTGCTCCAATGTTATCTTGCACTTACTGGTCCTTCGTTGGGTGGTAAAGCTCAGCCTATCTGCACTTATACCATAAGCAGCTCCTTAACTACCGAATGCCTATCAGTGTATCTGCCTTGCTATAAATCGCTGTGGACAAAAGCGGCTGCTAAATAAATACATGAAAATATAATTTACATGTTACAGTCTTAAAATCTAAACATCAAATTTAATTTCAAGAACATTATTGCCAACCAGGATAATACCTGGTGTGTGGATCTGCTGGTTAGGTGTCTGTGCCAGTGACAGAAGGTAGCTGGTGCAAATCCCACAGCTTGGTCAAATGCCCATTTCAACATTGGGCTCTTGAGTGAGGTCCTTAACAACAAAACATGTCCAAGGGTGCTAAAAAAGTGACACTGCCCTCTGAGCCCAAGCTTTGCTCTCCCCTGTACGATATATGGCCAAAAGTATTTGGACACCTGCCTGTGCAAAACCAAGAGTATAAATTGGAAGGTGCTCCTCCCTTTGCTGCTATAAAAACCTCTACTCTTCTGGGAATGTTTCCATTAGATGCTGTAATATTGTTGGTGGGATCTGCTGCCATTCAGCCATAGCAGCATTAGTGCAGTTGGGTATTGAAGTTAGGCAATCTGGTCCCATGTTGTTTGTGTGACCTACCATATCACAGCTGAACTCATGCTGCTTGTATTTGTAGAAGAATCCACATCACAGTCACTTCACTTGCAGTTATCCAGGGCAAAACATTGATACTGCCTTGTTGGAAAGGTGGTAAAAGATGAAGGTGCCACATTGAAAATCACTAACCTCTTCACAATGACCCATTCTGCTACTAATGTTTGGAGATTGCTTGGCTGTGTGCTTAATCACACAGCTGTGCCAGCTTAATTCGCCGAGCCCAAAAGGATGTGAACACGTCTATTAATCGGTGTCCATGGACTTTTGGCCCTATAGTGTATGTGTGCGTACCTCATGGAGTGCAAATTGAGATATGCAGAGACTACGTTCCACTGTGCCTGTACTTGTGCGAATGGCATATGAAGTATCGTTCCATTTCACTATGACTCAGCAAGTCTCACAGTAATTTGGCACCTTCAGATTCTGTGTGTCTGTAAGTTATCCCTGTGTTTGTGTGGGTTTAGTTCAGGTAATCCAGTATCCTCCCAAAGACATGCAGTTTAGGTCACCTGGTAGGTGGAAACTGGTAGTAGTGGGCACCTTGGGGGTCCTGAAAAGGCTTCAGGATTACTGTGACCCTGTACTAGATAAAGCGTTATGGATCATGAATGGATGTTTCTAGTCTCGTCGGGGATTAAAATATACTGTACCTACTGGTTTGAAAGTGATTTTATGTTTTAATATATAACGACAATATTTTAAATCTGAAGGGGGGGTTTATCTTATGGAAATTAAGGTAGAAGCTTCTCAAGCTCTCTAGCTGATTGCAACGCAGTGTCCTTCTCTGGATCTTGGGTAGAATCAGCGAGCCAAAGTGTGGGCGCAGGAGCGAGAGAGCGACGAAGGCGAGGGCTCATTATGAGGTGCTGGAATGAATCAGATCGTGTGAGCTGCTCATTCAGATACAGACTAAAACGGCAGCTAATCAAGGACAGGTGAGCATTCCTCTTTGGGTGTGTTTACCGGCACGTGTATGAAACCTGTTCACAAAGCGGTAGTGAAAGGCATTTCACTGTTTGTACCCCGCAGACAGAGCAACGTTGGTTTCAAATGATACTGTCACCCACTGAATGAAAATAAAAGAACAGCGACAAAAACAGGCCCTTGAAATTATTCTCTCAGGCCCATGCAGTGAAGCACAATTGCATCTTGCAGGATCCAAAATATCATGACGAGAGCAGTAAAAGAAGCTGGCTGCCGTTGCTGTCGGTCAGTGTTTAGCAGCCATGGTGGCCTGTTACACAGTTGGCATTACTGCGCAGGAAACTGTGGGTAATGAACGATATTCCCGAAATTGTATGACAAATGGGCATAAAGAGGAACCTTTCAACAGATCTTCATTATATACAAAACCCCAGTCAAATTAGCTGAGCATGCATGCTTCGTACGCCCCAGACCAAAATCTACCCTCTGCTAACACAATGTTTCTAATATCTGCCTGTGTTCTCTGCTATTCAGATTTTCATAAACTACATCAAAGACAGTGTGAAATCTGAAAAAGACAATAAAAGAACGATCAAATCAAATCAAAATCCCAACTTCTGACTTTCCGACGTGCAGGGAATATTCTGGAAATAATTAGATAAGTATGAAATGTAGTGGAAAGGTATAAAAAATACAGGAGAGGCAGACGGCCATTAACCACATTTCATCAATATGTATGTACAAGAACAAAGAAGCCCATTTCTGATATACTTTGATCAAAATTTATCCTTTCAAAGACATGCGAATTTACTGCAGTGCTTCATCGGCATTCATTCGTTGGCTCAAGTAATAGATACACCAGCCAGCTTGGTGGTACTTGTAACATAGACGTTAATGCTTCAGCTACTGGAAAATACACTTCAGAACAGTTTCCATTTTCTCAGTGGAAGCTGTTTCCTTCCTCACTGGCAAAGGAGTGAGGGACTTCATCACAATGGTTAGCCTGACAGAGAACAAACCAGCTTGTTAAAATGTTAGCCATACCAAAATCAGAAACTTCCCCTAAAGTTTGAAGTCATCAAACTAGCAAGGTTGTTGCGTTGTGTCGAATTAAAGAAATCAGAATTATACTCAAAGATTCAGAAGATGCTACTTGCTGCATGGGGACATTAAGGGAATACACAGGGCATTTGCGGGGCTTTCAAAGTCCGCTGACAAGTTCACAGAACATGAGGAGTCATTCTTCTGATCAGGTAAATGTCAATTTTCACTAATGCAAACATTCAGATACAAAGCAATCTGTCCCTGATTTATTCCTATTAAAAGTGCAAATTATTTCATTTTCATGAAAGAACATGGTAGAACAGAATGGGGACATACGTTTTTGCAATGTTGTAGGTATCTATCTTGACTTTACTTGTGCACTGCTTTTCTGTGGCAGAGATAAACTTCCCTACAGTTTCACTAGAGTGGAATATAACATAGACGAATATCTCATTTAGAGTCACGCTAACAGAAATACCCACATGGTTGAGCTGAATGGGAAATTCACCTTCCAGAATGAAAGCATCTCCACTCTTAGCAGACCTCTTCCTCCTTCAGCGCCAGTGGCAGCAAACAGCAGCCTCACTCGTGGCTCTTATACATGCGCCATTTAGCGAATGGGAGGTGAGATCAAGGACACGTCATGTGACAGAAGGTGGTAGCCTCCTGCCCATCACAATCCCGGCAGGCCTTCCTGCACACAACGCCCTCTCACCATGTCCCTGCATGAGCAGTGGGGGCTGGAGAGGATGAAGTCCCAAGTGATTTCCCCTGCAGGTCATCATCTCAATGCTGTACTCTGCTTTCTGGCCATACTGCCAAGCTGTCAGACATTCAATTCTCCTGCATTGCCTCAACCTACTGTCAACCGTGAAAGCTTCCATTTCACCTCAGAGACTCGGGGCAGTTTGTTACCTGTTTGAATTGATTTTGTCTGTTAAAGCTGTCCCTCAGACTGCGAGGGGGAACACATTCACAAAACTTGGTACTAGGACCTCTTAAATTCTCTTAAAACGAAGTGGATACACATTTGCAGGGTTCAGCTGCTTATACAGATGTGAATTCGCTTCATTTGTCTGAGCAGCGATAAGAAAATTGTGGCCGCGTTTTCTAGAACTGTGTCAAGCCCATAAAATTCACAGCAATATAAAAAGAACACAAAGGAAAAAATACCTGCAAGTCATTTGCAAGTTCCTCAGCCAAGACTGCATCTTGGAACAACAGAGGAACCCACAAAAAACAACGTAAAAAACAGCAAATTCTCTGCTGTTCCTGCATATATTGCAAGCACATAATGATTTTACAACTTTTAAAAAAAGTACCTGGTTACGTACGGTATGTGCCTACACAGAATTTTATGAACGCTGAAAAAGTGTCCTAAACAGCCAGTGAACCAAACTTTTTACAATCTGTCCACCTTCCCGTGAAACTCCTGCAGGTTAAAAATAACCTGAAAGGCAGCCACCAACTACCTGGAAAGGACAGCCTGCACGGTCAGGCCGACCCAGCAGGAGATTCCTGCTTGCCAGACCAGACTGCTGTCACCCTGCTAGCTAAGAAGCCGTGTGTGGCCCCGTTCTGTTAGCCATCCTGGTCACGGTGTGGGGTCCCCTGACAGCACTGCTGTCAACACGACAGGCTGCGGAAAGAGACTTGGGGGTACTTTGAGATATGCTCTGCACAGTGCAGGACTGTCACATTTTATTTCCGTCCTTGGGTTACTTGGGATGTTTCCACCGTACCGTGCATGTGTGAAATGAGTGAGTTAACACAAATTTCAAAATGGCTCAGATTTAAACTGATATTCCACTACCATTGCAAACAGGTATCATTTTTTGTTCTGCTTTGGTGAGAATATCTCTTTGTTTATTTACAGTATTTGTTACTTCCTTACTTTGTGATATGACAATGTCTATACACTCTTCAAAATGTTCTGTGTGAAGCCAGAAATTTTGTGAAAGAAAATGTAAAATAAAGTGAGAACCTCAAACCGCTCTGGAACGTTCTGGAGGAAATGACTGTAGTGCTAATTTCCCGATCGAAGATCAGTTCTTCTTTCTCATGATAGCGGAATATCTTCGTATACAAAGCAAAGTCATCCTGCGCTAGCCGTACGTTCGTCAGTAGGTGAACAACTCTTTTTTCGTGAACGGTAACGTTTTATTAGCCTTGTGTCGCCCCCTGTAGTCTAAAAAAGTCGCCGGGGATCAGCCGTTACTAATAATGCGAGCGAGGTTTTCTTACACAAAACTTCCAAATTAGCTATGACGCGATTAAGTATTAAATGACTTTTAGTAAGACACGTTTCAGTATTAATCAGATGTTTACCTGCTCTTTGTGATGATATATGTATTCAATATACTCACCCAGCTCACTTCATGAATACATGCATGAGTTAGGTGGGTATGTTGAATATATCCTAAGAAATCTAAAGCAAATCTAAAGATTGAAATGTAGTTACGTGGGCATGATTCTCAGCCCTGTATAGATGAGGCTCCATAAGGTTCATGCATTTACAAAATAAATATCTACATATGAATGATTTCAACAAATAATGAGAAAAACTGTTCGTCTTACGTTTTTTATAAAGTGGTGCTGTTTTGCTTAAACACATTAAAGAAGTTATGCATTTTGGATAATTAGTTCTCGAGCATTTTTCTAATGAATTTTTAATCCAAACGCATTGCTCAAAAGCAGCCCAGTATATGTTCACATCTGTCCAATATCACAGTTCTTAAGCAGCAGTTTTTCGATCAACCTGAGGTTCCTGGTGTCCTGGGGTTTCCAGAAACGCATTGCTAATGGACAAAATGTAGGTACAACCTTAGGGTTCACCCAAACCGACACATAATCAGTGTCCCGTACTGGAGAAGGTGCATTGGAAGAAAAGATGGATGGTTATCTTTTATTCTAAACCGCAGAATTCCAAGTATTTTCTGTGTTCATATTTAATCTTACATATAAATGCTTTACAGGATAAACTCCGTGTATTATCCAAAATGATCATTCTTTCATAGTGTAATTAATGACATATTTATTGATGGCCGTCCGATGTTTTTCCCAATTAATATTTTCAAAATGATGACCAAAGAGAGCCAACAGTGTAGAAAAGACCCCCAGTCTCCTAAATTTAGGTATAATGTGTTCCTTTGCCCTCGCTTTTTTCTTTAGAACTTAAGATTCCCAGTAATGTTCTCCTAGGTTAGGTGGAACCCTAACCATTATGATGGGATCCTAATATTTAAGTCAATCTTAGACCAGCGTGTGAAGAAATGATTCGAGGGCCCTATCTTAGAGTTCAGTGTTTATGTGCATCATTGTGTAATCTGCTTAGCTTGAACCTGAATAGCAGATAAGTATATATCAATGCCCCAGACAGTGTATAAACAATACGTTTTTAACTAAATGTTAAATAGCATGATCTTTCTACTGGATTATTATTATTGTAAAAAGAAACTTTTAATGCTCAGAGGTTTTTGGCAAACAAAAACGTCACATATCCTGCGCCGGAAGTTGCACATGTTTGCTGAGAGGACGCGAAATGATGACGAACGAGATCAGCGCCGCCACTTCCGGTCTGCTATGGACTAGCCGCTGATTGCCGTGTCTCTGTTCTTATCCCGGCCGGTTAGCCTCATGTCAGAAGCTTAAACAGCACGTTTGTCTAGGACGTGAAACACCCCTGTTTCTCCCAGCTGTGTTGGGGTTTTCCTCGGATCAGTATGTCCTTTCTCGTAGATTCCGTGATCATGTTCACCTCTCAGGTATCCGTCTGTCCTCCTCGTAATTATTATTATTATTATTATTATTAATAATAAAGACGCGTGTTCCCCTTTGAGTTTCGTTTTATAAAGCTGCTCTTTGCGAGTCCATTAACATGCAGGTTGTACCCTTCACAGGTGCTGTTTTTTGGCTTCGGGTGGCTTTTCTTCATGAGACAGTTGTTCAAAGATTACGAGGTAGTGACATTTTTCCTCCAGGAGTTCACATTAATGTCTGTTCCTCATCAGTGCGTGCAGCTGTAAATGCATTCAGCTCGAAAATGTAAAATCACGTTTGAATTGTTCTCATTGACACGGCGACCCGAGAGACAGGGGTCTGGTGATGACTCTTTCAGGAGGGCTGAGCTTTGGGGATGCTGATGAATGTATAAACGGACGTCAGTGGCCGTTGCTCTCCCTGCAGGTGCGTCACTACGTCGTGCAGGTGGTCTTCTCAGTCACCTTTGCCTTCTCCTGCACGATGTTCGAGCTCATCATCTTCGAGATACTTGGTGCCTTGAGCAGCACGTGAGTTGACGACCCTACACGATTCTGCATGTGCTCCTTACTGCAAGTCTAATCATTTTTGATCCATAACTTAGTTCACCGAGGCCGCAGACTGCGGTCGGCGCTGAATTTCCCCTCATTTGTAGAATATTTTTGAAGAAACACATTATTTTATTGAACTCTGTGTAGGTAATCATGTTTGTTCTTCAGTTCCAGGTATTTTCACTGGAAAGTAAACCTGTATGTCATTTTGCTGGTCCTAATCTTCGTGGTGCCTTTTTACATTGGATATTTTGTGGTTAGCAACATACGGCTTCGTAAGTGTCATTCTTTTGTTCTGCATAACCTGTTGATGAACATTTAGTGTCATGTACTGTAAATGATCGGTCAAGCTGCACTGTAAATATAACTGTGGCTAGTTTGGGGAATTCTCTTTAAAAATGTGGCTTGTTCAGACGATGGAGATGCATGCTGCTTTTTCAGGAACTGTTTTAATTGTCTCCAGTACAGAGGCAGAAGCTCCTATTTGCCTGCGTAGTCTGGTTTACCTTCATGTATTTCTTCTGGAAACTGGGCGACCCGTTTCCCATCCTCAGTCCCAAACACGGTACCATTCCTGTTGTGCACCTCTCTGTTTTGGAATATGGAGTTCATGCTTTTTAAACCTCATAGCTCTAAACCCACAGATACTTGCCATCTTTTGTTAACTTAATCAGTGAGATCCCTGCTGTATGAATTGCGTACTGGAATTCAAATTGAGAGCTTGTTGCTCTTGTTTCGGAGCTTTGAAGCAGCATTTCTTAAAGCTCTTTGAGGTTAACCTGATTTTTTTTTAACTGCCTGTGAGGTTGACTGTAGTGCCCTTCTCCCCCCTCAGGGATCCTGTCTATTGAGCAGCTGATCAGCCGTGTGGGTGTCATTGGCGTGACCCTGATGGCGTTGCTGTCTGGCTTCGGTGCAGTGAACTGTCCTTACACGTACATGTCCTACTTCCTCAGGTGTGTCTTTGCTGCTCATTGTTCCATTCACTGGCTACTGGACCATTTTCTGCGGTACGACTGGTGTTGGAGTTCCTATTATGCTGCCGTCGTGCCTTCAGGCTGATGTCATAACAGTCACCATTGCTGTGCCGCTGATGCTAGCTGATTAATTCGATTGGCCTGTAGTTTGTCCTTCCATGTTTGGTGTCCCCTTTTTGATGGTGAGACGCGTTGCTCTTCCACAGGAATGTAACTGACAGTGACATTCTGGCTCTGGAGAGGAGGCTGCTGCAGACGATGGACATGATTGTCAGTAAGAAGAAGAGGTGAGAGGGTCCTCCTGTGGCCGTGCTTGAAGGCAATCGTATGGAAAAAGAATCAAGTCCACGTAGCGTCAGCTGAACAGATAACAAGATCACGTGAAACAGTTTGGTGTCGTTTCTATGACTCCCTACCAAGCATGTCCATGAAATGTTTCTGAGGTGAAATGTTCCTTTTGTGGGATGGACAGCTCTACCTCATTGAACAAGCAAGCAAATTGATTAAAGTTCTTCAGTAAAAAAAAAAAAAAAAAAAGAGAAGGCAGCCCCTTTAATTAGCTTGGTTTTCAGGGCTGTTTAAGATTCCCTCCTTATAATATAGCTTGTCATAATAATACAGAATTGTGGTAATATGTTTCGTGCTGTAGAATTGCTATGACCAGAAGACAGATGTACCAGCGAGGGGAGGATCAAAGCAAACAGACAGGCATCTGGGGAATGATCAGAAGTGTCACCTCTGCCCCGCCGAGCAGTGAGAGTATCCTTCAGCCGTGTCATCATGCCGTCCCCTCACGCCACTCGCGCGTAACTGTCAAGCACAGGAAACCGTTAAAGCAGTATTTGGTGCATATAGTTTGTTTGATCGTGGTAGAGATGGGGGCAGTATACGCTCCACGGTACTCACCCTCATCCACTTGTGGTTATTGCCCCCAACATCTTTTGCTCAGATCTTTCGCTGATCCAACAGGAAGTGGACGCCTTGGAGGAGCTCAGCCGGCAGCTCTTCCTGGAGACCGTGGATCTGCAGGCCACCAAGGTAGCCATAGAAGCACATCAAACAGGCTTGCAAATAGAGAGAAATGAAGAATCTGAAACAGGAGGGTAAACATGTGACCTGACATAACCTATGAACCCTTGGATCTTGGAGCCTCATCTATTTTGGTCTTCAGGGGAAACACTTCATGCCACTCACTGCAGTTATGTATCATTTAAACCTTACTATATGCTCTCGCCCATAGAGATTAGAGTTGAACAGAATTGTCGCTTTATTTTTAGCTCTTTATTCACTGAGGCATCCCTCTTTTCAGTGGTCCAACAGCATTGTCTTCTGAGTTGGATGTCAGAAGTCATTATCCGCACAGAGTTAAATGACAGAAGTCCAGCCCCGAGGAAGGATTTTTTTTATCTGCTGGGCCTTGAGATAACAGCTTTCATTAATTGTTAACTGATGTTATGTGTGATTCGGTAACTGCTCTGCTTATACATGGAAGTATCCATGCTGGTTATTCAGTGACCCAATCTCCTTTTATCTGGAGAAGGAGGCGGAGCTTCTGAGTGACTCTTCGTTTAGTGTCAGTTGTTATAAACAGCCATTACTCAGCTATGCACTGAAGATGAATAATAATGAATAATAATGTTTCCTTAATGTAAGACGAGCAAATCATCTCTGTCTTCAGTGATCTTTGAACTCTAAGGATAATGGCCGGTCAAATTCAGTCAATTTCTGTCATGTCTTATTTCAGGAAAGGATTGAATATTCCAGAACATTTCAGGGGAAGTACTTCAATGTTTTGGGATACTTTTTCTCCATTTACTGTGTATGGAAAATTTTTATGGTAAGGATTCCCCGAGAGTCGTACTCGAGGGCTTGTCTGTCGTTTTTACAATCGGCGATGTATGTCATTCGTTGTCTTAATGTCGTGTGTTCCACAGTTAGGACAAAAATGTGTGGGCCAGCTCACCAGAGACGTGTAATCAGCAGCGCTCTTTGTTCCTTTAGGCCACCATCAACATCGTCTTTGACCGTGTAGGCAAAACTGATCCAGTGACACGAGGGATTGAGATCACGGTCAACTACCTGGGTATTCAGTTTGATGTGAGTTTGCTGCAGCAGAGGGGAAACTGAACAGAAACACCTACTCCTCCCATATCCATAATTTATATGGATCAAATTTTAATCTCGCCGTGTTTTTCATAAATATGCTGTGGAAATGGAAGCTTCTCCTCTGTTCTGAACCTCACGGTGTCATCATGAATTATTTTATCCCTGTCAGGTAAAATTTTGGTCCCAACACATATCTTTCATCCTTGTGGGCATCATCATTGTCACGTCCATCAGAGGTCTCCTGATAACCTTGACCAAGGTGAGTGTAACAAGCATTGCAGCATTCATTTGCATCAGAATTAATGACTTTGTTGTATAGCCTGTTTTATATACCCCCCCCCCATGATTTATATGAACTGCTTTCTCTGTTCACAGTTTTTTTATGCCATTTCCAGCAGCAAGTCTTCCAATGTCATAGTGCTGGTCCTGGCTCAAATCATGGTGAGTTCCTGGGGAAGGTCTTTCAGTGGTCCTTTGAGTACAGTGGCCTGAAACCCAAAAACAGAACACATTAAGAAAACGCAAAAAAAATTAATAGTAATTGAACAGACAAAAACAATTATATACTTAATACACAGAACCTTTTCACATGCCACAGCTCACAGTTAACATTGCATTTCCTCCCAAACTCACAGTCTGGGCCAGACACCTAAATGAATGTTGTGGTTTGTTCTGTTTCATTCTTTATAAAACTTAGGCCTGTGTGTCATACATGATAAATAATGGTGACTGAAGGGAACTCCTTGGGTGTATATTGCCCCCTGTGACCAGGTGCACCAGTTTTGAAAACTTCAGTTGGCCCAGAAGCGCCAAGCAACAAATTAAGTGCAAAAACATTAAGTAGAAAACACTTAAGACTAAAGCATGAAAACATGAGACATTTCGATTTTGAGTTTTACATTTCCTAAATGTTTGTGTTTTGTACTTCAAGGCCACTGTACATAGTCTGCAGGTTGACCACAAAAGGCAGTCAGAGCACTTGTATACCATTGTCAGACACTTCCTGTTATCGGTGTTTGTTCACTGTCATTGTTTTTGTGGTGTGTGCAGTTATGCCCTCTGCTTTTTCTCCTGTATGCAGTACAGCTTAACTGAGTGAGTTGGCGTGTTTGTCAGTCTCCCTGGCTTTTACTGTCTTACTCATCCCCTGCTGTCCTCTGACTGACTCTGTCGTCTGTCTCTGTCATTCTTATGCACTGCTGTCCCCTGTCAGTCTTTCTGTCTGCCTGTCTCTGCCCTGCTCATTCAGCACTATCCTCTGCCTCAATGCCCTGCTCACCCACCGCCGTCTGTCTGTCTCTCTCCCTGCCAGGGCATGTACTTTGTCTCCTCAGTTCTGCTGATCCGTATGAGCATGCCACTCGAGTACCGTACCATAGTGACTGAGGTTCTGGGTGAGCTGCAGTTCAACTTCTACCATCGCTGGTTTGATGTCATCTTCCTCGTCAGTGCACTGTCCAGTATCCTCTTCCTCTACCTGGCACACAAACAGGCCCCCGAGAAGCACATGACCCTGTGACCTCTGTGGCGGGGTGTGATCCTTGTTTACTTTCACTGTTAGTGTGGTTGTGCAAATAAGACTGTGTGTGTGTGTCTGTCTGTCTGTCTGTCCGTCTGGGTGGGTGGAGGTATTTGTGATACCAATATGTGAAAATTTGACGGAGAGTGTAATTTTTTAAGTTAAAAATAAAAACACTTAAGTGTATGTGTTCCAGTCTGATACCCAAAGTTCAGAAGGAACGTGTGAATGTGGAAATTAAAGTTCAGTCATGGTCATGAATGTCACATACAAGCACATTTCCCCACACATTCTTGTATGGAATCCTGTAAGTAATGACTAAGTCCAGTTAACTGCCGGGAGGATCACTGTGGCTGGACACTTCCCAGGGCCCTAAGATATTAAAATCTGCACCTGATTGCTCATCCATCATGAATGCATGCTGTTTCACAAAAAGAACCCCTGGACAAGTTCAATGCCAGTCTTTATAAAGCTGCTTACAAACTTTATTTCAGCCATTTCAGTTTGCCTCATTTGACCAGAAAACTGCACTGAAAATGTTTTTTTTTTTTTTTGGCTTCCAAAAAGATTGGGTTAGGTCTCAAATGATTTTCCAGAGCCACAGACAAAGCAGTCAGATTGGTTGCAGGATACCGGTACATCAGAACTGCAAGGTACAGCACGCAGTCACGACTTAATCTCTCAGTGCTAATGCTACTCATATAGTTTCTGGACACCTGCTTATCCAGTACAGGATGATCGTTAGCCTAGCCTGGGCAGCACTAAGCAGAGGACACTTGAGAGGTCACCACAGACTCACTACTAGCAGTTTGGACAAACCTGTCCACATGTTTTTAAACTGTAGGAGCTAATAGTTAATGCGGGGAGAACATGCAAATTCCATACGCATGAAGACCTGGCGTGGATGAAAGCCACACCCCTGGAGATGAGGCCACCATGCATTCCATTGTTATTAAGACCACAACGAAGACAAGGGGAAGGGAGGGTTTTATTTTCCTTGTGACGTGTCATTTTGCAATTAATTTTCAGCAATAGACAGAAGATCAAAAATCTGCAGGAGTGTAAGGTTTCCACAGTGAAACCAAATTTAATTTGCAGTCCTTATTTGCTGATGAGCAAATTTGTAACTAAATAATAGCAAAAAAGCACTCAACATGGACAGAAGGGTTTGCAATTACATTATTGAGCCCCAGAGGTTCCTTGGATTCTACTGTACTGGCAGATGTTTGGCATAGTATCCTTTGTTCAAGTAATATTTGTGTTGTGCAAAGATTGGTACATCAGAGCTGCAGAGATTTCCATTAACAGTCATATTTTCCAAATGTAAATGTATTTTCAACATAAACTACCCTATATCTCATACAACAATAAGTTAACTCCGTCAAATCAAGACTGAAAGAACAGCATTTACTGACAGATTTTTTCTATAATACATTGTGTCCTCAGATACACACTAAATGTTAACCAATCATAGTAAGAATGCAAGTGATGTTAAAGGGTAAGAAGAGATTGGTAGGACTGATTTCCTCAGAATCTTTCATCGTCTGATGAAGAAGAGGATGCAGATGGTGTCTATGAAAAGATAAAAATGAAAGGAAGGTAATCAGTGTGAATACATTTCATACATGTGCTCAGATACAAAGCATATTTACTTGGGTTTGTCTAGAGGAACATGACTAACTGAGATTCTTACCCTGTCACGAATTTTTGGCTCGCTGGGTGGGGTGACTTCCGGTGAAGCCTCGTCTTTCTCCTCCTCTGCCTTCTCCTTTTTATCCTTCTGTTCTTCTCCAACCTGAGGCTCCTGGGACTTTGTTGTATTCATGTTCATGGATGATGCTGCAGGCTCAGGCTCTGGTGTAGGACCCTGGTCAAAAAGCTTGGTGGTGATGGCGATCCTCTCAGCCTTGAAGTAGTCATAGGCCCTTCTTTCGGCCACCAGCAGAGACAAGGTTTCACCACTGGCCTTAATTAAGGCCACCACCTCATCATGGGTGCTGTTTTCTACATTCATCCCGTTGACCTCCACGACAACATCATCGTTCTCCAGACCTGCCTGGTCGGCGGCCCCACCCTTCGCCACCTGGGAAGGAAGCAATCTATGAAACTCGAGCGTGAAGTCACAGGGTGTGACTGAAAAAACACAGGTGTTGGTGACGGAGGGACCATGCTGTGTTAGAGTCATGAGCAATGTGGCCATGTAAGCATCATTGTAGTGAAGCTCAAGCTCAGTTTTTCAGTATTAATGTTACTACAATCCATCCATCCATCCATTTATATCCTGGCTAGGGTCTGGTGACCTAGATCTCATCCCAGACAGTATCTACACCTTAGATGATGTGCCAGTCCATTGCAGGGCATGCAGACACACACACACATTCACACCCTACTAGCAATTTAGAGACAACGATGTTAACTGCATATGACTGGACAAAGAAAATGCAGATCATTCAAAAATGGAAAAAGATCAGTGTTAGATTGGTGTTAGTGTTAATCTAATGGCAAAGGTGTTTTGGAAACACCCCAATAAATCTCAATCCATAATGTTCTAAAAACCAGCTGATAATTGTCAATCTATGACTACCTAAAACTGATTTGATTCTGTTTGACTGGATGGTTTGTGGTCCATGTCAATGTGATTGAATTTAACCAGATTGACGATCTGTGGTTTGGCCAGTGAGGTGTGACTCCCAGACTATCCCTCATAGTCCAGATGGTCCAGATCCTTACCTCTTGAATGTATTGGCCTTGTACCCCTTGGATACCATTAAGGTGGAAGCCAAAGCCACTGGAAGCCTTTTCAAGTTTACAGAGCTTAGGCTTGAACTGCTGTGCTGGGGCTGGTTCCGTGGCCAAAACTAGGGCCGGCTCATCAGCAGTGAGTTCAGTGATTGGCTCCTCCTCTCTCATTTCTTTCCAGTAAACAATGGGAGACACGCATCCCTGAGGAATGACTTAGTGTCAGTGACTGACTAAAGATATCAGACATTGAATGAATGCTAAATAAGAACAGAATGGCAAATTTCACAGCAAAAACTATTTTAGGTTTTACAGTTATCTAGGTGTGTGCCAAATTAGAACAGTGCATTCTGTTTGGTTACCATTACAAGAAAAATGATTCAGATAGTCTCAACCATCCAACATATCGGAAATGAAAGCAGACCTGAGCTTCTTCAATTTTAGCTGAAAAAACAAGCTTCTCACACTGAGAAAGAGAAACTCAAACTGAAATGGGGAGGAATATTATGACCTATAAATAACATACTGTACATAAGATATTGTTATAAATTTCTAAAATTTCTCAAGATTTCAAAAACAAGCAAGTCCAAGCTGAAGTAGCTACTAAGATGAACTGTGCCATGACACTTGCTGGATGTCCTGGAAGATCCTGGAGTGGGCACTCCTAACATACCTTTGAGTGTTTCATTTCTCTAGTCAAACTACCAAGCTGTTGTAGTGAGTGTAATGTAAATATAACTTTCACAAACACTGAATGACTGAGTCCATATTGGTATGTTAGAGGCTGACTCCTCTTGAAGAGGCAAACAACTATTTCTGAAGAGGCTGTGTACTGCCAGTGTACAAATCTGGTTATTCTTTGTACTAGTAAGGGATGCAGTAGAGTGAAATACACCTTTAAAGTTTTCTTTGACTTGTTTTAAAGTCCAGGAACAGTTTCAGTACAACACATCATTCCCAAACTGGTTGAAAATGTGGCTCACCATCTTGTACATTTTGTCTGTTTTCATGTCGACCACCAGCAGGCAGCACTTCATTCCACACTGATGGATCCTAGCCACCACCTGATCGTGGTCAAGGTGGTCTACCTCCTCCCCACCGACAGCCACCAGCCGGTCCATATTTTTCAGCCCTCCCTTCTCAGCTGGGCTCCCATGATCAATGTCACCTATGAAATGGCCTGGAAGACAGACATTCTAGTGTATTAAGGACAGCATGTGGCACGGAGTAGATGGATAGATGATATGATCATATTGATGGTTAAATGTGGCAGAGTGACACTACTGTGTAATTTGGCAGTGATCAAGTATTCATAATCTGCTTTTATCAGTTTTATTTTGAAGGTCACAAGTAACAGTGGCCTTCATGTGACTCAGCAGCTACTGAGGTAGACTATATCTGTGAGCATTCTTTCCATGCACACCTTTCATGTTGGACTCTTCCCTCAGGTAGAAGCCGTAGCCGTCAGGGCCTTTGGTCATGTCGACGGTGCGTGGCTTGTGTGGGAGGTGCTTCACGGTGGCGTTCTCTGCTTGTGGTGTCAGTTTTCTGTTCCTGTAGTACCTGTCCGAGTGCTCGTCTACAAGCAGGAACATGATTTGGTCACCAGAGTCCTTGATCTAGAGGAGAATGTGTTGGGTGGAGAGATAAAGGCTTAGCCACAAAAGACTGGCCTTCCCACACACAGGAGACAGGTTTCCATATATCTCAAAACTCAAAATGTGTTTATATTAATCACGCATCACAAATTAGCCCTATTTTTAGCAACACTGACCAGCCTCCATTTATCACCAGGATTTAAGTCAAGGTTAAATTCTTACGTTCAACTCCATTTGTGTGTCATTTGTGTTTATGGATTACATGGAATTTGAGACAAAGAAGTTTTAACCTTCTTTACAATCTGCTCATGAGTGCAACCATCCACGCTTTCCCCGTTGACCTCGAGAAGGCGATCGTTGACCTTGACCCCAGCCTTGTCTGCAACCTCAGAAGCAACCACATCCACCATGTATATGCCTTCAACACCTAAGAGAAGATGGACAGCGTAAATTGCAATGGATGAATAAGAAGTAGAAATACACTGTCTCAGCATGTGCACAGTGGCCAATAAGGAAGGTACCACAGCTCAGATAAAGTCTTAATAATGTCTTAAATAAGCCATCCTTCTGTTTTCAGTAACCTCTCATCCATCAGAGCCAATCCTGGGAAGCACAGATCACATGACAGTGCACCTTACTGGACAGAACATTAGCCCATTTCAAGAACAGTAACTATGGATAAGTGATTGACTTGATTCTGCACCGTTGTTAATATATTTAATTTAAGTAAATAACTCATAAAGCTAAGATTTAACAGGTCAGACTGCCATGAATGTCAACCATGAAGGCAACCTTACCTTCTGCAGTCTTCAAAGAAAAGCCATATCCATTCTCGGCTTTAACCAGGAAACAGAGTTTGGGTTTTGGTGCTGAACCGACCACACCGTTCATGGTAGGCTGTGTTTGGGCTGTAGTGGGCTGAGAGCCAGGCTGAGGATTGGAGAGGTCCACCCCAGTCTCCTTGGCCTTCTTGTAGGAGGCTTCATCCAGAACATGGAAGGTGACAGACATCCCACTGCTCTTCACGAGATCCACCACCTGAAGTTGCAAGGGTCCTGGTTCAGCTTCAGCATGTATTCATGGCCACTTTTTGGAGGCAGGTTACATTTTCAAATATTTAAGAACTGAAACCTTGAAGCAAACTGTAATATGACTGATGAGACAAAAATATAATGACGATGGCCTGATAGCCACCACTGCCTTTTGGTTTGTTGGCACTTGGCTGATGTCCAGAGTACAGGACTTTATCTGCCAATACGGCAGCCATCAGTGCAGGATTGGTTGCCACTGTCTTAAGTTAATTATCTTATAATCAGCATTTCAGTAGCAGTAGTGTATGGGGTCAGATACCTGGGAGTGTTGCATTATGTCTACAAAGGTCCCGTTCACCCTCAGCACGCGGTCCCCATCCTTCAGGCCAGAGAGCTCCGCCGGACTGCCCATCTCCAGGTTGCGGATCAGGTGACCTTCCTCGCCCCGCTCCACCCGTAGGAAGAAGCCGAAACTCTGGCCCTCTCGCTTGCTCAGGCTGATGACTCTCACTTTGAAAGCCTCCATCTCTGTCTGCCAGGGCAGTGTCAGATTAACGTTTAGAGACTCATCTGGTGCCCAAACACCTTGTGATTCTTAGATAATCATACCACTGACCATTTCACCAGAGTGTCCCAGATAAATTATTTTACTGAAGGAAATGACAGCAAACCCATATCCTTAGCCACTACATCACCTGCTGCTGTTGCTTATGATGGTGTTATATAGGCCACCTTATGTAAAATGTTATAGCTGCCTTAGCTCTGCCTGCTTAAAAAACAGAGCAAACTTCATCAACCCAGGCAGTGGCTTTCCGTTTATATATTAATGATATGCAGGACCCCTGTGTTTTTGGTCACAAAAGAATACTTGAAGATGTGTGAATTTGAATGGTTCTCCAGGTCGACAATAATTTAATTACGTTAAAATTAGTTGACATTATTTTCTAGATGGTTCTCTCAAGGCCATCGCAACACCACACACTTTAATGCGACCCCACTGGCTTTCTTGTCATCTGTTGCTGCATCTACAGTATCTAACCACATGTAGACCCTGCTAAGTCCACAACAACATTTTAACCTGCCACTAGTCATGTCATAATCTATTTCACAGCCGACCACAAAAATGCTCCTGACCTTTGGTAAAGTCCAAACGATTCCACCGGGGAAGGTACATGAGCTGTGTTATCTTTATCGTTTTATAGACTCATCTTTGCACGTATGATGAGTAAATATTTCTGTTCTTAAATTCAATCGTTTTGCATTAGCTGATAAATGGGGTCTAAATAGTTACACATGTTGCTTACAGAGACCAAAACACAAAAAAGAACAAAAAATATCGCATCTCAATGCCTGATTTGGTTCCTCTACCTCAGCATTGTTGTCTGGGTCATTATACTTATCTTTATCGTAAGGAAATCGCTGAAAAAGTTTGTGCCAGGTTAAAAGTTATGGCCCTGCGTTGAAGGATATTGACAGAAAAATGCTGATGTTGTCTTTGGCTTCAAGATCTGCGCTCTCGACATTAGCTGCCATGTTAATTGTTAACCACAATGCAGAACTGAGGTCTGACAAGCCTGCCACAGCTTTTGTCTTTGAAAAAAAGCCAACATCTGCTTCAGCTGTTGGAGGATGTTTCTCCAGAACACTGAGGTGATCTACACTCACTGGCCACAGGAAGCGTTGACTCCACTAGTGTTTAGTCAGAAATTCTCCCACAATTTACTACTTTTATGACTGATATTTTAAAATAGGGAGCATATGCAAACCAAGTCTTCAATAAGAACAATATTATACATTTCACAGCATGGCTCAAGGAGCAGTCACCGCATGTTAAAGCTGTCATAACTATGCAAATGGCTAACATTAAAAAGAATTTTCAACGTACGTCCTGTACCTCCCCTCTGAGTTATACGTACAGTTATGTTCACTGTTGTCACTGTCGTTTAATATACTTGAAGGAAAATGCTACAAATGAGGAACATCATTGACATGCAGTAGCAATATTGGATAATTCATACCTAACATTAGCACAGAAGAACACAGACTCACCTGCTGCCTCACTCTCACAGTCCGAAGGAGATTTTCACCTGGCAGTCTCACCTGTTATGCTCTGTCCTCCTCTAGGACTTTGACTGACCAAAGGTTGACTTGCAGGCTGAGTTATTTAACTGTGTCCTGTGGCTTCTGCCGTGGGCATTGTCTTAGGCTATTATGGAGAAGTTAATGGCTTAGCCAGTTGTTGGAAGGACAACTGACAGCCAAGGCCGCAAAGCCATCGTGAAGGATATCGAATTCAAGCATAATGCGTTTTCCCAGTGCAATGCAAAATCTGACATACTACCTCATAATGATGATTGAGGAGTGGGTATATCTCAATGCAGCAACTTAGTGTACTTAGAAAATATAAAGCTGATGGATACAAACGGATATCAAACGTGTAGGAAAAAAGAACAACTCAACCACAATGAGTGATAGAAGAGCCTGAACCCTCATTCTGAGTTAGCTGCTCATGGTTATCAGAGCAGATATACAATGTTGTAGGAGTTTAAAATTGTCAACACCGGAAGCCAAAGCCAGGTAAACAGAAGCAACATCATCTTTCATGTTTTAGAGAGAGAAGTTGACGGCAGCGACGCAGACAGACTGCAGTCCTGTTCTAACCTTTTTACATCTGCTATGTCTTGTGCAGCTAAAAGAGGAAGTCGTGTGGCCTCAAGCTGAGACACACAGACACTCTTCTGCTGCAGATTCATGCACAAACACACAAATGTAAGCCTCGCACACCACGCACGGATAATGCATATGTGTATGTAGTGTCTCTAAATAACGTTCATTTTTGAAGATTCTGCATTATTTTATGGGAACTGCTAGATGTTGCAATACATAAAACCCAAGTGAAGGAGTTACCTTTAAAAACCTTTAAAAAGTGACAGAACCTAAACTAGATTAAAAATATCTGAAAGGTTAGGGTATACAGCTGTCATCACAAGATAGAGGGGGTCATGAAGTTTGGGATTAGGGTGTCTACGCTGGTTAAAACCAGAGCTCCATCAGTTACCCTCACAGTGCTCTGTTATCTGGCATCCACTACTACTAATTAATATCTGTTTTTAGTTTTATTGGAGATTTGCCCTGAGGTTTAAATTTTTGGCATATCACTCACACACCAACACCTAAGCACACAGTTGCGATAAAAATCAAGATTATATTACATTCGTTGATGATTTGATATTTATGTGCTGGGGTCCTGAAGTGAAATCTTTTCTATATGTTTTAATGAAAACTAAAGTTAAAGCTAATTCAATGACAGTGAAAGTGGGTTTAAAAAATGGAAGTGTACACGGTATGGAGAAGAGCCAGATAAAACACACTGTCTCTGTTTCCTGTTCCAGAACATCTATAGGCTAAGGGCAACAGTCAGGTCTTAGTGTGAACAGCTGTTATAAGAACCAGATTCACAGAAACCCAGCCTGTCAGAGAATAGCTATAATTATAATTCAGCAATGGTTATTATGAAGGGGAAGACTGGAATGTTAATTCTGATCCTAACGAATCTACTTGAAGGTAAAATATGTTAAACATCAAATATTGCTGTGCTGTTTTGTGATTCTAAGAATGAATGACAAAATTATGAAATATTTAAATGCATAATTTTCCATTAAGTTGCCAGAAGAACTTGTCTATTAAAAGATGAAAGATCATTTTGAGAGGTATTAATAAAATAATTACATAAAGATTCTATAATCGCTTGCAAAGTAAGACAGCATGTACTAGTTAACATAAGGTAAGCTTGAATAAACTGGAGAGATTTACCATGTGAGTGAATGTTTACCATGGAGATTCTGTAATGTAGGGTTTCATGACAAAAGCTGTACATGCTGTATGTCTGTTAAACTCGACATGATGGTGTACTGGATAAAGAGTTGTTTAGGGATGGATGGATGAATAGTTATAAATTAATAGGATGTTTGACTATGCTAAGCCAATGCCCTTGACAGATTTGTTTCATAACATGTTTCCATTCTCTCCTCTCAGGAGACAATGTGTGTGATGTGCGGATTCGAGTACCAAGGCACACCGTAATACAAGCTGTGGAAAGACAATCAGTGACCCTTCACTGTCCTGTAATGCACT
>JAACJT020000001.1:31916173-31928472 GCA_009936485.2 Gymnarchus niloticus | reverse complement strand
AATTTGAAAAACTCAGGTCAAAATTGAATTCCTTCCTGTCTTTGGCCTAGGTGACCTTTCTGTTAGTCCCATTATCAGTCTTTAAGTCACAAGTGAAGACCTACTACTTTAGTCTAGCTTACCGGCACCTTATAAGATAATACACTGTATTTAAGGCTGCTGCTGCTACTGTACAGGCCCGTGTGGTCCTTTGTGTTCCCAACAAGATGCCAACATCGATTATGACATTCCATGCTCTCTTTTCCTCTCAACAGGTCTGGACGATGCCAGAAAAATCCTACCTATAGGTTAAGATGGCTGCATTTTCTGATACAGTGGCAAATATCAACTGGAATTATTTTTTTGTCTATTCATCATCATACCTACAACTTCAGAAGGGCCCTCCCCTCTGAAACTCATAAAGTACAATCCCACTGCCCAAGAATGTAATGAACGGCACCCTCACTGAGTACAGAACAGTGGTGTTTATATCACATTTTATGAAAACCTTCATGCAGCTGGTTCTAAAACACCTCAGATCCTGAGTAAAGGAGTTCCACCTTCTTCAGTTTGCTTACCATGCCTCCACTGGTGTGGAAGATGACATCCTGTACCTACTTCACACAGCAAATGCACATCTGTTCCAACTTTTCCAGTACATTTAACACCATTCAGCCCTAGCTACTGGATGGGAAGCTGAAAAGTACGTAGGTAGACGAATCCCTGACTGCCTGATGGAAGGACTTCCTCATCTGCTGGCCTCAGTTTGTCGGAGCAACTGCATTTTTAATGTGATGCTGAGCAACACCAGAGCACCTCAAGGTACAGTTCGGTCACCGTTCCGGTTTACTGTCTGTACCACAGACTTCCAGTGCACATCTGGTGTATGCCACCTCCAACATTTCTGTGATGACTGCACAATTGTGGGATGCATCTATGGGTGGAGTGGGAAAGACTACAGGAATATGATGGAGACCTTCATGTGATGGTGTAAGAAGAACCACCTACAGCGAAATGTTAGTGAGACTAAGAAGTTGGTGTTGCACTTCAGCAGGTCCAGGGAACCACTAACACTAACACTAACATTTGTCACTGTACAGGGGGATCCTGTGGAGATGTTTTGGTGTCATAAATACCTTGGAGTCTACCTCAGTGACTAAGCAGACTGGAACGGCAACACAGATGGACTATACAGTAAAGGGTAGACTGTTCTTGCTGTGGAGACTCTAGTCATTCGGTGTGCACAACAAACTGCTTGCACATGTTCTACCAGTCTACGGTTGCCAGTGTTCTGTTCTTCACTACTGTTTGCTGGGGGAGTAACACCTAGAAGAAGCAGATTTCCAGGCTGGACAAACTTAAGGTTGGGTTGTCATAGGGCTAAGGCTAGACACACTGGAGGCAGTGGTGGAGAATAGAGTGGTGTCCAATCTACTACCAAAACAGGACAATAGAAGCTGTCTCCTCAACAGCGAACTGAGAGAGAAGAAAAGCACATTGAGCTGTAGAATCATCCACCCAGAATGCAAAACTGAGCACTTCAAATACCCTTCTGTACCCACAACAAATCACTTATTCAATCCCACAACCTCCAAAGGCTCTGACCCCAGTCAAATGGTAGGAGTTTCACATTTCTACCACCTCTACTCCACCAGCGTAAATTTCTGTATAAGTCCACACATTAAGTTTTAATATTAAAATTATATTAATAATGATATAATGCAGTAGTGTTCAAACACTCAGGCCAGAAAAACACATGAAGAAGAAGGTAAACATCCAAGCCTCTTGCTAGTTACCTCAGCTAGAGTCTTTATGAGTCTTCTATACCATTTCAGCATTTTGGTTGGTTTTCGGACAGACCTTCTTTCCATCATTTTTTTCTTTTTTAAAACTTTATTAGAACCGAAACAATAAAGTTACCAGAAAAACTTAAATCGCTGTGGTATACAAAGTTAAAGCATAAAAAGATAAAGGATCAACAAAGGACAACAGAAAAGGAACAATGCAGAACGATGCAGGGGCTTAAATTATAAAGGCAACAAATTAAATTCTTTGCAAACATTGACAGTTTTTATAGCTTTACAATTTTTTGAACAGTATATGGTCTGGAGACATTGTTGAAATTCGTTTTCAAAAATAATAAACATGGGGGCTCTGCTGCAACATTTACTTCTGGGCATATGAAATTTTGCCAGAATGATAATCAGATTTATAAGGAAATACTCTTTTTGCTTAGAATGACAGACATTATAAAACAAACAACACATCTTTAAATAAAAGAGAAAAGTTTCCGTATATACATCTGTGTACAAATCGAGAAAAATCTGTCCGAAACACAGCAACAAAAGGGCAGTTTCAAAACAGATGCGAGACTGTCAACCTGGATATTACAAGAGGAGCAGTCGGTCTCAATGTCTTTCTTCAACCTCTGTAAATAACGTTTTGTCAGGTAACAACAATGTAACAATTTATAACAAACATTTCTAGATTTATTAGAAATAACATATTTTGATGATAAAATCCAAGCTTTTCTCCCAAAATACATATTTTGAGCAAACTGTCCCCAATATGAGATCACTTTTGGAATAGTGATAATATTTTCTTCAACATCATCCCATCAGGGGTCGCCACAGCGGATTAACAGCCTCCATCTCCTCCTGTCCTTCGGCATCCCACTCTGTCACACCCACCATCTGCATGTCCTTTCTCACCACAACCATAGACCTCCTCTTTGGCCTTACTCTTTTCCTCTTGCTTGGCAGTTCCATCCTCAGCATCCTTCTCCCAATATACCCAGCATCTCTCCTCTGCACATGTCCAAACCAACGCAATCTCGCCTCTCTGGCTTTGTCTCCAAACCTTCCAAGCTGAGCTGACCCTCTAATATACTCATTCCTGATCCTGTCCATCAGAGCGAACGCTGGACGTACCATAACACACCTATAGAGTTACTAAGATAAAATGAAAACCTTACCTTCTGTTGTTAAAGGATGCGGAATAGTTAAAACCAAAAAAACACAAAAATAACTAAATATTTCCATTTGGTTAGTAGACAGGCATTCAGTATCGGAACAGTCCATATTAGTAATACTGCAGGATGCGTGTCCCAGCGCCCCCTGATGTGAATTCCCACGATGCCAGCTGCTGTACTGATGTATCGGTCGAGAACGAGCCGTTCAACAGAACCGGCTCCTGACCGAGAACCATTGTTATTTTCAATTTATTACAAGACGAAACGTCTCCATAACACGGGGAGGACTCATGTACACACTGAGTGTGAGCATCTTACGGCTGCACTGCGCATGTGCGGTAGCCAAAACACTATTTGCGCAGGCGTCGTCATTTCTTTAAATAGTAAGGTACAATAAGCGCCATTTAAAGCCAACGCAACAGAAGAACATGCAAACAATAAGCCGTCATTTTAGAAAAATCTTTAAGTAATTAAAATCCATCAAAACGCCGGGTCACCAGACTGAAGGAGTCTGCTGTGGGTCTTCATAATTTACCGACAATTGGAATAAAGAACAGCCTTAACTATTGTAACCCACCTTGCACACAATATCGCAGACGTATCACTCAGTCACGACTAGCCTTCGTAGAGATGCTGAATATGGAATATCGTGTTCAAATAAAGAATACTGAGTACTAAGGAATATCAGCCGAGTCCGCAGTTAGGGTCGTCACCCGCCCTGGTTTTCCCTTAAATTCCTTTACACTTTTTAATTGTCAGTTTATTTCGAATTGTTGGGTATTTAATATTCTTTTGTAACGACTACTTGTAAGTAACGATATGCACAGGGGTCGCCTCCCCTAAAATACAGATTTTAGACTAATAATACCATGGCGCACACAGGAGGCTCTATCTTTGCATTAAGGATGTATAACAGCCTTCCCAGGTTAACTCTCTGCTTACCGTACTGGACCAGGACACTCCAGCCAGTTCATTACATTACATACACAATTTACATCACCGTGTATGCCGATATACTCAAAACGCGGCGTCGTATTCACTTTAGAAAATGATTCTTTTTTAGGAAATCCAAACACCGTTCCAGATCATTTTTACTGTAAGACGAGCTTTATATTATCCGTATACATCCATTGCGTTGATAATATCGGCTGTATTATCTGCCTGCCATGATTTTTCTACGATTAAATTGCGGTGACATGACTGGAGGTACGAGCTTCTTAATCCCAGCCCGAGTATCTCCTTTGACCGGGAGAAGGCAGCCCACACCTGCTTCATAAAGATTTCTCCTCCCCGGTCCGTAATAAAGCAGCAAAAATACCCTTCGGGGGTGCTTGGAAATGCGTTTGCTGTTGTAAGGCTGTAGGTGGCGCGACAGAGTGGAAACACTCCTTTTCCGTTGCATTTCGGTTTGGTTCACTATAGGATCACTACTGCTGGATTAAACCATATATACTGTATATAATTTTTTGTACAGTGGTCTACTCTAACCGCTACAGCCCATTAGATCATACCAGTGGGTCTAGTTGCATAATGCAGTAAAGTCATGATTAATACAGCATTTAGATGGCGGTAACATCAACTTTACTGAGAGCACTTGTTAGGGGCCAGTCTTCTTAGAACACTGTGAAATATCAGCAAACACACCACACTAATAACTGGTATTTTTGCAGGAGTAATGCCTGCTGCCTTACAATATATTGTTTACTTGCCTGATTCTGACCCATGCGTTCTAGATTTTGATTATAATTGTATCATTAATGATGCCTTGTGCTGCACTTGGACCTAGTGGCCATTACAGTACAGTACTACAGCAGATTTGGGGGGGGCATGGTGGCCCAGTGATCAGCACCACTGCCTCATGCCTCCAGGGTTGGGGGTTTGAGTCCCTCCTCCACTCTGTGTGTGGAGTTTGCATGTTTGCCCTCTGCCTCACAGATTTTCTTCACTTTCCTCCTTACATGTGTTCTAGGCTGATTGGCTTCACTAAATTGCCCATTTTGTGAGAGTGTCAGGTAGAGCACCGCATCAACTTACAAACAGGTCTACCTTCTTAATACAGGACATAACACTACGGAAGAGACTACAGTGGATGTGGAAACCCTTAGTAATTACTGGAACTGGTTAATTATGCCACACCCTTTGCTGACACAGATGTATAACCAAACACACAAACATTGACAGCAGAATGGGTCATACTGAAGATGCTAGTGGGACTCAACACAACATCATCACAGGATACTATTTTTAAAACAAGTACGGTACATTTGCCAAATTTATGCCCAGGTTAACAGCAAATGAAATGATTCTTAAGTGGAAATTTCTAGAAGCAACAAGAGTTAAATTGTGAAGCAGTAGGCCACAGAACGGAAAGTGACCTGATCACCTTCCATCAATATCAAACCTCTCTAATGCTATTGTGGCTGAATGACAACAAATTCTGTTAATAATGCTCCATCATCTCTCCCCCAGAGATTGTTTTCCTGTCCTATAACTTCAACAAGCTAGTCTATTTCAGACAGTCCCTTGTCTTCTGGCTTTTTAGGATGCCAGAAACTTTATTGAGTCCCGTGTGAAATTCTTGTACAAACAGCAGCAAAGTAAACTGTAGACAAACAAACCTACAGTGCAAGACAAGACACGCTGTGAAAACAAGTAAACAGAGTGGAAAATAAACATTAATCAAACGTAAATTAACGGATGGAAATGTGTAGTGCATATATACAATGCACAATATAAAGGCAGATAATGAGATAGGATAGTCATCTTTTAACTGCTTTTCGTTTGGTTGAATCCGTGTTAAATGCTTTGATGCACGTGTTACTTGGGTGATGTTTGAAATCGAACTGAATTAATACACAACAAAATTAATACACTCACGAAAATGAGCTTCAAGGCAGACAAAATCCCATACAAGCATGTACCACAGCTGCTGAATGTAACTCCTGTCACCCTGAAGCTGAGCTGTACAGATTCAGGCTATAGTAATTCTAAGTTAACGCAGGATTAACATGGACACCACATGCAGGTCTTCTAGAATGACAGCAAGTCGTCGTATTGGCTCTCTGAAACAGAGGTTCACCTTTAATCAACGAAAAAACAAAAACATAATCAATACAATCGGGTAGTGCCCATGATGATATTCGTTGCGAGATGCCAGCCGTATACACACAGTACGCACGGATCTCCAGGTGAACGCCTGGCTGCGATGTCATTTTTCTTTTTAACTGCGGATACACGACTGAAGGAACGAAGCCCATTAGCCAGGGGAGGGCGCCACAGGCCAGTTTCGCTGCGATTTCTCCCGTAGGTCCATATTCAAGACATCTGAAACACTCTCGCATCCTTCCCCGATCGTTTTCCACTCCCTACCACCCCTTAAATAAAGCCGCCCAGTCCCCCTCCCCTAATCCGTTACCTTCCTTTGGGATGAGGGCAGTGGACCACTACTCCTGCCAGCCTGCCGGGTATGAGCTCCGACAAACTCGGGTAATCGGGAGCTTCGGCTGCAGTCCGCTGTCACCGCAATTAACAGCGACTCTTTTATTATGGGATATATATGAACTGCTTAAGAGACGTGCCTGGACTTTCGAATAACACCCCGAAATACCCTGAAAAGTAACTTTGGCAGATCATCCAGAAGAAAACACGTTGCTTCTCTTAACTGGCTCACTTAATTGTCTTTATTCATTGTTTCCAAGCGATGCGATGGATTTACAGAAGTTAGGCGAAGCGTCTTCTGCGTGTTTGGGCTGCATGACAGCCCAGAGGAACTCATCGGTTAACGGCACGGAGAACGTTACCGTGGGAGCTGCCGATGCCACCACCTATGGAAATGCGTCTGCTGTTGTGAGGCTACAGCCGGCACGACAGAGGGGTGAGAGCAAACAGCCACTTTCACAGGCGTCTCATATTTGATCCGTTATAGGATCACAAAATCATTCTGGATAAAACACACACACACACACACACACACACACACACACACACACACACACACACACACACACACCCGGTGTTGCACCAGTCACATCGCACTAATGGGTCTGATCTCTAGTATATAGGAATACTGGAGGTAAATGATGCGTTCTGACGGAGGTAATACCCACCTTACTGCGAGTGTCCGGCACCGTTAATTAATACTGAGTGTGAAATATGAACACACGCATACACACCAAGGAGCGCTTTCTGTAACCTGCCTCGTATATATATATATATATATATATATATATATTCATTTCTTTTTTGACTATATGATGTTCCATTCGCTCCACGTAATTTACATGCCTATCCATTTCGTTTTGAAGAGTGAAAGACGATTCTTATTGGAGGTATTGAAGCATTATTTGTAATGATTTAGTGATAATTTAGTGAAGACACGTATCATAATGAATTGAAAATTATTAAGTATTCAGATGACTGATAGCACACTAACGTGTCCAGACAGTCGTGGATATCAGTTCCAAAAGGATGGTGGTAGTCATTACAGAAATAGCTCTCTCAAGACATACCTCCCCCATCTTTTCATCTGGTGATGAGCAGTCGTCCGTAAGTAAGGCGATTCATTTAGACAGGTAAATGTCTGCGTTTCGTCATGAAAAGATCATCATCAAACCACTGATGAAGCCCACACCGCTTACTTCTACATTTACCCAGGACCAGTACTTTCTTCTCCCCAGGCTGGAGCTCCAAGTGTTCACGCTATTTTGGATTGCGTTAGATATGCTGCCGAAAGGTTTCTGTCTCTCTCAGGAAAACGGTGCATTACCATCCAGTTCTGGCTATGTGGTGTTGATTTTAAATGTTGTTCACGAGGCAGTAAGGGTAATGGCCTCTCTGTGGACCTTTCTGTTTAGATGTTACACTTGACCCAGAGCACCTAAGCATAAAAGGGAAAGCTCCAGAAGAACCATTGTATACTTTAAATTAATGCAACATCACCAGAAATATCTAAACTGTATAAATTATTAAAAAGTTTTTTAGTGCGTCAAACAGGAATGGTGTTCAGTAAAATGGACCACAGGCCCGTATTTAATTATACTGTAAAGGATTTGGACTCTACTGATTTTTTTGATTTTGTTTTCATAAAAATCCTCAGCATGATTTTAAAGACCAATCCAGTTGATATTCTCAGCTGTTGCACATGTCTGAATAGTTGCTCTCCAATTGAAGACCCCATATCCACCCAGTGGGGCTATACGCCACATAACCCTGAGCTCCAGGGGAAAGCCTGTGTCAGGGACCTGACATAGAGGGGGACCCTGCTGCTGTGATAGAGATCCATCTTCGCGGAGTCCAGATACGTGACAGAGATCATTTCTATGTATGTAGATAACGTTCCTTTAGAAAATCTGGTGTCTTGTAAAAACGGTGTTTTTAGAGTCGTATTTCTATAAAACGCAGCTTTTGGAGAAGCTTGAAGCCTGTTGTTTTCACAAGGGATGTCTGTCAGGCATTTACAATGTATAACAGACCCAGGATGAGGTGTTTTCAGAAAATGTTTTTCCAGCAAAGGGCTGAAGCCCGGTTCCCCAAGAACTTGGGCTGTGCTGATCATTCTTATTGCTGGAGAGCAGTGAGGCTTACGTGGAAAGAGAGGACTCTGTCTGAGATAGTCATACTCCCAAGGTCACAGATCAAGGGATCTCCTTGAAAATGGAGCCACCGGGGTGACCGACCATAGCAAGGGAGAGTCTGTTTGTACCATAAGACAGTAGACAAATGTCTAGCGATATGATCCGGCTCCTTACTATGATGAAGATTTTAGTGAGGGACCTGTGTCTAAGCAGTGTCATTTATCAGCTGAGGGATGTGATCAACAACACTCACCTCATGGGTTTAGCATCGAAATGGAGAACCAAACTTTACATCTTTATAGTTTCTGCTTTATTTGGTGAACAATAATATCGAGGTTAAGCATGTTCAGGTATGAATAATCCAATGCCTTATTATTCACTTACGGACAGTGTGTTAGTCATGCTTTTACATTATTGCCCACTGCTACGTACCAATACTTACGAAAACTCAGTTATCGTGGTCTTTTTGTCCGAGTCATAGATAGAAACCAAAGATAAAAATGGCTGAACCATCCTGATTTGTATGTACAGGATAATACTGCATTGATATTTCCTTGGAGATGTGAGACAGGAAAAATAATTGGCCAGAATGAGGCAGGAGCAGGTGGTCCGAGACCCTCATCGCTGTGAGAAATGAAAGGAACTTCTCTAATGAGGTCAAACTACGGACACTGAATAACCAAACACATTTCAAACTATTCTGTTGGGATTGTTTCACATTTACCTCGGTGAGTTGGACTCATTTCCGTTAATGCTGTCCATTTTAGTTGGCTCTGTTACTCACCTCCTGTCTTATTTGTTGGGACCATTTTCACCTGAGGTCTTGCAATCGCTAAGCCCTTAAATGAGTAAAACGAGCCTGCTGACAGTTCACTGTGGTTCCAGTCATGATATGCTGCTTGGAGCCTATCCAAAGGTAGCAAGAAGCACAGGGCACCATGCAGTGAATCACACAGCCTTTTATTGCAGCTTTCAGTTTGATGCACACTTTCCTCTTGAAAATGACATCATTTGTCAGCAGCTGCCCATCTACACCGGTTCAGCAGACTCCCTGTTAATTTTCAAGATACGTCTCCAGACTCCTCTCTCCCAGGGAACACCGTTAACTCATCCTTCTTGTCACTGACTCAGCCTTTATGTTCTTGCCTTTATTCAGATTTCTACACTGATCTACTAGGACTTCATCATTTTTATTGTAGGTGTCTTCTGCTGGAAGAGATGTTGCACAGCTCTGACTCCACAGGGCATTCTGCACTCTGTCGCGACTCTCTCATTGGACGCTCAGCCTAGCTGCACTTATTGGCTGTAACCTGGAAACACTCAAGTAGGAGCTGAGACATAATAATCTCTGCCACACACTGGGGCCCAAGGAATCACAGCTCCAATTGCTTGAACCCAGTTACTGGTGGCAACACAGGAATTTCGAGAGACAATAACGAGCGTCTTGTGAGTGACCGTAGATCCAGGTCAGGATCGACAAGGTGGCTGACCTGAGTCCGGATGTGACCAGAGTATGCTGGTATTTTTTGACCCTTTCCTCTCAGCTGCAAAGAAAAAGACAGTGACTGTACTAATGAGAGAGAGAGAGATAGAGAAAGGGACCTTTGACAGTGGAGAAGACAGCATTAAAGATGTGGCATAGACAGGATTATGGGGTGTAAATTTGTAAGCTCCAATTACAACAGCAGCAGTTTTGTCAGGAAGAAAATCAAGTGTTACTCATGAGCAGTCACAAAAATTTGAAACATGCAACAATTGGTAGGATTTAGTGAATTTCAGATTTAAGGGATGATTTTATTACTCGATGAATAAATGAACAGGAATTGGATAAGACCTGCAACGGAGGGTAAAAATCCAATTTCCACTTTTGTGTGGTACCCACTCCAGGTAATTAGCCTTCTGATAAATGAGGCTTTACTTGGTAAAAAAAAAATTCTCGAAGGATTTTCAAAACAATTACACAAAAAAATCAGGCTAGATTACAAGCTAATTAAATGCAAAATTGTTTTAGTGTTCAGTCAGTCATATTTATGCTTTTTTGATTAACATAAATGCAGCTGAGTGGTCACATTGTAATGAATTTATCCATTTATCTGACCTTCCTGGTACATTGATCAAGTGTTGAATTGTGATATGCATGTTTCCTGGCTGAAAGGCAAAACAGCACCTAAGGTATTATGGCAGTCTTGGATGACTGCCCTACATTGTTCAGAAGAGTCTGACGCACTTAGAATTGGAGAGAAAACGATAACGATATCAGACTGAGCTTTTTCTTTAGCCATCCCGAGGAGCCCGGTAGCTTACTGAAGGCAGCACGGATCGATGGTGAAAATCCTTCACTAGCAAGAACAGCTCAATACTCTATTATTGATCTGCTCATGAAGGAATCTGGATTAAATTTAACGCCAAACTCAACAGCTTTCCATTACATCCAGGACAGGCCTTTTAAAGCTCATTTGGAGGCTGAGCGCCAAGTTGAACACTTAAGCAGTTGATGCGAAAACATACAACAAGGCGCTGGGTGAACATTTAGAAGCCCGGAGGATGATTTGAACAAATCCTTATTACTATTTTGAGTGAAACTGATGAGACAATGACAGAACCTGTTTGTGTACATGCAACAGCTCTGTAGCAATGTAGTAGTGCCAGTTTCAGGTCGAGATATTTAGGATTTTGAGAGAACATAAATAATACGTTTAACTGATGATGGTGTAATACAGTTAGTACCCATGACTGACACATGAAAGGTGTAGAGATAATTTATGCTTATTTTTAAAATGAATTCAACCACAGTTCATGTTAAATCATTAAACAAATTGACATGGTATACCATGGTGATGCTGAACCTCAACAGGAGGCAAAGGTATTTTATCCTGCTGTGGCTTCTGTGTTATGTAGCTTTCGCAGCACAAAGCGAAGGAACTGTAACATTTTGTTATCTATGTTAAATGAGAGGTTTCATTTTTCTAACTCTGTTCACCTCTCTCTGATTCTTCTTTCTCTCTCAGAGATGGACTCTGTGCGAATCCTGCTCTACTCGCTCATCTTCCTCCTGGGTGTCTTCGGAAACCTCCTCATCATCATGGTGCTCATCTTGAATAAACACATGCGCACAGTAACCAATTCCTTCCTCCTGTCGCTGGCTGTGAGTGACCTGATGATGGCGGTCTTCTGCATGCCCTTCACCCTTATCCCAAATTTGCTCCAGGACTTCATCTTTGGGGCAGCTATGTGCAAGATCGTCGCCTACCTCATGGGTATGGGCACAGCCAATCCGTCGTGTACTCCTTAAAGCCCACCCACTGCAGTCTTTACTTCCTCTTTTTGCTTGTGTGCTACTATAAGCCTCATTTCACCCTGGCCCCAGTAATACCAACAAATCTTATAAGTTATATAAGATAGCAGAATAAACATACCTGGGGAAAAATGCACCGTTATACTGTTAAAACATATCCCTCCCACAAACACTATTCTTTCACCATAACTGTGTATCTTATCGTAGCCTGAGGAACACAGACCATAGTAAATACTGGAGAAGCTGTAAATCAGTGGCGGCTGGTGGTCTTTCATACAGGGGAAGCACATTTTAGACCTACATCATAAAAATTGTCAATTATTGCTCCCTGCGACCTAGTTTGAAATAAATGAATGAACTAAACTGAAACAAGGCGCAAACTCAAGAATGCTATATTTATGTATTTATTTACAGTAGGATATGTACAAATGAAAATAGTGGGCTATATCGCTAGCAAATAACAGACTACGAGCAGCAGCTT
>JAACJT020000001.1:31867743-31906319 GCA_009936485.2 Gymnarchus niloticus | reverse complement strand
CTCCTCAAAGGTAAAGTGAGAACTATACAGAGTAGGTGTACATGGACCAGAATATAAGGGTGTTCAGGACCACGGACTACGGCTGGGCCGCTCCTCAAAGGTAAAGTGAGAACTATACAGAGTAGGTGTACATGGACCAGAATATAAGGGTGTTCAGGACCACGGACAGCAACTTGATAGCAACTTATTTGCATGGCTTCCTTTTTTTATTAGTTGTGCTTTTTCAGTACTCCACTCCACATTTTGCATGACAAATGCTTTTTCTTTGATGATCTGTAATTCATCGGGTAAAATTTATTCTGTACCATATGGTGCTACAATAGTCAGATGCAGAAATAGGCAGTAGTTAAATGACTTGTCAGTACCTCGGGCTGCTGAGTGATATATTGTAAAACGTAAGTCATTTATGTCCACTTTACTGAAGTACGTTGTCTAATGTAAAATCAGCCTGCAGGAGACAGTTCTGCTCCCCAGACAGTAGGGGTCACTGTTCTCACTATTCTCAAAGTTAAAATATTTTTGCTTTGCTTTTCCCCTGATTCTTCATCTTGATGAAAGACTGTACCTTCCCGAGTTCCTGTCTTCTTTTCCTGGATAATAATTGACAACGATGATCTGGCTGAGGATGTAAAACTTCAGAAGGTTAAGACACTGTATTGGTGCAGCAGTAAATTCCCCGAAGAGCTCTTTAGATAATTCCTTTAACCACTGTTAAGATCAAATCCTGTACAAATAAGATCCCACTGAATGCAACTCTTGGCACAAAGAAATATCCCTTTGGAGCTCTCCTGAATCCATCACATAAAGAGAGCCACATGCTAAGGCCAGTGGAAACTAGGAATTCAGCGTGAAACAGAGTGGATGTGTAAGAGATTTGTGTTACCATGATGCATTTTAAAGCAACACGGCATCCTGTGCTGATGCCACAGTAGATTTAATATTCACTGTTGGGAACATCATGGGCTAAGAAACAGACACAACAGGAAGTCAAGTTAGTGAGCCACTTTAAGCACTTTGGGGAAAGGTAGCATGAAGAATGGGACTCAGGACACAGATGGATCTATTTGCTTTGCATAAAGCGGGCAGAGGGCAGAATGCTGTACTACTGCATGTCATAGTAGGAGAGAGATTCTGTGGCACAAAAATTTAATTGTATTCCTCGAATACTCATGACAATAAAACATGAAACTTGTCACACCCATTCAAAGTCATCCACGCCCAACTCCTACCATATCTTCAGTCATGCCCAAAAGTTTTGGCAGTGACACAAATTTTGTGTTTCGCAAATTTAGCTGCTTCAGGATTTTGAGATTATCTTTTGACATGTTTCTATGGTATACTGAAGAACAATTATTATAAACATTTAATAGGTTTCAAATGCTTTTATTAGCAAATACATCAAATTTATGCAAAGAGTCAATATTTACAATGTTGACCCTTCTTCTTCGTAAGTTCTGCAGTTCGCTCTGGCATGCTGGATATCAGCTTCTGGGCCAAATCCTGACTGATGGTGATCCATTCTTGCCTTGTTAGTGCTTGGAGTTGATCACAATTTCTGGGCTTCTGCTTGGCCACCTGCTTTTTGAGGACTGACCATAGGTTCTCAATGGGATTAAGATCTGGGGAGTTTCCTGGCCACGGGTCCAAAATTTCAATGTTATGATCGCTGAGCCACTTTGTTATCACTTTTGCCTTGTGACATGGTGCTCTATCATGCTGGAAAATACACAGATCATCACCAAATTGCGCTTGGATCGTTCGGAGAAGTTACTCTTGGAGGACGTTTTGATACCATTCTTTATTCATGGCAGTGTTGGATTCTGGTTTTGATACTTTCTCTGTTTTGTATTTCTGAATTTTGTGACCTGTTTCCTGGGACTTTGGAGTGTTTTTAGATCGCATTTTGGATTAGTTTGCCCTCTTTCCTGAATTTACTGTGCATTAACATTCCGGATGCTTCTGGATCATTGACTATTGTGTTTGCCCCATTAATCAATGTCACTGACTCCCACACTTAGATTTGTCTTGCGTATTCATTACAAAACCTGAATTTTGAACAGAATATTATTATTATTATTATTATATTACTGTGTGACTTTCTACTTTGATTCCATTAAAATGACAGGTCCTCTGGTGGTGTGACAAATGCGTCGCATTTCATTCTGCAGGAGCCAGTGCCTCACCTGCAGATCAGTGTTCCACATCTGAATTCTCTGCGGCCAGCGGCTATGTCGTGTCATTGCCCTTCAGTCTGTTTTCAGTAGGGAGGCTCCCACCCCAGGAGGGTAGGTCTGTACGGTCCACTTGTATCTGAAGGCTTCCTCAAAATATGAGCGCTCTCACGGAATGCATGAGGCCGAGGTGACTGCTGTGAGCGGTCTGATGTGATGGCATGCCTTTAATGAGACAAGAAGGAAAGCTTGGGACTTCCTGGGAAATGCGATCACAGGGCATGACGAGGCTTCGGCTTAGCCCTAATTGATTCTGTAGTATGAGCTTCTAATCAATAGTCATGCAGAGACATGCGGTGGTGACTCACATACAGATGACTGTTGCTTCTTTACACCTCTACGGGGATTGAAAAGGACCACGTAATGCACAAGGAGTGCAGGCAGTGCAGCATTCAAGGAGGACCTTCTCACCTCCTCATAGGTGTTGAGCACTTGATGCCTTAGAAACATTCTGCTGTGCAGAAGGAGATCCCAGTAATGCAGTCCCTGCATTCGTATCATTTGCTGTTGTCTGGATTTAAAAGACTATGCTGCAGCACATCCTTGCTGGAAGTAGAACTAGCAAACCGACTGGAGTTGGCTGCTCTTTTCAGGGATGTTTGGAGGAATGCTAAGAAACAAGCAGTTGACTTTGTGTCAACATAAAGATGACCGATGTGTTATTCTGTTCTAAGTGTTGGTAGGTAAACACATGACATGCTTTAGAAACATTTCACAGTGAAAAAACATGCTGGACACTCCGTACTTTCTGAATTTATGGTGCTATTTAGAAGTACGGTGCAGAATTCGGGTGGGGAAACCAGCTCATATTCTCCAATCATCATCCACCCTCCCCGGTTGGCTTGTACCATAGACGCGGCTTATTTGCGTATGTGCTGTTGACTCCCACTGGAACCACTGACCTTTGAACAGGCTGAGCTTGGGCTGCGGCTGTCAGAGCACAATCACTGCAGTGGAGAACGGCAAATACAGCAGCCTCAGATGCGACAGCCAAGGCGGGGGTGGGAGAAAGGGGACTTCATGAATTATTGAAATGCCCCGCTAGCCCTTAGTAAGCTTCTGTGATGTTCAGAGCTGGCCTCCAGACTAGAGTCTATTCAATATGTAATGGAGCATGTGGGGGTTGAAGGCATGTAAGACATTGAGAATTAATGATCAGATTGTTTTGTTATTGCATTTATTTCATCTGGTTTTCTGTTTTGGCTCAAGCTGGTTGCATAACTTTAATATATAAGCCACCGGTATAGGGAGAGGTCTGTGACGGAGTACAGATTGCACACAAGACTCATCACACACCTCGAAGGGTGCCGCATCTCCTGACGATGAGATGTTTAGGAGTGAATGCTGCACTGGACCTTTCACCTGGAAGCTTCGATGGTCAATTCACCATCTGCTGCCCAGAAGAGAATTGGGAAAAAGTTAATCTGGCGGGATGCTGGGAAATACTGGGCCTCTGGCCGAGACGGAGCTTTACTGGTTCAAGGTGCTGAAGGAAAGCCAATAAATCCATTTCATATTTGCAAGAACTCGTCATTCACATCAGGAAATGTATTCACTCATGTTTCTGCTGTTTCTTTTTTTTCTATTCTATTAGCAATGTCTCAGCTAAAAATGAATTCATAAATGCATTAAAAAAACACTTGGCAGGGGTTACACTGAAACCAGACAATTCACAGATCAGTCAATATTTGTGTCTTCAGAAAATGAACAAAATCTTTCAGATGCAAAGCCCGCGGTCTGAGACCCATCACATCAGCAAGATGTATGGGTCTGAGGAACGGCTCCTATTGTGCGAAAAACCGTGCAGGGTTAGATGAAGAACTGTATGTGTTTCATCACCGTGACACGTAGTGCCTGTGGAAATGAGAGCCCCCCTTCCTTTGTGTATCTAAATACTTCTACTCATACAACTGACTGCTCCTTACTGAGGGTTTCCAATTCATGTGAGAGCTGCGGTCTGGAAATGTGTATTTCATATTTTTTGTTTTTTCAAATTATTTTGTCTTGGTGGAAATTGAAATGGTATAATTATGTGATTTGTGTCATTCGACACAAACATAATTTGAAGAAAATGATACCTGAGAATATATGGCATTATTATACAATCGCGCATCAAACTAAATTGCAGCAGGTTCCCGGCAATGTGAGGCCACTGGAATAAATGTATGATTCATGGATGAAAGCCGTCCCTTTCACACTGAATTGATAATAACTATCTGCACTAGGCAGTGGTGGGACAAATGAGGCTTGAAAACCCGTGGTGGGTGGGACTAGTCTTAACTAACCAATCAATGCTGGCTCTCAGAGTTGAAGCCTCATTTAGCGCAAGCATCAGTTGGTTAGTTGAGGATACTCCCACCCCCCATGAGATGTGAAGCCTCATTTGTCCCATCACTACCAGGCAGTACTCAACTAGGTATGTCTCATTCATTGCAGTATTACAACTTTGTTAGTATATTGACCACATTATATTTAGTAATTAGTCTATTTAGTGCTTAGCTCACTCACTGATAAAGGGTGCTGTCTGGGATATGAAATGACAACTCATGTTCAAAGTCAGAGAGCACCATGCCTTCACTGCCTACTCTTTGCTGAAAGACTGGGTAGTGTGATAATCACCCTGAAGAAGGTGGTGAAGAAACAGCAGGTTGCTGTTGTGTTGGTATGGGCCAGCAGTTCCATTGAATTTGCAATTATGACATCATGAATGTCGTTAGTGAGGAAGGGGAACCAGCTCATTCCAATAGTTTCATCCAGCTTATGAATAATGTACAGAAAATAGCTGGGTGATTTGAATAGAAAGATTACAGTGGAAAATCCCCCACAAACACCACCAAAAAACAAAAAAAAAATGACATCAAAACAAATTCAGGTCGCATAGCACTAAAAACTGCAATGTACAGCATGCAGGCACAGCATACACTTCTGAGGTGTGAGATATGCAAGTCTCTTTTTCTCCACTCCGACTTGTATGCTGGCTGCAGTGTGGTTTATAGCTTCTGTCAGCCAGCCGGGATCAGGCAGAATGGAAACCACAGCCATTCTGAAAGTGGAGTAAGAATTGCTGGCAATTTGGCAGACTTCAGCGGTGAAGTCTGTTGGGATCACTCTCACAAGGATCTGTCATGAAGGTGATGTACTCGACACCTAGGAATCAAGACGGGAAGGTGTTTTATTGTGCTGTGACATCAAAATTTTACAAGGCTTCCCTTTATAAAGGCATAGGGTGTCGTTACGTTCAATTGCCTGAATGTTGTGGCCTCCAAACACTCGCAGAACATGAACAAACCCAGAGTTACGTAACTGAAGCCAGCTCCAATATATCCTTTTGACTGTTTTATTTAAACATTCCAGTCAGGCTCTGAGAACCACTTCGAAATTGGGAACCGTTTCAGCAGGGCGGTATGAAAAGAGAAGGTGGGGGGGCGGGGGTGAGTGAGACTGAAACTGTGGTGAGAGAGACAGGGAGATCACCTGATAACTGCCCAGGATCCCAAACATGCTTAAATTACAAAACTGTTTAACCTTGATTTTTTCAAGGACAAATATTAGCAAAACATTTTATTTCCCACTAGGAAGAAATATTCATATGTCCCCTTTCCTTTTAACTCATCTGTCTTAGTCACACGCATACAGACTGGTTAACAGGCTGCAGCAGATGGTAGAAAAAGCTTCCAATGAAGTAAGTAGCTTCATTTCACAGGGCGATGCAAACTTCCTGGCTCTTAGATTTTCTGCCTGCTGGGCATGTCTCTATCCTGTTAATTCCAATAATTTCTCACCACTGAGCTTGGTCTTAAATATGTCAGCTGCTGGTAGACATGGAAGAAGGTAATGAACTAACTAAAAGTGGCACAACTCTAACTTGAAGTCCCAAAAAATGAAAGAGCAGTTTAACTTTTGATTGAAACTCGATTTGCTTCAGTAAACATCACAGCCTTAAAGTTGGTGAAATCCTTAAGCTCGGAAAGTAGCTCAAATTTGGATAAAATGATATAATGTCTGAGTGCATTTCTCTAGTATCTCTGCCTGCAGGAAAAGCAGCTGGTGACGAGACTCAGACGATATTGAGATGTTTTTACCAATACCATTAGCATGCTTGGGTTAGATCTTGGCGCAAGAGAAGTTCATTCTTCTCATGGGCATGACCTTTCATCTTTTTATCTTTCATCTTTGCCTTCACTCTCTTTATAATGGATGAATAGTCATTGTTGCATCATTAAAAAGACCCTTAAGATCTTGTTGAAGTAATTAGTGTCAGACACACAGCTCAAATCTCGCATCTGCATTCCCTGCACCTCCGGAGACTCTGGTAGATGGACTTTTATGCGAAGCAGATAGAAAATGCAGGATAGCATAAACAGCATCAGCTTTCTATCCAGGAGGAAGGTTCTGAATGGTAAGTGTGGGAAGCTGAGCTGAATTCAGTCTGGAAACTGTGACTTCCGACTGCTGCCAGAGACAGAACCAGAAAGTACCACCCTCAGAAATGGGCATCTCTAATGAATGTGCCTACCATGCTCACATGGGGACCCAGCTGCCAAATACTCAAGCACACTGATTTCACAATTTAGTTTGTAAGTGCAGATTCAAGATGGAAGAAAATGGAGAGTCGATCCAAGGAAGCAGGACAGATTGATAGACTCACAGGTATTTTAATTATATTCGCCCTGATAGGTTCACGAGTGAGTTTAATTCAGAGTGAAATCTTTTGAGGAGCGATGGGAAAAATGAGGCTTCAAAACCAGTGGTGGGTGGAAGTAATCTTGAACTAACCAATCAATGCAAGTGCTAAATGAGGCTTCAAGACTTATTTACAGGCAATTTGAGCCCATCTTTGAACAAAGACCAAGCGAGGTTTTGCTTCTGAGCACTTTTAAACCACACTGGTGAAAGTCCAAACACGTCTGTAATCGTCATTGACCATGCACCCTAATGGCCTTCGACAAGCTTCTCAAGGTATGAACTGTCACTGGTCAACTTGTGCATACAGCACAAAGCACAGGGATGCAGTGTCCTCTAGTGGTGATGCATGGAAATACTTCACCATTATGGTAAGGAATAACACTGCGGCAAAACCCACTCACAGCCGATTTTGATCACAAAATGTTCACTGAGATGGGATCTTCAATCTCACTCACAAACTATACCCCGTGTTTCACAGAAGACTAGAAATTTATGTTTAACCCTTGAGTATTTGCCTTCAAATACAAATGTGTACAAATGGCTGGAAAATTTTCTTTGGGTAAAATGTATGGGTTAGGCAACAGAACAACAGGCACTTGTTAAAGGTGATACACCCCAAATGGATAAGTGTAACTCAGATTGCCATGGTAGCTCAGTGGCTGCAGGCCCTCATGTCACCAAATAAGGCTGGGGTATTTCCCTGGTCAGAGGAGATGACCTGGACCTGAGAGAAGAAGTAATGCAGTTCTCAGGGAATTTGCTCAGCGTTTGCTTATTTTATCTCTGCTGTGAGATAACGACGAAGCCATTTCGGTGATGCTTTGACTGTCTAACCTACAACAACAGATCTGCGATCCTCCAGCTCATCTCTCATATACACAGTCCAAATGGACATAAAACCCTTGCATTTATCAGATGTATGCAATCATTCATTCAGACAGGAGAGCAGAAATCTCTAGACACAAAAATCTTCCACATAAATACCGGATAATCCAGTATTACTTAGTCATAATAAACCCGTTCACATAAACATAAGGTTCAAGAATCAGCATTAGACGTGCCTGAAACTCCATATCTACTCACCACTTGCCTTCCTGCCCCCAGGATGGAGCCAGTTACCTTCAGACCATAGGCAATTTAGAACCAAGCATGGTTGTAAGCACCATGCTGGCACAGGTCGTGTCCATTGGACTCAGGTGAGCCAATCAGCCAGATCTCCTGCAGACATTTCTACAGATACAGTCTCATCAAGCTGCTCTTCATTCCTGTAGCTTGACTCTCACAAATCATTGGACTTTCCCGGATCAGGAAAATTTTCATCAGGGTTGGAAACAAAATATGAAACTGATTTGGAAATTAAGACGTCTATAGTAAACCCGAAGAAGCACAAAGTTTTACATTGACTTATATGGAGGAATTTATGCACAGATATCTAATAGTCTAAGTATTTTCTAAGACAACCAAAAGACAAAGTCACAAAGTAAATAAAAGTTGAAGTAGATGCTCAGAGTCCCGTGGGCGAACACTAGTTCCCCTCACCATGGTCTTCAACCACACTTTAATATGCAGTCTTGATACCTCATGTCCTCCTACTCTCAACCAACTGCTTTAGCATTTGGGCTGCTGTAAACACTCAGAAGAGAAGAAACCCAAATAGGCTACAGAACCTCTACATACAGCATCGATGGAAGTGACCTTGAGGACTGTAAGACAGAGGACACTTCAGACTTAGAAACACGTTCAGTCTAAAACACAGCTAGACAGCAAGGTTGTAAAACCATAAACTAGGACAGTGATTCCAAAACCAGGAGGTGCGGAGTTTCTACAGAATGGAGGGTGGTTTGTGTGTGTGCATGTTGGGGTAGTGGGGGGGGGGGACCTTAAAATATTAGTTTTTGCAAAAGGGATACCAGACAGAAAACGTTTGTGAATCACTGAATTAGGGTAAGCATTGAAATATTACAGCAGAAAGACTGAGATGACCTTTCAGCCACTTTTATGCTGTGGACCCAAGAAACACTGTGTAACCAGCAGCCTAATTTATGAAGAATATCTTATGGCCCACTTAAAATCGATAAACAAATGATGGTTTTTCACAGAGCACAGTCAGACCTTCATGAATAGCAATTAGCCAGTTAAACACAACGTAAGCTTGATTAGTAATACATCCCACAATTTATAACTGATTAGTCTGGGTTCATCAATATAAAACTTAACATTCCGCACATGCAAACAGCATTTATCACTCAACCCAGACAAGAGGGGACCTTTGTTTCACAGTGACATGCTTTGGTAGTGGTTTTAGGAAAGCAGAGAACAGCTCTGACTGAGAAAGATCCTTAAGTGAACTCTCTGGCCAGACGGTGGGAACATCGTCTGTCGAGAGTCACTGTTTGTGCTGTGCTGCCACTTCCTACCAGGAGACAGAAAGGAAGCAATTTTGAGCGAATTGTTACAAATTCAACAGAGGGCCATGCATCACGGGAGTAGAAAGCAGCTCAGAGGACCTGCGGGGCTTCCACTGCCGTCTGACCAGGGATGCAGCGAGACGGTGTGTGTGGTGTGGTGGGGGCATGCGCGAGTGTCAGCGTATGCGTTAATATGCACGACGCTCAGTCACTGTTTGACCGTGATATTTATGATCTGCCAGACCTGGCACCTGGTGAATTGGGGGGGTGTGCACTGACAAATTGCTGCTGTCCCCCTAATTCCGGCTAGGCTCAGGCAACCTTTCCTGCCAAGGCAAATATTGCTCCCCAACGAGAGGCGGAAGCCTGGCTCAAAGGAGACAGAAGGGTGAGTCGGTCAAATGAGGAATGAACAGAAAGGCACATGGGGGGTGATGGTCCGAAGAGCCCCTCCTTCTCCTGCTGGAGGTGGGAATGAGACAGACTTGTGCGGAGGTATCTGTGGGATGGTTATCCTGTGGACTACTGTACCAGCCAGTTCCGGCTCCCAGAATGAAGGCGAAAACGTGCATCAGGCCCATCTACATGGTACCTTATAGTATTTGACTGTACATCACTCGGACAAGAGCACCACTCACACACACACACACACACACACACACACACACACACACGCCTTCCCCTTATTGTCCTTCAGTGACCCCCCCTTCCCAAAAGGCTGAAATAAGACAGATATTAAAACCAAGTGGGTGTTTTACCTGAAAGTCCAGCCATTAGATGATTAGATGGTACAACCTGAGCAAAATTCTGAGAGTGACCTGTGTTTGGATGTTAACACAGAAAACTACTCCTCATTTAGTCTTTTCTAAGCAGGCTTCACCAGCCCAGAATCACCTGAGCTCCTCATTGTGCTGTAGTCATTATGAAATCGATTTTTGGAAATCGATGCTGATTATTCCTTGACATGTCATTACTTGACTGCTTCACATATGTTTATTAATATTGAGCTCATCACTTCAGTTCAGTCAGCTTTCCTGTGGGATTCATCCTGGGGTCCTAGTACTGGATCCTGCGTTGAATGGACTACAGGCGTTATTTTCCTCTCATTACACCTCTAACACCCACCACACTGAGCCTTGGTTTGTTCAATCAGCATTATAATAACCAATCAAAGGCTAATGTTCTGGTCGGGGGGAAGCGCACACACTTCTGTGGACCAGCAGAACCAGGGTGTGGAGGTGAGGCTTTCAAGCGATTACAGTGCACAGAGTTGTCCATTTGGGACTGCACCATTTTCAGCTTCATCATTTACCAGTAAGGAGGCAATTAAGATAAGTCCTGTACAGCACAAAAGACCCATTGATGGCAGGGTATGTCACTCTTTGACTGATAGATGGGTATGGGTTCTATGTCATAGTATCTGTTTATTACTGTAACTGTGCAACAATGCTGAGTCTCCAATTCTCAAATTGGTCCTCCCAGAAGAGGCCATACTGCCCCCCCGCCTTATACATATCTCTTATACACTGGATTCAAGAACTGCAGTACCCCAGTCTCATCACATGGGGACAGTGTATAATAACAACTAAGACTTTTGAACGCCTTACGAAACAAATCATTCAGCCACCTCGCAGTGTTTTAATGGCCTGAAGTGAAAATTTTGCATGAAAATGTTAACTAATTTTGCCCATGTGCATGTGTCTGTCATAACTCAGCATCGGTACTAAGCAGGTTGGGCTGCCATTTCTAACGCGAGTAAAAATGATGTCACTGTGTTTTAGATCCCTCTAGTGGTCAAACTGTGTCAATGAAATCCAGCCATCAGAGGGGTGTAGCATTTACAACGGTAAAATGAAATCAGTTTAATAAACTTCCTGCTCAAAATGAACTTCAGTAAAATATGTACATCAGTCAGTTTTGTGTATTCTGGATATTCCCACTTTAGTCATATTTAGTGCATGCTTCACATCTCATTTTCTACATTTTTCACAGAAATTAACACACAAGTCAGATTATTATTTAACATCCTTGCATTTATTTCCATTAGAACATATTTTAACCATAGCTGTGATTCTCATACTCTGAAAAGATCATGATCTGTGATTGTTTATAAATTATTTAATCAAAGTTGCTTGTAAAAAAAATTAAAGATAGTTACTGAACTAAATCTTCTATCATATTACAATATACTGGTAGTATAATAACCATATAATAATGATATCTTTATATGTCTTACTGGTTTTATCACTGGATTCTCGCATCTTAACCTTTATTCAAAGGATAAAAATGTGGGGAGACGGGTGGCGGTCGGATGACGCCCGCTTTCACGGGTTTGACACACGAGCGGCTAAGGGGGGGGGGAGCTGACAGTCCGCGATGCAATCACAACCGAGGGAGACAGGAGTTACTGCATAGATCCACAGGATTCGTAAAGGAATCGTAGAAAACAAGTCGGTCGATCTAGAAACCACTAAACCACTGGAAATGCTGAGGGTATTAATTAGCTGTCGACCACTACCGCTTTTACGTTGGCATTGGGGTGAGGAAAAACAGGTTTTTGGTAGTCCTTTGCATTAATAGGCATCTCTTCCGTAAAATTCACAACTATTAGTCTATACTAGCACAATATATTATTAGGAGTCAGAGAAGATAAGAGATGATTCGGTGTGAGCATGGGTCAGGAGAAGCCTTATTTCTGGCTGAGCTCAAAGGCCTGGTATTCCTGTCAGCTTAAAACGGTCCTCAGCGATCAGGTCCAAAACGCGCTCGGAAAGACGTAGCGTATGGTTTAAACCTCGCCACGGCTGAAGGTGTCCAGGGCAGCCCGTGCGATGCCTGCTCGATGGGAAGCGTGACAGTGATGTTCGAGCTGACGGCCGCAGTAACACACGATGCGGCCGCACTGCTGATGGTACGTGACACGGGCAGATGACATGGGAGATATGCAGCACGTGAGAAAGACTTATGTTTGTGAAAAAGGAAAAACAGGATTTGCTGATGGATATTGATATAGTCTCACATTTACAATGAATCCCATGCAGTGACTGCAAAGGTCTTCCCTTTGACCGCGAGATTCTACCTATGTATGCGAGGCCCTCCCATTGACTGCAAAGGCCATCCTTCTGACCGCGAGGTCCTCCGCGTGACCATGTAGCCCCTCTGAGGCACAACATGTGTTTCTGGAATGAAATGCAGTGAAACCAATACTCTCCTTTCAAAGATGGTTTCATCCCTTCCCTTAAGGCGGTGAAGACTCCCTCGTTTCACTAATGCAAATATTCGGTTTGTGTCTGTGTACTCTGCTCACTCCCCCCTGGCTATAGCCTGATACCCCCCACATATGTCCAGGCCTGGGGTGGGGTGGCTGTGTTTACAGTGGTCTCGTTTACAGTTTGCCTTCTCAAATAATTATAACCCCCCGCCAGCCAGTCCTCAGGCCCCTCAGATGACTGCCCCCAACTTCCAGGCAGCACCTCATGGTCCCGTCTCACCTGGGACCACAGAACCGGGTCCATCTGCGGTGAGATTGCAAGGCCGTGCACTGACCACTCTCCAGCCTATTTATAGCAACACAAATGCGTGGAGCGCTCTTGAGAAATATGGCAGCGTGACCACATTGAATCGGTTGAATTGAGTTGTGACTTTTCATTTTCATGGCGGAGACACATCATCTCTGCTCTTTTTGTGCTTTGAGTATGGATGGCAGGAAAAGCAGAGAAACACAGATCAACTGTCCCACGGCACCATTTCTTCATGACCGGCAAGATTAGCAGTTTATTATTAATATCAAATAATAAGAGTAATTTGCGATTTGCCCTACTGTTGGTTTACTCCCCTCACAGGGCAGTATCCTGTGACTTTTTTGACGAGAGATACCCTGGAAGTGAGACACAGTTCTGATCTGGTTTGGCCTATCAGAGGAGTGGTTAGTTAATACATTGGCGACAGATGCCAACCTCACAGGTGTGTAGGTGGTCGCCACTGGGCAGAGGTAGACAAAATAAATGTCAGGGAATGGACCGAGTTGATTGGTTGGCCAGATGGGACCGAGGCTGACATCGCACTCGTATTGCTTTATAAACCCTCATTCAGAATGACTCCTCAGTCTCGCTTCAGTTATAAGGCTTCAAAAATCTGGTTATAATGATTCTACTTCATGGTGCAATGTAGACTCAGGCAATCAGTACGGTAAACCCCACAACCAGTCCCGGCTTGGGTTTTCTGGCTTTATTGCCTGTCGGAAGCCGGTGTATTTGAACCATCTGACCGCACGGCTGTAACATGACTGGGGCGGATTGGAGCCCTGAACTCCGCAACTGTGTGCAGCACGCGATTCGCAACCCAAGTCTAACCCCCCCCCCCACGATCGCATGCCAGTGGAAAAGGAAGGAAAACATCATGTAAAAACAGCCCTTAAAGCACCTTCCCCCTGTTTTGCCGCCACCCTGTCCGGTGCCAGGTTTCACCCCCCTCCTCTCTGTCTGGTCCCAGGGCTTTTCCGCCATCCAGGGGCCTGTGCGACACACCGCTGTCTCGAGTCATGCGCGTGTGCCAGCGCTGCAGACTTGTGTGTGCGTGCATGTCTGCGTGTACGTGTGTGTAAACATTTAATAAGCCCTTTACTCAATGAAAGACACGCTAAAAGAAAGGTGACGAAGCACGCAAGGAAAGCAATCCTTCCCCTGGGGGTTAAATATCAGAAATTGCGACATGCCTTCATTTTGTATTCGTTAAAGGTGGACCTACAGTAACGGGTATTCGGTTTCGTACGACCCTCTGGAGCAGTCAGCCGTGAAAAATAACGGACGCCCATTGGAGGTAAACCGACATCATTAAGAGGCCTTGCGCATGCAAATACATCATAAATACTAGCTGTGAAAAAGTAAATAAATCCCTCTTTTTGTTTGGCTCTTTCGGTGTGGGTTGTGGGCCGGGGGTGACGGCCTGTCTTTCCACTGGAGTTTCCGTGACGTCTCCCGCTCATGCAGCCCGCAAACGGGACATGAGGGTGTCAGTTAGCCTGTGTAAGCTAGCTGGCCGATTTGCTGGTGAAACAGGAAGTGATGTCAGTGCCTTGACAAACATCTGCCGTTGTGTGTGGGCCTGCGGCGGTGAGGACAGGAAAGGGAGTGTGGCCGTACGCTGACGCCGTAAATGGGAGTGAACGCTGCGTCACCGAGAAACATGTTCACGTGTTCAGGATGGAAACAATTCACTGCCAGGAAAGAAACAATGAATGGACTCCAGTCTTCGATAATGAGACACGTCTACCCACCCTTCCTACTTTCAGGCCCAGTAACAAAAACCTCTGGAGACAAAGTTAATAAATTCCTGTAGTTATGTAGTGTGAGTGAAATCCAGACAGTAAATCATAACGTATAAAACAGTGTGCGAGAAGTCAGCCGCTATGGGGCCTTTTAACCAAAAGCCCAGATGACGTCCATTTGCCATGCTTGTTTCTGTGATAGTTTGTCGTCTGTTTGTCCTTTGTCTCCTGCTCTCCTCAGCTCCGGGTTCCCGCGGCCAACTCCCCTGCTTATGCAGGATGGAAAGCCACGTCCACGTGGTCCCCGGTGCGTCGCACTCCTAAGCAGGGCGGTCCCCAGTCACTCCTCGTTGGTGGAACTCTCTTCCACGGCGGAGATGCCCCCAAACCCAAACCCGGTGGAGTTCTGTGCTGTGGTTGCCGTGACAACGGTATGTAAGAGAACCAGGACCAGGAGGCAGAGTCTAAGTCTGCCGCCGTACAGTCTGGACGATCCAGACGTGGCTGCGGACGCCCGGTTTTGGCAAGAGGGGTGAGTTCTTTTGATTGTCCCTTCTGCATGGCTGTTGGGCGTGAAGTCCCACCGGACGTCACAGCACTCGGTCTCCGCTCCAGATGGGTGGTTTTCAAGAAGCCCTGAAATGTGACAGCATCACGTTACCGGGACGTGAAGCACAGAGGCGCCGAGGCCAGGCGAGGCCGATGCCGCTCATTGCAGAACAGAGGGCACCTCAGCCAGTTAACCTTCACTTTTGTTCCATGTTCACATTCAATGAAAGATAAATATCAATGAACGTCTGTGGAGTGAAATGTGAGGAAGGCTCGTAAGTGTGACGATGCCAGGATTTAAACCGGACTCATTCACTCACACTTTCCTTGTTCTAATCGCATCATTCGTACCAGTGGCTTCGGCGTCCCGAGGGCCATGCTGAGCCAGGCTCTCAGGTCATTCGCTATCAACACGTATTACACACGGGATTACTCACAGCAACCCAGATCATGCAGTTACTCTAACAGCCACCAGGTGGCAGTAGAAGGAAGCCCAAATGCCCAGCAGTGTGCTAAGAATCCAGGCAGCATCCCTTCAGACGACTGTGGCTACGAAAAGTCAGCAAAACGTACCACCTGAATCGCTGCTGGTGGTGGTTTTACCTGTAAATAAAAGAACTGGGCAGGCTTCTACCTGCACATGAATATCTAGAGTTCACATTCGCCTGTACGTATTAAATCGGATGGAGCTTTTCCTGTATAGATACAACCAAGCACAGAGCATTACCTGTACATATAAAACTGGGGTTCCCTCCGTGAACGAGATCGTCGTTATCTGGCAATATGAACGGACACCTCTTCTGCACCTCCAAACAGTATTGCTTGCATGGGAGCTTGCTGCTGCAATGCATCTGTGTTGTCTGGAAGTACTGGGAACACAGCCAGGGTTTGTAGACAGTCTGCAAGAGACAAGACAGAGTGGGTGAGAACCTTGTTGACTTCGATCAGTACGTCTGCTTCTCCTTTATCGGATCACCCAGCCCGAAATGTGCAGAAGAGCAAATAAATAACGGGGACTCTAATCACTCAATATCAACATGTTTAAAATAACCACTGTCAAGGCGCTCTTTTGTCGGCCACAAGGTCACGTGACCTGGCCTTTGCTGTAGAACTCCTCGAGATGCAGTGCAGCCCTCGGCAGACCCTGAGAGAATTCCTTAGCCTTTTCCTGCATCGGATAAGCGCTTCTGGAGGATGGGCGTAATATGAGTGGATGGACAGACGGAGAAGGTTTGACGTGTGTAACATCCTGGCGGAGACGTGCATTGAGCTCAAACACACATCGAGGCAGGTGTTCACCACAATGCAAGGAACAAGATGCACCAGTGATGCAAACTACATTCTGCTCCACACCAAGTACTTCTATCTATTCCTTATTTCACAGAGCACATCCGGTATTCAAGTTTTTATCCAGTAACACAAGACACAGTCATGTTTACTTACATTAACTAGGCCAAGAGGGTATCTTTTTTCTTTCTGAAACTGGGGCATCCAAAGCACACTCTACCCTTAGCCAACGGTTTGGTGGTTCACTTCCCTGGTGCAGAACTGCAGTGATGTGCCAAACTGCTCACGGGAGTCTACAGAGCAGTTAGTAGGTGGCGCTGTGGAGAGCATAGGCTGCCTCTGACAAGACAACGAATAATGCAGTGGACATTTCAAGTTTTTATCTTGTGGGTTACAACTAGCTCAGTCTGCTACGTTAATTAGCTTATTCTCTTCCTGTGACTCCGGTCCAGGCTTCCATCTCATAACACTGATATAATTATAAGCCTAATGAATAATTTGTCAGTCTGAGACGCCTGCCTCAAGCCAGCCTCTTGTGTGACTGTAACTCACACTGTCATCGATCATGTCAATTTCCTCCGGAACTTTAAATATTTATGCAGCATCAGACAAAGCGAAGTCTCTGAAAAAGTCCGGCTTCCAAGATCCCAGATACCACTCTCATTGGGAGCCTGGTTCCCATTCTCTTCTTCGGGCTTTTGTAAATGCAAAATCAGACAGTTGAATCCTTAATGAGATCCAATGGTCGGATGTCACATGACGAAAGGCAGGAAGCAGGTCCAATATTCTTATCCTCACAAGGGAGAAACTAGTGATGGGACAAATGAGGCTTCAAAATCTGAGGAGGGAGGGAGTATTGCTACTTTCGCCAGCAGTGATTGGTAGTTTGGGATACTCCACCCCGTCAGGCATTCTGAAGCCTTATTTAGCGACAGCATTGCTTGGTTAGCTTACTTCAGCATGTGCTTGCCCTTCATGGGTTTTCGAAGCCTCACTTGTCCCGTCACTACTGGGCACTTCCACTCGATCGCTCTTTGCTTTACAGGATGGATAAAATATAGCAGTAATGACTGACATTCATCTCTACAGAGAAAGCTCAAAAGCCTCTTATCCCATTACTTGGCAAAGCTTTTAAATGGAGCCATTGTCTGTATGGACCCATGTCCTGAGTTCAACCTCTGGTTGAGTCACTGCATGCAATCACAACATAAACAAGTACAGTTGTGTGTTAACAGGAACGAGAAAACAGTTCAGCTGAGAGAGCTTTGAATTCATTTTGATGACTGTCGCCATTTCAGTAGACGTCAAAGGCCTGTTAAGCTGGCTGAGCCTCGCCGTGGTCTGAGCTGTCAGCAACACCACATTTATGCGTGACCAGTCAGCTTCCTTGGCACGTGCCAGTTCTGTCACCGTGGCATTTGTGTTCGACGTGGCGACATCTGTCTGAAAGCACCTGGACGCATTCGGTAAAAGACAGGCCTAGATGTCTACCGGTAGGTTTTTTTAATCTGAAGAAACAGTCTCATACAAGTACAAGGTGCCAGTCAATGAATGTCAAAGCTTTGTTTTCCGCTTTTAAACCACGACCTTGTCGGAACGCGATTCATGTTATCCAGCATTATTTGTTCTAATTGTATCTGATGAAGGTGTCTGTAGTAGGATACGAACAGAATGGCATACCACCGAGCAGAAGGCCATACAGGATAAATGTCAAACGTCAGCCTTGACTGAAGGATGAGAATCTCCTTATACTTTTAATTTCACTCCAAATTAATAGTTATGTTGACTTCCGGTTTGATTTTTTGTTGTTTTTGTTTTCTCAAAGGCTAGAAATTGAATCTTGCAACTTTCACCACTAAACATCAATATGAGGGAGGCATGGGGGCTGTATAAGTAGCAAGATTACCTCGTACCGGCAGGGTTGCGGGTTCAAATCCCATCTCTGTTCTGCGTGTCTTCTCTGCATGTTCTCCCTGTGCTGCATGGGCTTCCTCTGCACATTCTCGCTCCCTCACACAATCCAGGGACAAGCAGTTATTCTAAATGGCATCTCTAAATTGCCCATAGTGTATGGTTGTATCTGTGGGTGTGTGCCCTACACACCCAGGGTGTACCCCAACCTCGTGCCCAGTGTTGCCTGGGATAGGCTTCAGGCCCTCTGGAACCATGACAAGAATAAATAGCTGGAAAATAGAAGGATTTATAAGAATATAAACCTTTTAGGAAAACACATCTGAATAAATCTTAGATTAGTCCCACAGTCTGGTGGAAGATGCTCATACTTACTATGGAACGAACAAACTTAACTTCATGCGAGGTAAACACGCTAAAAGTTCTAATATTTACAGCATGCAAAATGAACGCATGAACAGAGATGCTATGTTGGGGATGCGTGTGGTCTAAGAGCGCTGCCATTTAGCATGAACTTAAAGTCGTAAAACCCATTTCTTTGCTCTATTTTGTCTGAGTGTTTGATTTCGACGTTTCCGCCGAAGGACTGGCTTATTCATCAAGTCCAGAGAAATCAGACGTGATATTCCCGCGCTAACGTGTTGTCCCAGCATGTGGCAAGTAAGGGCTACCGTGAGCCACGGGAACGTCACACGCGTTTTTCATCCGCATTAACTGTACAAACATCCTTTTCAACGAGATTGATGCTTTACTGAGGAACGTAGGTGTGTTCTAGCTGGTGTTGGGGGGGACTGCTTGATGGTACCATAGCTTGTCCTCTGTATCTGCCGCCATCCCTAATCAGCATCTCTCCCAGCAGACGGTCATAACTGAATTTGCAGCAGTGCTATCAATACTAACGATGTCAACCGACATGCCCCCATAAGCCGCACGCATCTCGTTCTGTCCAGCACTGCCTTTATTTTGATTTCACCCATCCGGAAGAGGCCGTGCAACACTTTGTCTTGAAATTTATTTTAAAGATTATTTTGTCACGTAGAATGACTGTAGCCACTTTCATATGAATGCTAACATATTAATGTTTCTGTAGGCGAACATGTCTGACTTTTATACTGTCTACACTGAGATACAATTTGCATTATGATGGAACAGATGTCACGGTAACATGAATTTCAATGCTTTTTGTTATGGATGGCTCCATAGCCCTTTTTCAGTTCTGATACTGAGGAGGACAGGCTTCCCCTTTGAGTCTGGCTCCTCCCAAGGTTTCTTCCTCTTGAGGGAGTTTTTCCTTGCCACTGTCGCCTTTGGCTTACTCTCTGGGGACTGTGTGCCCGGGACCGTGTAAAGCGCTTTGTGACCGCGCTCCGTGTTAAAAGCGCTATATAAATAAAACTGAATTGAATTGAATTGAATTGATACCACAGCCACAGCAATAGCAATCCGATAGCTTTTTATTTCTTCTTAAACAACCTTTAGGTCATTTTTTGTATATCGTATGTAACATAATACAAAAAATTCCCAAACTATGAAATAATTACGAAACGAAATGCCAGCTTGGCGAAGTGAAGCGAGGCCATAGCGGTAGGGTGATTAGCGTCCATGATGAGCACATCAAGCACTTAAGAACACTGGCACAGTCTCCATCGGGATGATGGTTCTCCTCCCTGTGGGACATGGGGAATGGTCGGAGGCGGCGGGGGGGGGGGGACTCTTAGGTCATGCTGCATCTCTGACCTCTCCATGTTATTCCTCCTCATCTTCCGTACACTAACGTCCGTTCAACACGCTCTCTTTACTGAACGCAGGGAAAGGCTGCAGAGTCACGACCCTGATGAAGTGGCAGCAGAGGATGCAGGTTGGAGTGATAATGGAGCGGTTACACCTGCCAATGGGCGAACTGTGAATGAGCTCAATCATTAAATTACAAATTAATTGCTACTAGTGGTGGGACAAAATATTTAAAGTTCTATTGAAGTAAACTCTTAAAAGGCATACCAAAAAATATACTGAATACTTCACAATATAACCTTACATAAGCATACTTCTCATATGCCACATTGTTGTTAGTCGTAGTAGAAATGGTTGATACTGACTTGTGCATGTATGAGTGTAATCATGGTTTGTAATTAGCTAGTAAAAGTCATATATTTCAATATATGTATTGCTTTTTTATAGCTCTGAAAATCTGCACAGCCATACTGTTTTATTTGTTAATGTTCAGCTCTAAAGGACGCCTTCAGAGACGCCAAATCTGTTCAACAGCGAGAGACAGAAATGACCTTCATCTGAAAGCATGATATGAGGCCAAAGAAAGCACAACAGCTTGTACTGAGAGCGCTGCCCTCCACACGCCTCCTTCTCAGCCCAACAGTGCCAGGAAAGAATTACCTTTAACGCAGAGAAGTGACAAACATGAACCGCCCAACACACATTCCCCATGTTCATGCAGGCAGCCGTGCAAGACAGCACATGTAACGCCCATTCTAAATAGCTCTGAATTAGTGTTCAAAGTAAACTCAGCGTTGTTTTCTCAAAGGTGTGCTGTGGACTACGCTCTGGCTCGGTTGATGACATGGTTTATTTCTGAACAAATTTTGGATTGTCACTCCCCAACGTTACATATCTACCCCTTCTGTGTTGCCTAGTAAAACCACAATTAGGCTAATCGCACCAGAACTGAAGGCAGACCTTACAGTCACCCTGTATATCCTTTGTTCATGCCCTTGTGTACCTTGGTTGATCCTGACTTCAAAGGTTAAACTCTGCCCACTCCACGGCTGTCTCCGATAGGCTTTGGTCATGACACAAGCCCAGGGGCTCGAACACATTAACTCTGCATTTAGAACCATCTTTGCCTCTACCCCTGCTTCCTTTCTCATATTATGGTCCTTCCTGATAGCAACCATAGCTCAAAAAAACACTGCACCAGAAGGTAATATAATATTTCTTCTGATATTGGTCTCTCTCTGAGAGGCCATCTACATTCATGTGTTTTTCAAGTGTCAGATAAAATTAAAACTTATTAGAATTCATTAATTAAGCAGGACTCTGTGTCTGGGACTTTTCCCTGTAATTAGTCATTCCCAACATCTTTCATGAAAGGAAAGCCCATCTCAATGAATGTATTTAAAGATTACGCTCAATAAAATGTTACACATACCAGAAGAGGCTGAGTCAATTTGTCTTTAGGATCAGGTCAAAAAAGGTGTGATATATTGAAGAAAATAGTGGTTATTTTGCTCATGTCATCAATTATTTAGGGCTGCAGGGTTGGCTAGACAGCATTTGGATACTTGCACAGCAGTTTTTTGGAAAAAGAGTTTTATGAACACGCAAAGAATCAAGTCCATCACACAGATCAACATTCTGTGATCTGGTTTGCATGCTTCGCTCAACCGTTCCTGATTGACTGGCTTGAAATGACATACTGAGCATGGCTGTGTTTGTTTATAAATGTACTTAATTTACGTGTCAAGGCACCATTACCTACATTGTCTCTGAGACCAGACTGATCTCAGTCGATAAAAGAATGCTTGTGGAGTACAGTAAATCTGCGGATTTTCTTCACTATGCATTGATGCCTGACTGACCTTAGCAATGACGAGATAAGAACAGAAAAGTAGCGCCCGCCGTCCTGCGCTGTGAGGATGCATCTGCGGACGTGAAATCATGTGAAGGTGTGTACAGTTTCACAGCTTTCCGATGACAGTGAACCAGCCCTGCAGCTCTGGGTACTAAAGTGTCTAAAAGGCACCTGCAAGAAACCGACTGGGAGGCTGTGGCACAGACGGGCCTTTCAGCGTGTGGGACTGAAATGATCGATATCTCCCTGGCAACATGGCCAGTAATGGACGGTAATCTCATGTTGTAGCATTTCCTACGTTAAGATTTCTCAAATTGATTGGTCTTTTGGTTTCCACTTGCGGTGGCAGTCGACAGAAGCCGTGACAGAACCAAATGTGATTACAAACAACCTGTGATTTCAAAAAGAATCATGAGTTTGATTCAGGGTGTTTTCATGTAGCACACAACAAACTGGAGTCACTTTAGATCGCTGGTTCCCAACCTTTTTTGCCTTCTGTACCTTAGCGGTAATTTCAGTAAGCTACTCTCGTTAAGACCAAACTACTGTCACCATAATGCTATTTGTTTAACTCACACATGTCAACCTAACCACACTGGAAGTCGGGAGACATGTTCTTGAAAACTACCTGCACAAAATTGCAAGAATTTAAAAAAAAACAAAAAAAACCCCTGAGAAGAGATATTTGTGCGAGTAAGTGGTGGTGGAGATTTTTTCGGAGGGATACTACTGTAAGGTCATTCAGTTTTTTCTTGTTTTTTGAGGAAGGCATGAATTAACCGTCTTATATGGCCAGTAATAATTTCTGCATTTAGAAAATTACACTCCAAAAACTTTGCCGCATACCCCCCGTTAACCACTCACATACCCCCTGTTAACCACTCATGTACCCCCTGTTAACCACTCACGTACCCCCTGTTAACCACTCACGTACCCCCTGTTAACTACTCACATACCCCCTCATCTTTTGAAAGCATCTCCAGTGTTTTCTCTTTTAGTGACAACTCTGTGTTCCTCTGAATTCTCTCCTTTCAGGTGTCGCATTAAATTAAAAAGCAGCACTGCCACCCCCAACCTCACTGGACACTCACATTGAAAATCTTGCGGTCGGCTTTTGGGCCGTTTTCACTTTCCACTTTAAAATATATCCATACTGCAGCCACGTGGCTTTATTTCTGAGTTAGCGTTGAATTTTTCTAATGTGCCTCCCCCTCAAGTTGCAATAATATCCATTTAAACAACAATATGGCAGTGTATACAGAGAAAAACTGTGAAAATGAACCTGAAACTAACTAAATTATAACAGATCAGAATTTAATAGGACATAATGTAGTTAATATCGATCAATTAAAATCTGCTTTGATCGGCTCCGATACCAATGTTGCAGATTGGCTAGGGACATCCCTACTGACTTTGTTAAAATGTTTGGTTAATTGGTTAATCACATGTAAATGCATACTTTTATAATAAACATCTAATTTGTGTTTAAGGAGGATTAGAATCCTGATTAATAAAGTATGAATAATGATGATGGCTGGGCGGTACTGTCCCCGGTACCGTGGCTTTTCGACTCTGCTGCACTTCCTTTTAGCCTGAGCGGAGTTGCCAGGTAAAAACGGCGCGTTTATATTTTTCGCTGCTGCGTTTATTATGCAAATGAAGGCAGCAGCTGCGCCCATAGCAAGCCGGTGATCCCTCTTCCCCAGGCGCAGATTGTGGCCCTTTCCGAGGTCACGTTCACTGCCGGTGCCTGTAGCTGAGCAGAGCTTCGCCGGAGGGGACTGTGACTGGGGGGGTGGGGGGGGCACGAATTTTCCGCACACCGCAGGCAATGCGGACCTAGGACACAAACACGATGACAAAATACACGTGAGACACCTGTGACCAAAACAAGGGCTATGATTAACATGCGACACTGAGTCATTTCCTGAACAAACAACCCCAGGATGCTAACCAACGACGCAGGTGGAGAGTAGGACCAGAAAATGCAAGACAGCTCAGCATGGCCAGAGCAGACACGAGGGCCTGCTTACCAGCAGCAGACTTGATTCAAAGACCTAAATCCATTAAAAGGACAAAATTAATGTTGTTGTTGCCCCATATGGGAAGCAGATTTGATTGAGTATCACTTTCAGTGAGAGCTGTTCACAAGGATGAAGTTATCATTTAATTGTTCGTTCATCTATACATGAATCAGATGCTCCTCTTAAAATCTAGGTGACTGGATGGCCATTTATGGCATCAGCAAGAGCAAAAGATTGTCATCATTGTCACTCGTGTGCTGGAAAAACCTGAACATAACTGAATTATGAAGTCACCCACTGTCATTGTCATCAGGGCTAGAGCAGGCCTTCCTGGACACTGAAAGATACAGTGGAGAGGTCCAGAAAATTTGGTGTGCTCGTTATTAATAAAATCATCAGTGTTAACGTGTTAATGCATTAATAACGTGTTAATGCATTAATAACGTGTTAATGCGTTCACTTTGACAGACCTAATTAAGACATACCTCGTTAAATTGCAGAATTTCAACAAAACAGGCCACAAACGCTATAGCAGACCCACGAGATCTTCTCGGGGTACGGGAAAACAGCAAAAACGAGAGGAAAAAATCAACCATGTTCTTTTTAGAGAAGAGTTTTCATCAGTGAGCTGACGTCTCACACAATCTGACAAGGACTGAAAAATGACCAATTTTATTGATGTTTTTTATATTTAGTCATTTTAACATATAGCAATCGCTCTGGTAACTTAAATATTATCCATCCATCCATCCATCTTATAATAGCTACTCCTGGAGAGCTGGATGGGATGCCAGTCCATTGCAGGTTAAATCTCATAAAACACCGATTTTTTGTTTCACATCGTAATGAGAGAATCTGGAGTTCATTTTAAAAAAAATTACTTCAGTAAGCTAGCATGAAGAGAAGATGGAAAAAGAGACTTTAAAGGCTGGACTGGGACCTTAAACTTTAACCTTTAGCATGACCTGACCACTTCATGAATGCAGGAACATCGGTCGAATATCTATTTGTTCTCCCTAGACATAGTATGTGCTGAAAATGAATAAGATTCATTGTCCTCTGTTTTCTCAGTCATGGTCTGAGAGAATTCTGCTAAGCACCAGCAGACACAGCACAGAGGGAGTTGGCTTATTTGAAGTAAAAACTCACTAAGCAGCTCTGTGCTTCAGTCTTCTGCTTCCAACACCAAACTAGAAGAAAAGGTGCAGTTTTCTTCTAAACCTCTGGTCATGCGTCACTTCTGCAAAACCCTGGAACTTACTGTATAGATAATCGATGGGTTGCCCAAATTAATTACTGGATAACTAACTGCCTGGAAAGGGGTCATTAATAACAAAAGTCCTCCAGCACATCCCTACCTTCTGGTAATGTGTCACTGGCCCTTAGGGGTCCCCCCCACCCAAGACCAAACCCATCCCAGCTGGCACACGATTGCCCTCTAATCCCATAGTCCTACCAGCAGCATTTGCAGACTTGTTGGTGTCCTGTTCACATGGGGTGTGACTGCTTGAGGGTATTTTATTTTTTTTTCCTTGAGTACGTTAAGAAAAGAATGAGGTAATTGCAGGGATCTCAGATGAGGACAGGTCAATCCCCCTCCTGATCCTACGACGTCGTGTGTGGAATTTATCCCAGGGGCGCAACCCTCACGATGAAGCTCAGGCCTGGCTCCGCCCCCTGTTCCCACCCCCTGCCAACCTGAACGATCGTCTTGCAGAGTAGCGGGTGTTAATTATGCATGTGTGTCTGCTATCACAGCAGTGCCCTCTCTCTCTGATGGCACAAGGTTCCTCGATCTTCTCCACTGGGCTTGACAGGATTCAACACGCAATCCCAAAGAGAGCTTCCATGATTATGTCATCACCTGATGGCCACTCTTTTGATCCCTGCATATCCCCGTAGACCGCGACAGGGTGTTAGGCACTAGGCAGATAATCTCATACTGTTATTACCAGCTTAGCTTCTAGCGGTAGTCACTGCAACAGAAAACTGACAGTCTGCACTGCCACACGGGGGCACCCCTACACACTGCTATTTTCGGACAATCTTGGAAGACACCGTAATTAAGAAGGCCTACCAAATCCTACAAAACCAAAACATGTTGACTAATTACACCTGAGTAGAATCCAATTTACATAGTCCTATTCTATGCAGTTCCTCTTTCATATTCAAGCTCAAGAGAGAAGCCTCCAGTGTAATACCACTGTAATTTCTCTCCTTTCAGATTCTACACCAGTGTCCTGACTGATCTTCATTTGTCTCCAGCCTGCCCAATGCTTTATCACGTCAGTCTCTGTCATTGACTTCTGCACTGTTTAATCCTCAAGAGCATCCTGGTTGTACTCTGCCTGTGTCCAGCTCTGCTCTCCAGATCGTCTCCGGTTTCTCACAGCAAAGGTCTGGTGCTGGGGTGGAGAATGGCAACTACCAAGGAACCGGTGCTTGTGAATGGAGAACCAAACATATCAGGAAAGTCAAGAGGTGGCCAATGGCTGCAGCTATATCCGTGCTGAACACGCCAGTCCAGGCTGCTACTTTGTACCTCAAACAGGCTTTCTGAAGCTCTCGTGCTGTGTGGAGGTCAGGTCAGCTTCGCTCAGCCCGATTCTGAGGATGTGCCTGGAGCTAGCTTCAGATGGAGCCAACTGCAAATAGAGGCAATGGCTACGATGCAAACTGTAAAGACAATCCCAGAAGAAAATCAAATCTAATGACGCATTCAGCACGCTCACCCTCCAGCCATTCCATAGCGAGGGAACAGCTGTGTGTACCTCTAGGAAGTCTGCAGAATGCCACACGGCCAGATTGCAGACCCACATTCCCTCCTTTGGAGGGGTGCAGAGGGTGATTGCAAGCTGAGCAATGAGCTTCTCTCATGCTGCTTTGCAGTGGTCAGTCCACACTGAGCCTCCACTCTATGTTATAAAACATCCTTTTAACTGCCATCATGCAAACTCCCTCCACGGCACTTGTAAGGGCGCCGATTTTTCAAGTCTGCGTGGTCTACCTACTCTCGACCTTCCTGGATGAAAGATACATAGAGCCATGACGCTCCCTAAATGGCGGGCTGTCCTGAGTTTCAGATGGCGTTTTCTGGCAGGGTCAGACTGCGTTGTGAAACCCCCCAGACCTCCTACCTACTGAGGTCTTCTCCTGTTTCACCATTTGATGCAGAATTCTACCAAAAGAAAGAACAAAGTGCACTGTGGTCTTCTCTGAGATCCTCCTGCTCAGAGTGGCTCAGCTCGTTCCCCTTGTCCTGGCCCACATCGTTTGTTTATTCAGCCCTTGACAGTTCACGTTGAGCGAGGTGACCTGCATCTGAATGCAGCGCGCCAGCATGGTTCCACTCTCACAGCCTTTTCTGCACAAAGTGTGTCCCCAAAAGCCTGCAGTCCACTTTGTAGCGAATTAAAGCTTCTTCGTTTTTCAGCAAGGTACTTCTCACGACCTTGACTGCTGGTTCATGAGTGCTGGTCACCACACATTCCTCACTCATCATAGGTTTTAAACAAATATATACAGGTATATATACATTATATCCTTTAGATACACTTTTCATTTAGTCCATTCCAAACCAACTGAACAAACCTTCAAGGGAATAGAGATTTGAATTTCACAACCTTTACAGCCAGGTGTGAGACCACGACTGAAAGAAGATGTTCTCTACTCAATGTGAGAAAATGTAAGTGAAAATGTAAATAGGCAGCAGTCTGTATGGTAAGTGCACGTCTTCACAATGGTCCCCAAAACCCAGTGCTGTCATTACCTCAGCAGCTCAACTGTAAAATGACAAAAATGAGACTTTACTACAGCCCTAGACTGAATTGTGGATAAGTTTCCAGTTAATGTTTTCAGATGTAATGAAAGTAGATAAATTCTGAACAAGGCCATGAGCTCAATTTACTGTATATTAGGGTTGCAGAAACATTCTATTTTTCTCTCAAAAACAAGTTTTCTAGCTATTATTTTTACAACTTGCTAAAATGTAGATTTTTTTTTTTTTTTAATCTTTTTGATTTTAGTTGATTTTACATAAAGCTTACGATTTTCATGACAGTTTGACATTAGGGGCTAAATCTCTAAAACTGCTGTTTAAGCTTGTTCTCTAAACTGCCACATTTAAATATTTAATTGGCAGAAATGATTCAGTTGTTTACTTAGGAATTTAGAAATGCCTTATTTGGGTCTGAAACAAGCTTGGTCTTTCACCTGAGAAGTGCCTCATAAGGACCCAAATGACAGAAGACATCTCATATTGTCTACGTGTGATGACAGCTGGCCAGTGAGGAACAGCGGCTGTTTTAATGTCCCAGTATCCAATAAAGCAATCACAGTTAAAGAGATAAATGAACCAAAATACTTCCCCTGCAATTCCTTTATATTAGAATTGAAATAACTTTGCCCCTGGAGTTCTAAGGTCACGCTAAATTTATTAAATGATTTCTGATCGTGGCCCAGAGTCAGAAAACACTGCCAACCATCCAGATGCTGACAATCACAGCTGGTTTAAGCATACCTGTGTGTCCCCGCCTTTCATGTTCACTCCAAATGGCTCATGTTTGACCTGGGAGGAGTTACAGATATGCAGTGGTCAGAAAGAGGTTTTATCGTGTTCTGTTGACTAACTCTCACTCTGAATTACAGCCAAAGTGGACTGTCTGCACTGTGTGACTTCTCTGCAGAATGGAGTCACGCCGAGCAAAGACTGCTGCATGTCGTATTGGGCGACTGCTGTCACGGCGACAGACAGGTGTGCACAGAGTTTTCTGGCGGCCCCATTGGGAGAGAGCTGGATCGCTTGAGTCCTGCTTTCCCTCTCCACTGAACGACCCCTTATCACAGCCCTCGAGGTTCCAAAGCCTCTGTTTTCCACTCTGCCGAGGCCACTACGAAAGACCTGGTGTTCATGGGCACCCCGTGCACACTAATGCAAAACGCTGGTCCTTTTCCAATACCGTAAATCAGAACAGTCACACACAGGACCGTCAACAGCAGCAGGTGAAACAGCCAATGGCAGCTTTCACCTCTTCAACATCAGGTTCATCTAAAGCTGCAACTCAGCAATGCTCTTAAATTTCTTTATCACAAATGCTACATTTAAATTTTTAAGTCTCAGAGAACGAGGAGCAGCAAGACTGAGCCCCGGATTCTGAAGTCAGGCTGTATATATACTGCCAGGACTTCCAGGTCACGTTAAAGGTCAATGAGGGCATCTAGAACAACCACAATGGTGCAACTTCAGCTCCACCTGCAGGACTGGAGTGGATGTAACTACAATGGTATTCATACAATACTCTCCAAACCTCTCCAATACTCTCTCTGTACTGAGGACACCAATTAGTGTTCAGTGTTTCGGGAATGATCTATAGGGCAAAGATGTACATGGGCTAAGATGGTCACAGAGGAAAACATTTCTTTAGAGGAATCAGAAGCATTCTGATCCACCAATCAGATGAGGCCATGAAGGGTAACTCGGTGAAGTGTGGTGATAAGGGCGAGCATGTCAGTGTTGCCAGTGAAGCTCCAACAGAAACTGACTAATACAAGGATTATATATCTCAGTAACTGACTGGCTGAGGCCACTCCATGATGACCAGGACCTTCCATCCATTTCTACCCCGATGAAGATAGGATATAGCCTACTTTAGAACGGAGATTGATGTCTTGTGGAACTCTCCAAATATCACCAAAAATAAGCTGTCAAGCATGCTGATAGTGGGTGCCCCACTAGGGGATAAATGCCAGGATGTGGTGTAGGTATACCATAATAAGCCGGGGACATGCATTTCTAAATATGTCATTAACAACGGTCTGGAAAATGTCAGGTACATTAAGCAGCCCAAAAGGCATGACCATGAATTTGTATAGTATGGTGGTCCTTTGAAAGACTGTTTTCCTCTTATTGTCCTCCCAAATTCCAAGGTTGCATGCACTGCACAACAAAATAACCCTAAAATGTAATATGCTGTTAAAATACAGAAAATATCTACCTAGCCAGAGGAGGCAGCTGGAAGATGGATGGCTTGATGGATGGATATCTACAAACCTTTTCCACCGAAAGATAACATTTCATATTAACGTGGTTTATGAAAGGAAAGAGGCTTTGCATAACGCCGCAACATCCTATTAAGCTAATTAAACATGCTTAAAAAGTCACATTCATGCATGCATTAATGTTCAGGTTGTTTAGGTTTTTATTTGTTTCACTATATCATAGGTGTTTTTATTCATAATTAAAGATATATTCTTTATGTCAAAACTAATTAGTCAACACTGCAGTTTTCCAGGCAGACTCCCTGCATTTATGATTAATGGACAGGCTCTGTGTCTTTGCAATAGCCAATGATGAAGCTGCTATGCAAGCTCAGGCAAGACTGTGTTAGTGACAGCAAGCACTGCTGACAAAACGCACTAATTGTCTGACTGTGTCCCTCACTGTTCCTGCCCGTCCCAGTTGCCAGGCACCCCGTCACTCATTTGCATGTAAATTGAGAAACCAAACGGATGACGTCCTTTTTCTGCCAACCAGCTGTATCAGGAGGCCTTACCTGCTTTTTCCTCGCAAAAAAAAAAATTATTCACCCCTCAAAAATCACCCCCCAAACCACTTTCTCACCAGGCAGGGCTTTGGATTACATGTCCATGGAAATGCTTTTGTTTGGTTTGACACATGCGAACTTTGTGGTCCTAAACAACCTTCAGGGATTTGATGGAATGAGAGACAGAAGGAGATGTCAAACAAGAGCCAGCTGTGGGGGTGTCTTTTTCAGAATGAGCAGCACTGTTAAACCTTAGATTAAGGTTTAAGAAGAGATAAATCTTAGATTACATCTCCAGACCTCAACTGAGAGCAGATTCTGTTTTTTTCCTGGGCTGCTCTTGAGGCAACGTAACTGATGGAAGCAGTTCATTTGAGGGACCACCTTGAGCACCTTGAACAGAAGGTTTGTGTTTCTGCACTGCCTCAAACTTTAGTAAAAAGATTCCCCCAGAGGAAACTAAGGGCTTAGTCTGAAATTCAGCCTTTTAATTAGTGAGGAAGAAGCTTGTGGTGGAGCCTTGGTGGTTAGCCTTCCTTGGCCACATAAAGAGGTTCCCCTGTATTCCCACTACACCTGTAGATGTGCAGATACACCTTAGCTTATTGCTAAAGCTCTGACTCGGGGATGCCCCAGTTTCTTATCTTAGAATGGGACTCGGCAAAGATCTGCCATCACCATCTTTCTCTTTGCGGTATATTGTCAACTGTCTGCCTGTTTTTAATGCTGCTGCATTTCACACCGCCTTGGTATTGCGGTATTCCAACCTGGAAATTGTTTCTGCCATTTAGGAGCTATCTACTGACACCTGTAAGGCGTTTGAACACAGGTTATGCAGCACTGCATGGTGTGTCAAAGACGGTCTTTATGGCATGGACACAACAGCTACATTTTAGGGGGAAGTTCTGGGAAATTCGGATTTTAGCCTCAGGTGACCTGCGTGTTGGGTGAAGTAAGAACACCTTTCTGAAACTGATTAATAGGCGCTTAGAACATCCTCATCTTAATATTGCATGAAAGGAATTTTGGGCTGCATACTTTCAGCCCTAGTCATCTCCGACTGGCTGGCTTGCCAACCAGCACTAGGATCGATGTGAAATCACTATAAGACGGACCTTTGTGGGAAAGAACCCCGTTACCTCTTTAGTACCTCAAGGTGCCTGGATTAACAAGGTTTCGAAGGCCCAGTGAGTTAATGGGGGGTCTTTCCTCTCTACCACCTGCCCAGATCTTTTGCTAGAAGCACTCTGCTGGAGGGGCAGAAGTACTTCTGTTGATTACGATGATTACAGTGATTGTGGATACACCCCCACGCCCACCTTGCCTCCTCTGTGAAGTCGGGGGCAGATCTTTGGCACTATGTTCCCAGTGTCTGCCTGTCACATGGCCCAAGCCACAGTGTGCCTGCTACTTAGCCAAAGACAAGCATTGGTCCTCCTGCAGCAAAACTGGCATCAAAGACTTAATGTGAGGAAAAATATTAAAGGCTGCAAAGGTTACAAGTAATAAACTCTCACCTGGGAAGCAGCTAATGCAGCCAATTTTCCTGTGTATCATACTAAAAGCTATGTTTAAATAATTTTTTGGGCCATCTGTTCATTTTTTATGCCATCGAGACTATGACAAACTCATTTCTTGGTTTGTCCCTTGTGGCTTCACATCTGTGCATGCTCCCAGGTGAAACGTAGCTCCAGGAAGTCGCACAGTCTTAAATCTTTTAGCCTCCCTCAGCTTAAGGTGGTATGGAGCGCTCTCTCCATCAATCCGTAGCTCCCCAGGAGCCTGCACACTAAGGATGTCCCGATCCGATCTGAATTATTGGAATTGATGCCGATCGATGCATATTTTACATGATGGTATCAACTACATAAAGCTTGATTATTTTCCGGTACAGTTACGCCATTTTACAAGCATGATAAGGCATCTTAAAGGTAAAAATCTCACAAAATACACAAAGTTAATTATTAAAATACACAAACTCCTAAGACAAGGACAGCATCAAGACAGCAAATGCTGGCAGGCTCTTTAAAGAGACAAGAGAAACTTCCTTGCGGTAGTGACAATGCAAAACTAGTGACTGAGAGGACAGCTGAATTCATGGCTTGGTATGACCAGCCCATCTCAGGGGTGAAGGATACTGGTATTCATTGTTTTATGGCGTGTCTACACTCTAAACACTCAGATATGGCCTTACCAGGACTTTATCATAAAGTTTGCCACTACCTATGTGATTCCCTGGCAACTGTGAGAGCAGTCAGTACCGACTGACATTTAGACTTCCGATGTGTTACCAGTGTAGCTGCTTGGCCTTACTGTGCACTGGGTTGACTCCAATTATCATTTCACTTGTTCTGGTAAGTTCCGTGGCTTCCATGGGTCTCACACAGCCAAGTTTACGCTACTAAACTTGATTTTGGTTTCATGCAGCTTTGTTATTGGTAATATTCAAGAGAAGTTGTTCACGCTAATTTTTTTAACTGCTGTTTGCTGGACTCAATTACTGGTTCTCAACAGCTGGACTCTGGTCAGTCTGGTCTGGTCAGTCACCATTGGTAACAAGCATTTTCCGACTGTCTGATCAATGTTTCATATGAGCCACTCACAGCACAGCCCCTGCCTACGCTAGTTGAAAGACATTAGCAAGCTAGCTGACAAAAACAATTATGTACCATGAAATGTTCAATGGAAAGAAAGATGGACAATTAAAACCGCATTTTTCAAGGAGATTGGACTGACGAACAAGTGTTCATTTTACCCATGAGAAGCACAAGGCTGATGTTTTTAATTTATAACATTTTGAGATGCTGGCAATCATGATGTGGCAATGTGAACTGCTATTATGAAAGCAATCATGGTGAAATTACCACCGCCCCAAAACAGAGAGGTAAGAATTGCAAAATGAGCAAACTCATAGTTTGCATACATGTCATACAGGGCAATCCCCCAGCCACAGAGCCATGAATTTCACCTCCAGTGGACCTTTGACTTGCTAAATGAACCTTTAGAATTTCTGTTTGGGTAGGTCTACCACTGGACTAGGTTGTTCAATCTTTTCTGCTCAGGTATGTAATCATTTATTATTATTAAGTTTGTTTTTAAGATATTTCCTTAATTTGTGTGGGAAAATCTCTCTCTGAAAGCTGTAGTTGTTCTATTAGTAGATAAATTGATTTGCATTTTTTGTATCATAGCCTAAAAACTGTACAAATATTGGATCAGGACTCGTTATCGACAGATCCTCAAAATTAAACGACCCGGATCAGGATTGGGAGTAAAAAATCTTGATTGGTACGTATCTACTGCAGACCATGAAAAATTCCTAGCATTTTAACCGTAAAACCGCTCTACTGAAGAATGTTGTTGTACACATTAGATAATCTAAGTACTCTTCTTTGTTTAGCATCTTAATCTGTAAGGATGAAAGGAATTACAAGTAAAACACATGACATACAAATGGAGAGATGTACATCGGCATGATGGAGAATGATGATGGGAGATTTCAGGTCATTCAGGTATCTACTTGAATTCACAACAAAGTACACAGAAACTCATACTGAAGGAGAGATGGTTTGCATTTTTCATTTGTCTGACCAATAAAAGTCAGGTACTGTGATCTAACATCTTCCACAGCATTACTTTTTTCTGGAATCCTCATGTCTGGTACCTACAGTACATGGTGGATATCCATGTTCTATGACATGGTTATAACCTTTCTATTACAAATCGAACATCAGTCAACCCCCATTTCCTTAAGAAAAAGCACATACCATTACATCGCAAACAACCATACTCCTTAAAAGCTGTTTTTACAGAATGGTAACTGAACATCACCAACAATCAGCAGAGGTGCAACTGAACGATCCAGACTAACTCCGTCGAGAGGGACAGACAGGAACGTAGCTTGATGGAGTGATGCAAAATGCCGTGTGGAGGTGTCCTGCAATAACTCGCGTCCCTTTCGAGCTGTGAAGCCCAACCTGACACTTCAAGCATGCTGGGGAAGTGATGAGCGACAGCAGGTCCGGAATAGCATCCCGCTCTGACTGTAGGTGCGTACATCCATTAGCGTGAGCATGTCGTCAAAGCAGAACTTTGACGATAGTTAGGCTCCTTCCAAGAGAATTATTTACAACATGGGGGTATGGATCAGGAAGAAAAGGAAGGGTTAACACGAATGCACTTCTTTCTGACACCCTTTGAAAGAAAGACAGAATATGCACAGCATCGCAGAGACCCGGTGTTAGTTTGGAGAGCTATCAGCTTGAGAGTGCCGAATGAAAACTATGACTTAGTCCAGAGACAACAGCAGTGGGCTCGTTTAACAGAACGAGCGATGTCAGTGTTACAACAAAAACAGACCATCAGTGTCCTTCAAGAAATCCTCACACAAAATGAGAAACCAGCAACATTCCCATAACCTAAGGCAAAGATGGAGCTCTAAGGCAAGCCAATAACAGACAATACAAGTATGCGTGTCTTAATCTCCAAGCTGTGCTCGTGCACTCATCATCCTTCCCACTGCTCCTCAGTACCAAGGGATCCACCTTGAGTACTGTGTGAAACTCTACCAGCTGCCACATGTGCAAGAAAGACGCCTCGGGAATTCTGTAGGCGCAGAAACCCAGCAAGCATGTTAGGCTGGCAAGCTATGAAGGTTGAGGAACTGGTCTGGGAGATGGAGCTTAACAAGTGAGACCTCCTTAAAGATTCTGAGTATGCTGAACGATCATCTCGTACAAGAAGGAGATAAGGTTGGCGGAAGCAGGCCCGGCTTGAGCTGCATCACTTGCAGAACAGCATTACTTGCTTGTGTACCCCTCCTGTGGTGACTTCAAGACATCTCCATCTGTCCATCCATCTGTCCATCCATCCACCTATCCATCCATCAAAATCCTAGCTCAGAAAAGGTGTAAGGCACGTATAACCCGTTAACACCTGCCCATTGAGCGTAAAAAAAAAAAAAAAAAAGAAGCACGCAACCTAAAATCTTATAAGTCAGGATGTTGCCAAGCCAGCAACTATCACTGGCTGCATGTGACACCCACACCTTTCAGCGTGACATCTGAAACCGACTGAGTCTGTTGTTTGTGCCGAGGAAGGCATAACGGAGATCTGGTTCCTGGAATGTGGGGGAGGTTGAGCTGCTCACTAACGTAAACAGTGCAAAGGAGATAATGAGAGTCTCTGCCACTTGTGGGAGGCAGGGGGTCAGGGTGTGTGTGGGGGGGGGGTCCTCTTTCAAGGCATACACAGGCGAGGGGGAGCCCAGTCCAGAATACTAATGGAGCTTTAATTCATACACAGACTCAACAAGGAGAGTGGGTGGGAGGGGGCAACCTGGCCGCCACCTGGATGCAGGTGGATCCCACCTCCACAAGCAACCTGTCGACAGAAACCTTACTGAGATACGCCACAGCACAATAAGAGGTCTTTGTCACACACACACACTGAACAAGCAAAGCAGCGTTCGTAATGTGGAACAGGAGCGCACAAGGCTAACATGTCTGTCTCACATGTTGCATTGCGGCTGTGCCCGTGACCATAATTCAATCTCCAATCAACCGGGATCTGTTCTACCGCTCCGTCGTGAAAGAAGGTACCAACGGATTGGGTCCATCTGCTTGCGCGCGTGCACCAGACCTTGCCAGATGCCCCCACTTCCTGTCACTCGATGTGCCGCGTCATTTCAGGAGGTAAAGGATGCATCTCCGAAAATGAACACATGATGCTCTGTCAGTTATCATGGTAACAGCATCGTCCTAAAGCTTCTCCGTTTTGCTGCGCCCATTACGGCTTCGTAACATAGTCTACTTTACCGTTTTTATTTCTTAATTTTTTGTGCGGTTTTCAGCAAATGAAAAATGGCTCCACCCCCTCAAGGCTTCCCGTGTTGTCATTTGGCCGTGATTAAAAAGGCGGTGGAAAAGCTTTTAGCAACAGACCATCAGAGTTTAAGACAACAGCAAATAAGACACCGAGGATAAACCCAACAACACAGAAAAGCAGCGTCATGCCATCCCAACGGACTACACTTCCCATAATTCACAGACACAGGATCACTGGGAAACCTATTGTAACACCGCAAAGTTATATTTCCCACAATTCCCTTCATTCCCTTCAGCACAGATAGCTCCTGAGTTGAAGCCCTAGTTCATATGCGATGTGAAAAATTAGACATTGCGCATAGTTTCTGGGGGGGTCAGCTTTCGTTTTAGTGGGCACCCCATTCTCAGCACCATGTAGTGTAAACTGACTCAGAGTCATTGCTGGCTATAGACTGATCAGGTTTAAAACCGTTAAACTTGCTCATATACACCCCTTCAGCATGTTAGCCTTATGCCGCCTCACATTCACAGACGCCACATAACACGTGCCCTGTGCAAGCCCTATGCATGCGTTGCCAGGGTGTTGCCCTGGCAGTGGCGTTCTGCCGTGACCTAAATGTTCTCCGGGCCATCGACCATGCTGTAAACGGGATCGCGGCCGGAAGCAGACATTCTCCAAAGTGTCAGACATCCCAGATTAATGCAACTAGCTTTTCAGGCCAGGGAATAATGCATGAAAGTAATTTCCCATGTCCTTGGCGCACAGGACCTGTCCCACTGTAATTATCCTAAAGCCGGAATGACAAAATGAGAAAGTGAGCTGCTCTCTGCCACCATCCACTACTCTTTACTCGTTCGCTGACAGATTAATCACCAGAGACGGCCTCACCACTGACCAGAAGCTGCTGCTGGCGTGGTGAGACCCGAGGTTTGCTAAAGGTGAACTCCGGAGCTGTCGACTCCTGCAGGTTGGATCACATCCCAGCACCTCCCATCTCTGACTCCTGCATTGAGAAGCCCATCAACCTCTGATGGATCTTGGAGGAGCCCATGTGTCATGAAAGTAGCAGGGAGGTGTCCTTCACAAGTCTGCATTTTTTTTGTTGGACAGCCTACTTTCTGCAGCCATCATCAAAACAGTTACACCAGGAACTAGCTTCGTCACCAAACGTGTCAAACGACTCAATAAAAAAGAGCAAAACCTTTTAAACGTGCAGATAAATACGATTACTTGCAGGTCTAATCATTCCTACCAGGCTAACATGTGACAGGAAATTAAGCTTGGCTCCACCCACTCATGGACATCTCCATCCATAATCTCTACTTTGAACGCGTGCTGTCAAATGATAACAATGACATCCTGTTGATCAGCCCAGAGATGTGACCTAAACTGAGGCGGATAATCGTACATTGCATTGTCACGCCTCTTGTGATAATGCACAAATGTGAACAAAGTTTTCCTTGGTGAGCCGCCACGCTTCAACTTTCAACACATGGCACAGAGGGCAAATGGAGCGACAGGTACAGAGGTACGGATGTGTTCTCTCTGAAGCAGTTCATCTTCCGCCGCTGCTGACCTGCTTGGCAACAAGAAGAGTCCAGTGACTGGGGGCTGTGGCATCTGTGTCCAGATCATCTCCCTCTAAACGCGCCAGGAGGGCCAGGGCAATGTGGCAGCTTGACGGTTCATGCCCAAAATGGCGCGGTGCTGTGATGTATGTGTCGGGGGAGGGATATGGTGCGATCTCGCAGCTGGAGATGCGTCTGCCTGACCATCATCTGCAGCAAAAGACCAGGCAGACTTTGCAGCACCTTGGTGGAGGTCACATTCCTCCTGGCGCAATGCGGCCTGAACCAGCAATGCAGTCACACCATAGTTCGGTCAGAGCGCCTCACAACTACGGCGTGAAGATGGGCTTTGACACACTCCTACAAGCACACCATCTGCATATGGGTTCATGTCACCGATTCAGCCAGCTGAGTGTCTCTGAAGAAAATGAGGGACACAATAAAAGGTGCTCTTAGGAGGGATTGCCTGGGCTGTGAGGTAGTGGAACATACTGCTCCACCCCCACCACCCTCTCGCTTCCACACACAGATCCCCCCCTTCCCAGTATCTGCAGCACAGTATTAAAATAATCCTTGTTTTCTCTCCTAATCTTCACAAACCCCCCCCCCCCCCCCCCCCCCCCCCCCCCCCCCCCCCCCCCCCCCCCCCCCTACCCCACCACCCTCCCCGTACGCTTCAACGCCCACCAGAA
>JAACJT020000001.1:31856228-31867643 GCA_009936485.2 Gymnarchus niloticus | reverse complement strand
ACATATGCTACCTCCCATATTTTATATTTCCTTATTTATATATTTCTCCCTATTTATTTTCCTGTATAAATCTCTCTTGACACAGGGAGTGCACTTAATTTCATTGTACTCGTTACAATGACAATAAAGATATTCTGATTCTGATTCTTTCCCACTCTTCGTTTCTATGTTCTGACCTTCCCTCCTTTCCCACTCTTCCATCCAGTTTCTGCATTCCAACTCTCCCTCCTTTCGAACTCTTCCTGTTTCTACATTCCAACTCTCCCTCTTTTCGAACTCTTCCTGTTTCTGCATTCCAAGTCTCCCCCCTTTCCCACTCTTCAGTCCAGTTTCTGCATTCTGACCCTCCCCCATTTTCCACTCTTCCCGTTTCTGCATTCCAACACACCCTCCTTTTGAACTATTCCTGTTTCTGAATTCCAACTCTCCCTCCTTTTGAACTCTTCCTGTTTCTGCATTCCAACTCTCCCTCCTTTCAAACTCTTCCTGTTTCTGTGTTCCAACCCTCCCTCCTTTCCCACTCTTCAATCCAGTTTCTGCATTCTGAACCTCCATCTTACCCGTTTCCCCCTCGCCCTTTCTGCCATTTCCTTTCCCTTATGCGACATAGAAAAAAGAAAAAAAACCCTCCACAGTCAGTTTGGATTATAAAGTCGCAAGAAATCGTTCTCAGTTACGTTAAACTGGTTCCAGATCAGTTTAAAAGCTTTCAGCTGCAACAGCTTGCAACACACTGGGCTTTGCCCCTCTGTGGCTGATGGTCCCGGTTCTGCCCATTATTAACTCTTATCTGTCCTTCAACAGCCCCAGGTCCCTCGTCTTCTTTAACAAATCAAAGGAGTAAGTTCTTCTAGTGAATACTGGAACCAGTAGGGGACAAAAACCTTTTCCCAGTGATGTCACCGTGTCACATCAGTGAATGTGACTTTTGGGTGTAGAGGGAATCTCAACCAATTCCAAACTATATTACAAGCTTTTGGTCATTATTTCAATAAACTCTTTTTAAATATTTTATGTGAACAGTCTATATATAGCTACACATACATAAATGACAGAATAAAACAGGATTTTAAGATATGAAGATATGAAACAGAAAAAGTGCCATTAATAAACACTGGAAGTTGACAGAGCGTAAGTCATTTAAAAGTTTTATTATACTGGTTAATCTAAATATTACACATTAAGAAGTATATAATTGGATTTTATCATTTTCATGTTTCAAAAATGAAATACATTCAATAGTATCCCATGCAAAACAATTTCTAAGAAAATGACAACAAACGTGACTGACAGTCCGACCTTCAAATGACCCTGAATGACAGCGGCGATCGCTTTCACGGAATAACACAATCACATTCTGCCAAAGAGTCTTCGTTTGCAGAAGCGTCCCACGACCCATTTGAAACCAACTTTTTTGTTGGCTCTGCACATGTTTGCACACTTCCTGAGTGTTTACTTATGTTTATTTTTGTGTTATTCATAGCGTGGCAGAGACTGGCAACTTTTCAGTCACAGTGCCGTACAGGAGATCCAAAGAGATGGCATCATTGTCCAAGCCCATGGTGACATTTCTGGAAATAACACTGATGCCAACTGTTGGCTTCTGTCCTCCCACTCAGAAAGTCACCCACATTGTACTAAGAAACACAAAACGTAGTGATGGGACAAATGAGGCTTCAAAACTTGTGGTAGGAGGGAGCATCCTGAACCAACCAATCAATGCTAATACTAAATGAGGCTTCAAAACCTGTAGTGGGTGGAAGTATCCTGAACCAACCAATCAATGCTGATTCTGAATGAAGCTTCAAAACCTGTGGTGGGTGGGAGTATCCTGAACTGACCAATCAATGCTGACGCTAAATGAGGCTTCAGAATCTGTAGTGGGTGGGAGTATCCTGAATTGACCAATCAATGCTGATTCTACATGAGGCTTCAAAACTTGTGACATCAATAGATGGTTCAGGATAGTCCTGCTCACCACGGGTTTCATTCCATCACTAACAAAACCCAGAACCAGTACTAGTGTCAGGCATCTCTACTTCTTGGGTCTCAAACTCTTTCCTATAGCAGACTGAGCACATTGGGTTTTAATACAACCCACTCAGCAGTGTAATCGGGCCAATTTTTAAGAATTGCTTTTTAACCAATGAATCAATGTTTCCATGACTACCCCTGCCCCTCAACCAATGAGAGATGACGTTGTATTATTGCATCGCTGTATTACATTGCTATCGTTCCCCTCTTACATTCTGAAGTTGTTGATGCTGCATTTATAGGTCACGGGTTACGCATCGTGTGTTGCAGTTTCTGCCTGGCAGAATGAGATGGCAGGGCAGACCCCTCCCCCAGGACAGATCCAGAGGAAGAGCCCGACTAGACACTGATGAAGCAGGCCTTACTCCGCAGCCGCAGCTGCCGCAGAGGGAAGGCATTCAGATGTGTCTTACGGCTGCAGTCTGAGTCCCCACAGTTTCACTCTACTGTAACGTCCCATGTGAACCTCCTGGCCTCTTTTTGCTAAGGAATATCAGTATGGGCTACCAGCCTCTGGGGACGGGCAGTGGTTAAGGAACTGCATTAAACTGCTGCTCCTGAGTCTTCAAGCATTGTGCTGTATCAACACAATGTAATTTCAGAGTTATATCAGTGTATTTGTGTCATGTATTAGCACATGACATAATATGAGAGGAAAGTAAGCCATTCCTGAATTAAACTTAGCGTGTGTGTTTGAATCATTCAGTAAATCATATGTAATGCTGTGCATATCTGCAAGCAAACAATTTCTCCAAAAGGAACAAAAAAATGACAGTCATTCTCTGCTCCTTTCAGAGAAAGTAATGACGTTATACTCCTGGGAAGTATCTAGAGAATTTACGACTATATGTGCATGCTAGTTGCATGGAAGGCTGCACATATGTTGCTGAAATAAACGGAACTGTTTAAAAATCATGTAACTGTAACACGATAGCTGGGGAGGTGGTCAGGGTCTGGTGGTCCTGCTTTTTGAGCAGGTGTACCGGGAGCAGTTTGACGCACAAGACTGTGTTAGTACAACGTGTCATGTGATGACAGTCCCTCCTCCAGGTGCCCGTCTGGGTCTGCTGCCTGGGTCTAGCTAATGACTTGTTAGTTCTGTGGGTTTACAGGACTCCAGGTTGCACTAACATCCTCAGGCATTTAAACACATTTCTGCAACAGCCATTATTTCTCTGGAAGGCAACCAAAGGTCTATAAAAACAAAAAAACAGTAAAATTGCAAATGACCACTACGTCCCTGGGGCCATTTCAGAGTCACTGCCGTTTTAACCGACTAGCAAAGCCAATCTCTCAGCATAATAAAACTCTACAGTATACGGTATGGTTAGCTCATTACCCCCAGCGATGAGAACAGAATACCCTGGACCCAGGTAGACCCAGTCAGACCCAGCCGGATCCAGTCTCAACCTGCCAGACAGCTGGACATCCCGGAGGCGGCGACCAAAGCTCGACATCATTAACGTACCTCAATAAAAAGATGTTTGTCACATCACAAAAGCTGCTGGCTGACCCTAGACCAGGACTGTGCTAGATAATAAGGAGAATCATTTTTAAATTATGACCAGATTTATAATACAAAACTGAAAGAAATGATAAAACTCGCCTCAGTTTACGTGATCCACCTGACAGGAAGAGACAATGGGGACTGTAACTGGGGCCTGGCTTGGAGACAAACAGATTCTGCATCTCCAATGTATCAAGTAGCTCCTCCCCCAGCCCCCAGGATGGAGGGTGTGGATGGCCTCTCATAGGATGTCCTCACCTTCCCTCGATATACCAATTTACATCACTTCCTGCTGGTCCATCTCCACATAAAAGCAGAATAATTAATTAAAGGCCATGTGGGTCCAGGGCAGCTTCTCCTAGGGCTATGAACACGTTCTCCTTCTTTTGGGGTTTCTACATTCCCACAGAGGGGTCAGAGCTGGTCAGAGCTTCGTACAGGAAGACATCTCCATCAAGCCAGCAGCCAAATGAAAGGTGTTGTCTCCTTCTTCATAACTGTCACTTGGGAGCGGTAGCAGAAGAACAAGATGACGGGTGATAGGTTTTGAGGACAAAGCAGACCTGATCACAGCCAGTCTCATTCTGCCAGTCGTGCCCGTGTGCGGTTTTTTTTTCTTCCGTAACTCACTGACAGGCAATGACTGACACATTTGGCCTGGGTGTCCTTCCTGGGTCACGTGGCGCTCCATCCGCTCCCAGCTGCTCGACTCTAAAGATAGGACCTCTCCTAACATGCCGAAAATGTACCGACAGCAACAGGAAGTGACCCACTTCTGGTGCCGAGGTGGAAAAGCTGAGCAGTCGGCACAGCATTCTTGGTGTTATTTAACGAAAAGAGACTAGATGGACAGGGGCTACTGGCTGATCATTGATAAGGACACGGGGCAGTCAGATGACAAACCATGCTTCATAGGGGGGGTCCGGCAGATGCTGTCCGGCTTAACCAGGCACTGGTTTAAACTGGATTAGCAGTTATCAAAGATGATGGATGGATGGATGGATGGATGGATGGATGGATGGATGGGAGTGAGTGACTGATTGATTGATTGATTGACTAATTGAGTGAATGATTAATTGATTGGACTGAGTTGACTGAATGTCAAAACCCACAGCCAGACTCCTATTACTTCTTTTATTAAAAGTCTGTGTCGGACGTCAGTCGCATATTAAAGCGTAAACAAAGAAACCACGTTGACCTTTCAGGTGGAAACCCACCCAGAGCATTACAGTCAGAGGCCATGAGGTCATGCAGCATTAGATACTCTGGTATCTCCTTGTGCAAATGACTCAACTGGAAGCTGGGCAAGGAGAGGGCTTCCAGTTGTGAGCTGCTATCTATATTTAAATACTGAGATTGCTGCGGAAAAACAAAAGAACTTCATTGCCAGTGTGTCATATTATCATCTCACATTATATTTTTAACTTCCCTAAAACAGCTTTCAAAACTTTTAAACTTTTAAGAACTTAATTGCAGCATAAGAGAAACTAAGGAGAAATGAGGTCTCGCTGCTGCAGTTCTGCGGGGAGTAAAATTTGGTTCTGGACCAGCATGCGTATTTTGAGAGGAGATTTCGTGGTGCGGCATAAAAAAAACAAGAGGCACTGTCATGTGACTCCCCCCATCGTCGGATGAGTGACATCAGAAGCCGCATCGGCGACTGACACCTAGCAGCAGTGTGTGTGTGTGTGTGTGTGTGTGTGTGAACTGCTGAGTGTTATGTATATCCGATGGTCTGCAAAAAAGTCCTCTCCCAGTTTCATGTTCTCCTGAGTCAGTTTCTCCACAAGCTTCACTCCATCAGCCTCTCTTAAGGGTAGGAGGAGGTGAGAACCAGGGAGAACCATTTCCACAAATCCAAGGTGCTTGTGCTTAAATTTCAGCTTTTTTTTACTTACTGTAGGCCCTGCCGTTCTCATTTAGGAGGCTTACGGTGTCGTTTCCTCTGAAAGCACGTTCATGCTGCTCCTGAACTTCAAAGACAACTTCTGCTTATGGAGGGGTAATACCAGAAAAAGAGGGAAGCACAGTCGAGATGTCTAGGTTTTACACAGGATCCCTCTGTCTTTAAATATGACCTTCAAAGGTAAAAGAGGTGCCTTCAGGTTTATCACTAAGTTACCTGCTTTCCCAGGTAGTACTGTGGTGCATATACACACACATATACAAAGCAGTGTATGTCTTTAAACCCCCACCCCTGGAAGTGTAAGGCAACAGTGCTAACTACTACACCACCGTGCCCCCCACAGAATTTGACGTAAAAATATAATATGCAGTCAGTAATACAGGCTTTAAAGGTATGAATAGGTTCCGCTCCCAGAGGGCCTGCTGTTGTACCCTTAGGGTAGTGCTTCACCTCGGTTGCTCTAGCAAGATCCAGCTTTATAAGTGGGTAAAAGCAGATGTGAAGAGCGACGTCAACTAAAAGCCTGAGTATGAGTCTCGTCCTGACCTCCATTTGTCATCGCCTTTATGCTGCAGTTTAACGTGCATCGCGGTGCATTATATGAGTATGGATGCACACATTCAGAACGTTAATCCCCAGAGGGCTGCGTTCCTGCTTGCTTTTCTCCTGAGGGAACCGGGCTAAGCACGGCTAAAGCTTCATTAATTGGTCTGTGTTTCCATTTTCTGCCTCAGTCATTTCACACTTGTGAGCCTGCTGACCTCGGATCAGCAAAGTGAGGTTTGACACAGACCCTCCCCTATCCTTCCTGCCAAGCCTCGTTTTCACTAACCTTATTCCTAGGGGAACATTTCTGCTTGAAAGCAGTGGCAACAACAATCTGAGACTGTGACACTCTGTGATCATTGTTTGTCCCCTTGAACCAGAAATGAGAGGTTGGTCAAATGAAACAGCCAAAACACATTCGTGACTTGTGTTTAACACTCAGGCATCAGCACATGGTGAGAAACAGCAGAGCTCTCAGTTTAACACTCATGAGGGATCATGACCCATCTCTGCAAAATGATACCTGATACATTCAGCATCTGAAACCCCTGAATTTCCTCATCTTGAACCGCTGCGCCCCTGAATCTCTGCATCATGAGTCCACCGCACCCCTGAATCTCTGCATCATGAGTCCACCGCACCCCTGAATCTCTGCATCATGAGTCCACTGCGCCTCTGAATCTCTGCATCATGAGTCCACCGCACCCCTGAATCTCTGCATCATGAGTCCACCGCGCCCCTGAATCTCTGCATCATGAGTCCACCGCGCCCCTGAATCTCTGCATCATGAGTCCACCGCGCCCCTGAATCTCTGCATCATGAGTCCACCGCGCCTCTGAATCTCTGCATTTGGAAACTCCCCCACACCCTTACTGTGGGGTCAGTCCACAGCCCACACTAGAAGCCGCACCTCCATCCCAGCAGCTCTCTGCAGTCCTTCTCTCTGCTTGCAGCGGGACGTCGCTGTCTGAACGCTGAAGCCGGTAAACGATGACTCTGCCAGCTGTAATAATAATTAAGACCTGCAGCTACAGTTTGCAGGCCCAAAAAGCCCAACACAAGTTAATTAGTCAATAAAATATTAAAAGCCTTTCTCCCGATGCTCACTACTTTACCATGGCAGCATATTGCAAGTCTAGCTGTACTGTGCACACCAGGTTCGGCATCCCATAATTCCTCCACCTGAAAGGAGCCCATAATCTCCCCATTTCACAGCCATCATGCCCTGATAGAGCTCTGAGCTCTCCTTCCTCCACGTGAGTTATGGCTTACTCTGCTCTCAGGAAACACCAGCAGCCCGTATCCCCTTGGCTCTGTTACGTCTCACTTATGAATGAACACAAACCAAAGCTCCACTGGACAGACGTGTTCTGTGCCTTGGGAGCTAATGCCTGCACACACGAAGTTTTGGGCAAGGCACCCCTTGCTGCCAGCCGCAAACCCACTTGCATGCATGAAGGTTGACTTTTTTTTTTCCCGCCGCACATTAATATTCATTGCAGCTTTTCCTTGTATTCTAAGACAGGAGATGGAGACATTCTGAAAAGCTCCGAAAGCCGCCTAACACCACCCATGAATGTCGAGGAGCTGAACTGTACCAGGGATCCTGATACAGTTCACCGTCGGCACTGATCTGCCACCTGCGGGATGGATTGTTCCTGTCAGGCAATCCTCGGTACAGAAGGTCCGTGGCGGTTCCGCTTTCCGGTCCGCGACGCCATTGAGGGTGTCTATTTTTAAAGCAGGCCACACAATTGGGTTATTCGCTCCATGCTGCGTATTAGCCCATTCCGCAGGAAGTGTATCCAACAGCATGATGGAAAGCTGCAAAACACCAACTTTAGCCTCTTTTTTTTTTGTTTACGGTGACATTCGGAATATCGGTAGGCACCTCCGTCACCTTTAGACTCCACCGGAATCGCTTTCCTTCCGTCAAAGCAGGAAGAAGTAAAAAGTGGGAGGAGAAAGCAGCTCATATGGACCTATATAGCTGTATCATGTCACTAACAAAGACCCCTGACTGCACTGTGATATCACTGTTAAAGACTCCTGACTGTACTGTGATGTTACTAATAAAGACCCCTGACTGTACTGTGATGTCACTAACAAAGACTCCTGACTGCACTGTGATGTCACTAATAAAGACCCCTGACTGTACTGTGATATCACTGTTAAAGACTCCTGACTGCACTGTGATGTCACCAATAAAGACCCCTGACTGTACTGTGATGTCACTAACAAAGACCCTGACTGCACTGTGAAATCACTGTTAAAGACCCATGACTGCACTGTGATGTCACTGTTAAAGACTCCTGACTGCACTGTGATGTCACTAATAAAGACCCCTGACTGTACTGTGATATCACTGTTAAAGACTCCTGACTGCACTGTGATATCACTAATAAAGACCCCTGACTGAGTTGTGATGTCACTAATAAAATACCTCTAAAGAGGCTATTGCTGCTGTCACTGATCATGAGACCATAGGAGGCAGGGCTGGGGAACTGAAAACCCTAGGGAAAGCTATGAATTAAGGAAGGCCCCGAAGGTAGTTAATTACCACTTTCTATCATGGTACTTTTCACACCTAATAGTCCCCAGGGTTCCTGTAGTCTCACACATCTCCATCACCCCCTCCCAAAGCAGCCAACATGGCAGCAGGTGAAGCATGTCCTATCAGCACATCCACAGAGGTGTTGGAGGCTTCAAGAGAGAAACGCTGTTGGCAGAACAGGAGTTTAACAGTCAGATCATTCCGTTACTTAGGGAGAGGCTGACTTAAATTGCTAGTTTAAAAGCAGCGTGGCAGTACCATGTCCACTGGCAGGCAGGCCACAAGGAGGCACTGGGAGATGAGGGTCAGCATCCCTGCCAATGAGTGACAGCCACGCTGGACCCTTGGGCCAATTCCAGACCACTTTCCTGCCCAGGCCAGGTGGCAGCAATCCGCATAGGCAGACCACCTCCACGTGCCAGGATGTGCTCAGTTTGGGCGGAGTTACAGCTTAGCGTGGCCACTTCCTAAGAGGCACATGTAGATGTAAGAAAAGAATTAAAACCTCAGACAGTCAAAGGAACTTAAGCTATGATCAACATTAAGTTATTGTTACAGACTTTAAGATCATCCATCCATGCATCCATCCATCTTCTAATCACTTATAATAGTTAGAGGATGTGGGAGAGTCGGCAGTCTATACCAGGCAGCGTAGTGCATTAGGCTGAAGACCTGGGTTACACCCTGGATCAAATGGAATTTAAGATTAGAAATCCTGATTTAGGTTTAGTCTAATTTAATAAAATTTAAGTGTTCTGAGCACATTTTGCAGAAGGAATTTAAAACTGAAGACCAATACCCAGTAGATAATGAACTGCCTGAAAAAAGATTCCACAGAACAGTGTCACTCCCAGACTGAGCAAATCGCGGTTTGCTGAAATCATTTCACACAAAATTCTGGGCCGGCGCTGGGATTAACAGATTCATGGGGGAGGGGCAGACAGCTGACGTGGTCACAGGGCTGAACGCGGGGCACAGAGTGTTCCCTCACAGCACCTGGAGAGGCCATCAGATTCTCATCACCTCGGAAGGCCCTGGCTTCAAAGCCAGGGCATTCTGCTCCACTCCAAAACCCAGTACTCCAAAAAGGTGGGCGCTGAATTCATTTCACCCAGGGAAGTGGCTCCTCTCTCAAACTCCCATCTTTGTTCTTGCAGGGGATCAGCCACAGCTGAGGGGATGGGGCCAAAACAGGTGGGCTTCCACTTCCTGAGAAGTTCAGCCTCTGAAAATGCAAGTGATTTCATGTGAGGGTCCAAGTGGATCCGCCTCACCTCAGCTTCGTCACGGTTTTCACCTGTGCTGGCTTATGCTGAGGAGCTCCACATGGCACGATTAAGAATAACCTAAACATTAAATACTTCTTTCAGAAGAGATCTGCACCAAAATATCCAGGGCGTCAAGTACAGACCAGCCCCCATTAATGCAACTGTGCTGTGAGATTGTTGTCGTTAACAGCACTTAAAGATTTGTGATGGACAATGTAGTGAAGCAGATGAAAATGCAGGAAGTCCAGTAGCACCTTCACGCAGCACAGAAAATGCCTGCCTCACATAGACACACCCACTTTCGGTCATAATGCTGAGCCACTCAGCTTCATTCTTTCATGCTCTCGGTCTTCCCAGGGACTACCTTACATCATTCTTAAGATTATGTTGCAGCTTTTGCTTATTCATAATATAATTATTACCATCACAAAAGGAGACCTGTAACTGACAGCTTGGCTTGATTTTAATGAGCAAGTCATGTTTAGGAACGCCATCTTACCTCGGTAATGCCAGGACAACTCTGTGCTGGCGAAGAGTGTCTCTTTTAAGGGTTAAAAGAGGATGCTGATCAGAAGAGACCTGTCTGGTGACACCAGGTACGCGATGTCCCTGTCTTCGAGGCAAATCTGTCCGTGTTTTATCGAAACCGTGCAATCTGAAGATCGGGTGATGCCAGATGCAGTGAGGAAGTGCCATACATCTGGACATGTCAGGACCGGGGCACGCTCGTCACAGTTCCTCTGTTAAGACAGCCAGCCAATCAGCCAACCCACATCTTGTCTGACAGCTAAGTGAGTGAAGGCGAAGGCCACTTCCAGCGCAGGACCCGCCTGCTGATTCCCATGTTGCAGCACATTGGCAATACTACAGGAAGAGTGACACGCTTGTTTGCCACAGAATTGAGCAGGCCGGCCTCAACTTAAACTTCGTATTTCTCCTTCCCTGTCCATAATCACCCCCGAAACCCCAGCATGAGACTATCACAGCATCTGTCTGCCAAACGCTTCTTATCCAATGTGACTCACACAGTTTACAATTGCAGGTTGCTGGACTCCCTCCTGTTATCGTAAGTAGTACCTTCTAAATGAGTGATGTCTAGATTTTTCGTGTTATGACCAGCAGTCCGGCATGAGGTCAATCAGTCCTACTGCAGGTATGCCGTAATGGTTGCCTCACGGGTAAAGAGCTCCTTTTCCCAGCATTCCTCCTCACCGTGTTCCTCATGTGCATGTGTTTTGCATGCCACTGGCATGTCATGGTACAGAATCCACAACAGGACAACAACCCCCCCCCACCCCCCAGAGAGAAGTGAAGCAAAACACATTTAAAGAAAATCCATTCAGCTGTGATGTGAACCCACACACAGAACGGCAGCATGAATGTACCCCTTGTTTGTATAACTGAAAAAATGTAATACCTCAGGCAAATCCCCCAATGACTGATCAACTGGTCATTGTCATCCTCGCCTCTCATAAGTGGAATTCATTTAATGCTTGTTTACACAATAGATTTAGTCATACAGTACTGTGCAAAAGTCTTAGGCAGACAACGAAGGCTATTTGTAAATCACGTTCATGTTGGTGTAAAACTGACCTCATGT
>JAACJT020000001.1:31841078-31855350 GCA_009936485.2 Gymnarchus niloticus | reverse complement strand
GTGCTCAGCACTGATGCTGTGTCGATGCTTGTGCTCAGCGTCCATGCTCAGCATCGATGCTCGTGCTCAGCACTGATGCTCTGTGTCGATACTCGTGCTCAGCATCAATGCTCAGCATCGATGCTCTGTGTCGATGCTCGTGCTCAGCATCGATGCTCTGTGTCGATGCTCGTGCTCAGCACTGATGCTCTGTGTCGATGCTCTTGCTCAGCACTGATGCTCTGTGTCGATGCTTGTGCTCAGCGTCAATGCTCAGCATCGATGCTCGTGCTCAGCACTGATGCTCTGTGTCGATGCTTGTGCTCAGCATCGATGCTCTGTATCGATGCCTGTACTGATGGTTAAATTCATACCACAGGACAGTGATCCATCCTAATGAAGAGATAAATGTTGCATGTTCCTGCCCAGGACATGGTCTCACCACATTAGCGACTGCATTAACATCTGAAACGTTCGCACAACGGTCCCTGGTGCTCCGGCAGTAATGAGCTGGGACAGGGCCCAAGTCCGCCAGGCGCCCCGCCCACGTGGGGTGTTCGCACGGCACGTCGCCGTCCCCCGTGAGCTCCAGCGCCGTGCAGCACTCTGTCATCACAGCACTGCTGACATCTGGAGTCTTGTTTTGCATTCTGTGATTGTAATTTAATCTACTTTCACATGGCTGCGGTCACCTGGTCCTCACTGCCCTCCGCTGACACAGATTTTAGCATTATTTTGGAGATTATTTTGTCTTTTCCATTTCTGCCAAAGGCTGATTTAAAAATAATTTCAGATTTGCACTTTGTTCATACACTATTTCAGATGTTACAGATACCTCTGCTATTTTAATATTAATGTTGTTCGGTTTCATGTATTCTTATGAAAACGTACTCACATGTTATTGGTGCTCTGTGTATCGGTGTGTGATGACATGGCCTTCAGATTGCATTGGTGCAGGCTGTAAACTCACCACTATCCCTCAGCAGCTATTTCACAGCTTATAAAACATGACCTTGATGGGACAAGATACAGAAAGAGGTGGAGAGAATGGAAGAGAATGCAGGGAGAGAGAAAAGAACAGAGGGATAGAGACTGACAGGGAGGGTGAGAGGAAGAAGGTGAAGGCTGAGGTGAGGTGGGGAAGGAGAGAGGAAGATGAGGGAAGCAGAGTGGGGGGGCTTACAGCACAATTAGGGATGGAGGGTCAGGAAGGGAGGGGTAGGTGAGGAAGAGAGGAAGATGAGGGAAGCAGAGTGAGAGACGGAGAGAGGAAGGTGAGGGAAGCAGAGTGAGAGACGGAGAGAGGAAGGTGAGGGAGGCAGAGTCAGGGAAGGAGAGAGGAAGATGAGGAAAGCAGGGTGAGAGAGGGAGAGAGGAAGGGGGTTTTCCTCCTGCCCATCAGAGTCCCAACAGCAAAATGCAGTCTGGGTGAGACAGAGATGGATTTTAGAAAAGTTAGGTGAAATTTTTCTGCACCTGAAGCCTTTGTGAATATCACCTTCCTGGCAATGCTGCTGTATACTGAATTTCACACAAATGAATCACGAAAAAAATTCCATTGCATTAAATAAGCAAACTACTTTGAATAGAAAGCTATGCAGCCCTTTAACGTGTCTGAAAAAGTGTGAGGGAGAATCCAGCACATTTTCATTTCTCAGTCTAGTTGTCCATCCCATACAATTCATGTTTTCCATCCTCTGCTCCTGGTCTGTGATACTAAGCCACCCTCCGACAAAAAGCAGCCGGCATGCTTTGTCTCCATTCATCAGGAATGCCACATTGACGGGATGCCCAAGGGCCATGGGTCACATGACCAGCAGTGCTCTGAGACTGGGGAGGTTCTCTGCCTTCCCCACACATACATAAACCCGCTGAAACACACACACACACAACTTCAGAATTCACCCGCATCTGCCATGTCACTGAAACTGCCTTTCCTGTTAGCAGCTGTCTGCCATGGAAATCGGAATCCAGGACTAAACATCCGACTCAACCCAGAAGGCTTTGAAGCTTCGGACTGGAATATCAAAATGCCAAGAACACAGTCAAAATCGTCACAATATGCAGTAGAATATATAAAACACACACTCACTTACTATTTGTGTGTTACAGGCCATATACAGATGCGTGTTTTGTGCGTGTGAACATGAAATTTACAGCAGATGACGATTTCTGTCATTATGACTACGTCTCTCGTCGTGTCCCCTTCCTGTCCCTCCTGCCCTCCCTCCCATCAGCCGGCTGTCGAGTGGAAGCTGAATACACACCAAGCTGGATAAGTGGCCAGTCATCAAGACGTGTTTCAGAGACTGGTGAAGATGTTAATTGGAGGCTCGCAGAAACATGAATGATGAATTTGTTTGCCTGAATGAACACCATCCTTCCATGAGTGTAAACACAAGCATGTGAGCGAGACCTTCCTCCATTTTCTGTTTATATTAATACCAGCAATATGTGAGATGCCACTGAAAAACAGGACCACTGTCACCTGTGAGCCAAAGTGACATCTGTCACAAACTCTCGTCTATAACAAAGGGGAACCCAAAGCTATTATCATCTTGTGATGCCTCCTGGAAGATCTACAAATCCTGGAAATATGAGGCTGGAATAAATAGCCTGACTTGTGGACGTGAAGGTGTGAAAGATGACCGGCACAAGACAGGAAAAAGGAGTAAAGATTCTGCATGCCAGAATCTCAACATTGGGTGCTGCAGTGTGGTTCTCTTGTGTAACTCAATGGGGTCCTCAGTGTTTCTTCACACCATGAGCGTAAAACATTCTGTTGAGCTGGTGAATATCAAAGGGACCTCTGTGTGTGTGTGTGTGTGTGTGTGTGTGTGTGTGTCTGGTCTCAACATGCCCCCTGAAAACAGCTTCAGGCTTCAACAGGGCAGACAGGAAGACGCTTTTTAATTGCTGACTGGTGCAGCATGCCTGACGGACACGTCCGCAATGGCTGTCACATGTCCGTCAGAGGCGTACGTAACACAATTCCCCGAAAGCCCGGCTGACTGCAGGCTCTCCTGCTCCTGGTGGCTCACGGAGAAGCCCGAGGAGGGAGGGGAATGGCGTTGTTCTCCCAGTGAAGGATACACCTCTGTCAGCTACAGCTCCCCCTCGATGCCCCTCATCTGGATCGCAGGTGCTCTCTTCCCCTTCAGCCCTGTCACTGCCTTCTCACGAAAGACAGCACCTGAGAAGCTTTATTAAAAAAGATATGTTCACCCCCCCAAAAAAAAACAGGCAAAATTGCTAAGCTGCAGTTCTCTGCTGGCTTTCCTTGTTACTCTGTTCTCTTCTCCACGATGCGTTTGCAGGACGACCAACGTGTGAAGCAAAACCAGCGCATCTGGAGCGCCTGCGCAGGCAAAACAAGCATCTATGGGCGACTGCGTCGCAGGAGAGAGAGCGGCTGTCCCCGGAGTCTCAGCCTCTCTCACTACAGCACCTAAACTTAAAGCGCGTTTCATCCCCACAGCCTTTTGGCAGAGGAAGTGCGTCCCCGCCTCCCCGCGACAAAAGAGCGGGACTGTGGCGCCCCGTCGACAGGAAGTGAGGGGGAGGTGCGTGCCAAAGGAAACGGCGGAACATAGGCGCGCCATTTTCCATGGGGGGTGATCATGGGCAGATCACGTGGGGATCAGCATGGGATCTGTCAAAGCCAGACCTCAGCGGAGAGCAGGCGAGACCTGAGACCTGTAACTAGGCGGCTCCTGAATCGAGCAGGACGCAGCCATCTGTCCTCATGAGGCCAATATGACACTCGTGGGTCATGTGACACACAGAACAGCCCGGCTTGTTCTCGTGACTCCCCAGGTCCTGTGGATCTTTCGGTGTGTGATTCCTTCAAGCACACTTTCTTATATGAATCGCTTCTTTATTTCCCATCCCGTTCTGTTCAGGGGTCCTGGGGGGGGCTTAATGGGAGAACTGCACTCTTCTCACAGTTCATTTGGATTCACTCCCACTCGCCAAACTCAGCCAATCAGGAGACCTAATAAATCGCAGGAACAAGAAACACCGGCTGTATTGGCACCCAGATTTATCCCAGACTGCAGGGGAGCCCCGTAACTCTGAGAATCCCCCTAAGGGAAGCCCCCGCAGTATTACAGGGGTCATTAGACAGCAGGCTGAGGGTATCAGATTGTCACTGAGTGCAGGCACTGGGGTTTAATCCTCAGCCCTGACTCTGCAGCATATCAGCAAACAGGCCCCACAACACATGCAGCCTCTCTGAATTAAAGAAACATTCTCCCTTTTTTTTTTTTTTTTAATCATTTTACTACCGCAAATGGAAACAAGACACAGGGAGGGGGTCGGCTGACACGGGAAGGGACAGACAGAGCGAGGGCTCATCACCGATGCTGCTGTCACCATGACAATATCAGCCCTGATCTTCATAATGGGGAAATACTCTCGGTCACCAGTCAAGCAAAATCTCCTGCCCGTGAAACACACACACACACACACAGGGCTGAGACCCACACAACAAAACACAGCAGCCATGTTGACTGACAGAGGATGGTATATGATGTACTTATGCTGATTTACTCCTGACATTCATGGTGGGTGGGGTCTCCCCGCCCACCCAGTCTGGCCTCCCTGCTAACACACAGTCACGCGGATCATGCAACACCTCCCCCCTGCGGGGCTCCCCGACTCCAGCAGCGATGTCAGCACTAACCGCTGGCTCACGACGCCGTTACGAAACCACATAGGTATCTCCGTGACAACACAAACAGAAGAGGCTCAGAGCGAAAGAGAACACCCCCCCACACTGTCACAGCACAGCTGCACAGAGATGGCCCCACCCCCACTCTACTCCCCCCCCGCATCACACTTCACCCCCACCTAAAAATAAAGGTGGTCCGGCCGTCCCTCTGCAATGCCGTAAGTGTATCAGATGGTTTCATCTTTGGTCTGCCACCCTCCAAGGTGCCCCTACGTCTTATATGTCCCCGAGTGTGGAAATGATCTGTCCCTGGTACAAAGGTCATCGTGACTAGAGCCTCTGCTTTCACTGTCGCCACATGACCTGATTGTCTGGGAGGGCGTCTGTCAAACCTGTTGTTTAAAACAGTAGGACGTGTCCCCCACGTCCAGGTTTTTGTGTAGACTGAATGAATTCATGTCCTCTCTGTGATGACTAGGCTGCCTGGAAGTAGTATGTAGAGCTCACCATGAATTAGCAGTGAAAGCACATATATGTGTGTGTGTGTGTGTGTGTGTGTGTGTGTGTGTGTGTGTGTGTGTGTGTGTGTCAGCAGCCTGATCTCCAGTCTGGGGCGTGAGACCAGATCTCCAGGCTGCGGCGGGAGGCCTGATCTCCAGGCTGAGGCGGGAGGCCTGATCCAAACTTTCCAGATCCTAATATTCAAATAAATCACCTGAAATAAAACTGATTTTCTCAGACGGTGGAGGGAAGCTCTTCTCCATCTTCACGTAAAATCGAAAGGAGGTATTACTACCGATGGAAATCTCGCAAATCCAGTGTGAAAAGCAGGATGGAGGCTCTAATCATAGCTGTAGCTCGCTCACTCTACATACTGACATGTACATTTATACTGAAAGTGGGGAGATTAAGATGTGTGACACTGGGCCCCTGTTTAAAAAGGAAGTGCTCTCTGGTCTCTAGGTGGGATCAGTCCCCTGGCTGTGGATGCTGACCAGGCTATAGGAGACCAAGGGAGGCTTCTCTCAGACATGCTTATAGATGCCCACCAATCTAGACTTCATTCTTAGAAGGAAAGATGGAGACAATCGAGGCTTCTCCACCCCAAATTCAAGGGTGGAGGCAAATGGATGGCTTCTACAGCTTGAGTACTTGCTATTGTCCAGACAAACAGTGGAGAAGAATGCAGCCTGAAGCCTGAAAACGTACAGTGAAAACATGTCATGCATGAAATCACTCTGCAAAAAAGGCATATGGTTGAATCATATCATTACTGACATACGATACATTGATGTTGAGGTAACAATGCTATACTTAAATATATGCAAGAAAACAACATTTAATGTGATAAACTTTGGGTCCAGATATTGACACACAGTCTTCATAAAATGTGTGTCATTTTCTGATGGTGCTTTATCTTTCCAGAGCACAGCAGCAATGACCAGACCCTGTGATGGATTGTAATTCACCACAGAGGTGAGCTGCATGCTGTGCTCTGAGAGGCTTCCAGCATGACTGGTCCCCAGACCTCATGCATATTCATGAGCACTTCTACCCCGTCCCCCACTTTGAACCAATCAGAGAGCAACCTCCTCAGGTTGCGAGGTCAGGCACACACACCTAGTTCCCAAAGACTTTCCAGTGCCAGATTATGCTGGGTGTTTGGTTAAACAAAAGAAATGAGGCCAGCCATATTGGTGAAACTTTAATCTCACTTTCAGAAGCAGCAATTATCACACAGATACTCAATAACCAAACACGAGATCTCGTGGCTCTACAAAGGTCAGATCAACACCGAAACGAGTCTGTGATTCTGCCTGGGCCCCAGGTTCGTGTGTCACAGGACGATGACCCTTACTGGTAGCTGTGTGCTGAAATCTGAGACTGCAATTTGCCGGCTTGGCAATGCAAGGCTGAATAGCTGGGGACTTGGATTCACCAATGACACGGTGACATGTGACACGCCTCTCCGAATCCAGCCCCTGACCTTCTGCTTGATCTTAGCTCCTCCCCACAGCGCCATTTAGAACTGAACAGCAGTCCACGCATTCTCACTTCTATAAAAGTCGGAATATTTGTAATCGATGCACTACCCAGGGCAGAAATCAACAGGTACGGAGGAGCACTTCATATAGGAAGCGGTCCAATACCCAATCAATATGCAACTGAACAAAACTGGGTTTAAAGAGAAGGACTGTCAAGGCTGGCTATGAAATGGGCTGTGTGGGTCTAATGTCACTTTAGTAAGTCTGGCATCAGTTTAGAAAAAGCAGCACATAACGGCACATAATCCATATTGATTTATGAGGATTTCTACTGTGCAAAATGGACCCAAAGTCTGAGGATTCAGTGGGGATCCAAACCCCTCTCTCAGAATCAAATGCCTGGTCTCTGAAGATCGTTTACGGTGTCACTTTGAGTTTGGACTCCTGGTTGAGCTGACGTCCCACTCACCGACTCCACTGCCGTCTTAAATAAGCAGCTGTGTCCTACAGTGATGTGACAGTCCTTCACTGACATCCCACTGGATCAGCGTCCAGCGAAAATGTTACCGTCAACACGGGTGCTTGGGGGAGGAGAGGGTCAAACCCCTCGAGGATACGCCCGCAGGTTCCGACATGCCCCGCTGCGTGGAACGTGATGAGTCGGCATGGCGACCGGGAGCTTCCTGTTTGTCAGGCTCCGGCATGCCAAAACACGTTAGCTTTCAAAGCATCGTAATTACAACGACAGACCCATCCTCTCCCGTGTGTCCAGACCAAAGGTTTCCAAACCCGCCGCCTTCCATGGGTCCTTGTTTGCGGGCAAACGGCACGGGGAGCGACGGAGTTCTTCGCGTAACCTGCAATTTGGAGCCTCGAAAGTCACATTGTCACAAGACTCAATGCTCCTGCTGTACGGCACTGTGACTGCCACTACTGCTAAAGCAAAGCAATATTGCTGTAGCAACAAATGTGTCCAATTGCCAGTTGGAAAAAGCCCGTTTTCGATACATTTGCCCCCCGCCCCCAATTTTCCGAATGGACTTCACTGAATGGATGCATTTCATTACACAGCTTAATGCACAGGCCTTATCTTGAGCTGTGAAAGTCATTATTTGGCCACAATAAGGTCGAGCGGCGTACTCGTGAACATCTGCTGTGCAGTGACCTTCCCGCATGCCGTGAAGACGGCGAAGCCAGAGTGGCTTGCGGAGAGAGCGTCGCCTGGCTGATACACACCCCAATACGTCCGCTACCGACAGACAACCCCCAAGCAACGGTCTCTGAACAGGACAGCCATGCCACCTCCGCAGTCCCCCTTGCACCCCACTCTGTCTAGCGGTCTCTGGCATGGCCATTCGCAGGTCCCACACAGAGCCGTATTCGATCACCAGCATGCCGTTCAGCTGCCAGCGTGGGTCTTCAAACGCGGAGGCTTCGCCCCACGCCGTAAAAGCTGGCTCAGCTAGAGCCGTGAGAAACCGAGCGTTTCACGGGGACCATGGAGAGAGGTGACACTCGCTGCGGCGAAATCACACGGACATTCGCATTCGGGCTGAAGGTGACAAAGGACCATCCCAGCAGAGATCAGTCTGTGGCTTGAAGATGAGGAAAGCTTTGTGCTGATTTATTGACTATTGTGTTACGTCCCACAATTTCCATCTGCAGAATAATAAAAGACACAGACTTAATTTCCACTGCACCGCTGCGAGCCTCGTGACCGCCTGACGGCAATGCGGCTCTGCGTGTAACCCGATACCCGGCCAGCTGCTCGCCGTTGCTCCTGCGGTTTTACACCAAGTTATGTTTTTCTCTAGCGCCAATCGCTGGGATCGGCGGACTGATTAAGAACAGACCGCACGGCAGAGCGCGGCCCACTACTGCGAGACAAGCCCAACAGGTGATGCGGGAACAGGGTTAAAATGGAGCCGAGCTGCTGCTAGCCTGCTGCAACTATGACAGAAAGCCACCGAGCTGACAGGTCAAGATCATTCAGGGACTCCTCTGAAGGTCCACCGCAAAGCTGTGCGCCGAGAACCACACTGAGTTCGGCCGTCATGAGTCCTCGGGCCGATAGCGCCGGCGACACGCAGTTAAAAGCCGCGGCAGTCCCGTTTCCGGCATCCCCGTCACCACTCGGTGAGTTTCAGGAGGCCGCATTGTGTCCCGATGGCCGCACTGGAGGTAAAAGACCAGGCCACACCTGCATCTGCAGCGGTCATGCAATGCCTCAGGTGGGTGTGCAGCAGCAGAAACACACAGGAACCAAGAGGAGAGGCGTTGAGGTTACTTACAGGAAGTCCTACACAACCTGCCCCCTCCAGACACAGAGGAACCCATGAGCAGCGCAAGCAAAGGATAAACACCAGGAACTTAACTGTGGTTCTGCACCTTCAGTTGCTCTGACACCTGAACATACATGCATGAGAGTGACCCCAAACACACAATCATGTTCAGCCACATTTGTGGGAAAAAAAAAACTCCTCAGTGTGTCCCACAGGCAAACTGACCCTCGATCAAAAATCCCGTGCGGGCGAGTAAATCCTCAGCACCAGCGCGCTGCCAGCTTCACCTTGGAACGCAGCATTTTGCGGCAGAACTGTGACACGCATCGATGCCACAGCGAACACCTGAGCTAGGCATCGGCTCGTCCGGACACTCAAACCCCCATACCTGGACCGCAAGGAGGATGCTGATGTACCTCCGTTCGCACACCTGCACTTACCCTAATGAGAATCGGTTACCATGGCGACCGGAGGATGCAAGCCACAGTACAATCCTAGCAAAATGCAGGGTTTGGCCCTACCTTGCATTCTTCCATGCATGTCCTCACTGAGTATACGTCCGTTTCATATCTCTGAACCAGGACTTCAAACTCTTCGTACTTCTCCTGAGCATGCTGGTCATGGCGCTGGTACGCCTGGACGCACCGGCTGCATCTTAACACGTCGCCCGCCGTCACCGCGTCGAGGCTGCAGTTCAGGTCGTCCGGACTCGAGAACCCGTAAAGCAAATCCAGAAGAGAATAGGAACTACAAAAAGAAAGGTAGAAATCGCTCAGACTGGACGGCGACTCGGAGAGCGCCGTGCACACGGGCTCGGCGTCGTCCAGAGCCAAGCAGTTCTTGGATGGAGCGTCTGCGCGGCAGCGTCCGCTGGAGTCGCCCAGAAGAGCAGCCTTTTCGTGCCTGCCGTGGCGGCTGCGGGGCGGCCGCTCTGCGGGGGACCGGTCGCCCATGCCGGGGAGCTCGTCGGGGCTCCGGGTGGCTTCGGCGCACAGCCACAAGTGATCAGAGAGCAGCACGCTGAAGAAGAGCAGCGACGCTAGGGACAGTCGCCATTTCTGGGCTCCCTCCGAATCGGCGGATGGCTTGTCGTCCTCTCGGGGTGCAATCCAGATATTTAAGCCGTCATCTTGCTGCCGACACATCCAAGCACCCCTGGTCATATTTTGGGAAAGCGCAGCGCTGGCCGTCTCCACCGCGGGGGGTCCTTCGCCCCAGTGTCCGTGGACTTGACGATGCTGCTGCGCTCCTTCCCCTCTCGGACCCTGGGATGGACTCCGCGTCGAGCCGCTATTCCCATCCGATTAGCGCGCCCGGGGAGATTAAGGCATGTGCCGCCGGAGCCCCGCTCGCCACGGCTCTCCGGAGGAGGAGAAGCGGGTCCCCAGGAGGAGCATGCCTCCGTGTGTCAGCGCCGCAGCCGAGCCCTGCTCTCTTATGAACGCCGCGTCTGGGCGCAGTGCCTCGGCTCTCTTCTTCCAGCAGCCACGCTCATCTTGATCCTGCGCTAAGTTGTCGCCATCTTCGTCTCGAAACACTTTTTTTTGGGAAGCTGGGTCATTTGCGTCATCCCCGGCGAGGAGAGCGCCGCTCCATCCTGGCGCCGCTGCCGCAGATCCGCTCGCAGGCGACGCCAGCATGTCGAAGCACACGGCACCGACGTGACATGCGTGTGTGTGTGTGTGTGTGTGTGTGTGTGTGTGTGACTGTGTGTCTGTCTGACTGTGTGTGTGTGACTGTGTGTGTGTGTGTCTGTCTGTGTGTGACTGTCTGTGTGTGTGTGTCTGTCTGTCTGTCTGTGTGTGTGTGACTGTGTGTGTGTGTCTGTCTGTGTGTGTGACTGTGTGTCTGTGTGTGTGTGTCTGTCTGTGTGTGTGTGTGTGTGTGTGTGTCTGTCTGTCTGTCTGTCTGTGTGTGTGTGTTTTCCTTTTTCGAGGCACCTTGTTGTGTAAGAACGCACAATAAGAAGCTCGTCGCGAAGCTCGGTTGGTTTGTCACTGGACTCAAGTCCAGACGGACTTTTGGTGACTTTGTGACGAGCGGCGCTGCCGCAGAGAAAGGAGCGCAGACGCTCGGTTTCAAGTGCAACTTGGGGCAGCATCCATTTCAAACGTTCTCTGCTTAAATTAATAAATATGGTTATTTGTTGGTTTCTTCTAAGGCAAACGTGTGACTAAACGGTCCCGAATCCTCGGCTCTGTCGTGTCACGGCCGAGCGAAGGGGGAAATGTGGAAACACAGAGCCATGGTGCGACTTCTCGAGTGTCCCTGTCCCAGAATGTCTAAGACGGAGTCTGGCTCTTTTCACTGCGTCCTTCCTGCGTTCCAGCCGCCTCTTTATTTGTATGCAGAGGGACACCCGGCCTGTGCTGGCATGGGAACCGGGGCTGTGTGCCGCACGGCACGTCTCGTCTCCAGGATGCGCTGAAACGTGAGCCGAGCAGGTGCTTTTCGCCTAACCTCGCTGGCATCATTCGTCCTCCCGTCCTTCAATCTGAAGAGCTGCCCGCTACGTTTTGGGACCCCGGGGGATGAGCAGTGCGGCGCATTACGGCCGAGTGTCCCTTTCCACACTGATGACAGGTGTCAGTTTGATATGGACATACTTAATACTTCATAAAGAATGAATTAAAAAGAAGAAAAACGACAGTGAGACTGCTCTGTAGTTGCAAAGAAGTATTATTGTGACTACACGTATCAGAATGTAGGCTATATACTGAATATACTTATATTGGAATTTCAAGGAGGCTGGATATATTTCAATATTGATACCATGGTGGACTGAAAGCCTTAAATCTATAGCTGTGATCCGTATGCGATTCTCTTCTCCCTGCTTATTTAGAGATGTGGTCTGCCTCAGCAAAGCCTCTTTCTTTTTGCTGTTATAAAGGGGAAGGGACTTAATCAAAGAGAAATGGAAATTAACAGATACTCGTGGTTTTGTCTGACGACTAATGATAATTTGTGGAAAATTACATATAACTACTGCGAATAACTTCAGTTAAGTGTTTTTAGCATCAAACACAACATGGGGCAAGTTTAAACGTGTTAAATGTGATTTCTGACACAATAACCCTGAAATTGCAAACAATCTATGTTCTCATTGACTTAAGGACATTTTGTAATTTAAAGGCTGACACAAATAGATATGGGTGTAAATGAATTTTGGGCAGTGTCAAATCAAAATGTTATTTTTAAAATTGAATTAGAAATCACTTGTGTGAACAGCCTAGACCTTTGTCCAGAACAGCCTAGACCAGCCTAGAACTTTGTCCAGAACAGCCTAGACCAGCCTAGAACTTTGTCCGGATTGTTTCGTCTGCAGGGGCACGGTAAATAGGACGGATAATCCTGAACGACTCCAGGGACCCAGATGTCCAGGGGTCCTGCAAAATGCCAGCAGAGATTATATTTTACACAGGGTGAATTTTTGTCAGGGGGCTCAGAGTATGTAGCTTCGCCCCTGTTTGTCCCTTGGAATATTACTGTATACCAACGCCGTAAAGCGGGTCGTGAATTGTGCAAAGTAAATAATAAGAGCAATACAATCGGCAATTCTGTTTAAACAAATGGACAAGGACATTGATTGTGTACCAGAATCCAGTACACAGCTGTATACATGATAACACTGCAAGGTGCTGTCAATACAAATTCAGTGTTAGCCATGGAAAATAGAAGCTGCACGGGGCTTGATAAAATGCTGTCTTGGTGTTTGCTCTTTACCAACATGATTTATTTCAGATCGGAGGCGGAAGATCCTCAGGCCAGGATGTAACCTGGTATATTTTAATAAGAGAAATACGGATTAATTTAGCTGCATCCCACCTCACTCTGGGCAAGGTGTGCTGTGTTGGCATCACCTAGACGTTGTTTGTGTTCGGGGTCCATATTGTACCGCCGGTCCCCTTAGATGGACTCGTCGGTTTTTAGAAACCACTGGTGAGTGGAGAGAATAGAAGGACTTAAATAACTTCATCTTTCTTAACTGAAAGAGTAATAATTGATATCCAATAAAAGCAATACAGTAAAGTTTCACCTGTAGAGCAGAATTACACCAGACTGTGTGTCTGGTGGAACCTGTAACTGTAAGTCGTCCCCTCCGTGAAAAATCCCTGTAGTTGCCAGACGGAGCCAGTAGACCCTGGTCAGACTTGTGAAATGCTCAGTGCTGGGCTGAACACTTGCTTCCACGGCGAACCTGCAAAAAAGCCGTAAAAGGTGTTAAACCGGTGGCCAACCTTACGCACGCTTTTTCCTGGCAGCCAGACCTGCTTCCTGTCGCAGGCACCAGAAGTGGCTGTTTTGGCAGCTGTGCACCTGGACAGGTGTACCCGGGAGGTGTGGCCTTGCCTCCCCCATGCTAGCCATATGGACCTTGTTGCTGCCTATGGTCCCAGACCGCCCCTCCCCCCCTCATCCCTTGACACCTGAGAGGTGGCTAATCAACAGCATATGGGAACTCTTTGGCCACAAGAGCCTTTTAATTAACAGCCTGGTGTCCTTCTGCCTGCAGGGAGAGTAGGACAGCTGACCCGCAGTCTCCCACTAACACAGCTACAGGCTCGGCTCCTCTGTTGATATTGATTCATCCTGTAGTAAAATCGTTGCTTTCTGTGAGTCTTCTCCCGACGCTGATGCTTGTAGACTGCAGGCGTTACATGCGTATTCAGATTCATCCATATGCCTGCTGAGGAGAAGGATTGCTCACTTGTTCCCTTCGGGTGCTTGTTTGTTTGGGGGCAGCACGGTGCCTCAGTGGGTAGCATTGTTGCCTCACACCTCCAGAGTTGAGGTTTTGAGTCTGGCCTCTACTTTGCGTTTGGTGTTTGGATGCTTTGCTTGCATGCTGTGGATTTTCTTCAAAGCCCAAAGTCGTGTAGTTGCACACGCGTGTATGTGTCCTGTGTTGGTCTGGCATCGTGTCCATTGTGTACCCCATCCTTATGCCCCATGCTGCATCCCTCTCCCCCAAACAGGAGAAGTGGTTAGACAACAGACAGATGCTTTGTTTCTAGCTTTTATCCAAAATCACTTACAACTGCTGCAAAAATGACTGCAGACATGCAGATTCAAAATGTTGTGGGCCTGGAGGTCTAATGGAACATGTAGCAGAAACCACAGAACGTAGCGAACACCATAGAACCTCGCAAACACCACAGAACCAAGCAAACACCGCAGAACCAAGCGAACACCATAGAACTTCGCAAACACCGCAGAACCAAGCAAACACCATAGAACCTCGCAAACACCACAGAACCAAGCAAACACCATAGAACCTCGCAAACACCGCAGAACCAAGCAAACACCATAGAACCTCGCAAACACCACAGAACCAAGCAAACACCATAGAACCT
>JAACJT020000001.1:31830257-31840978 GCA_009936485.2 Gymnarchus niloticus | reverse complement strand
CGCAAACACCGCAGAAGTGAGCAAACGCCAGAGAACCTATAGCAAATGCCAGAGAACCGAGCAAACACCGCAGAAGTGAGCAAACGCCTGAGAACCTATAGCAAATGCCAGAGAACCTAGCAAACGCCAGAGAACATAGCAAATGCCAGAGAACCTAGCAAACGCCAGAGAACATAGCAAACATCAGAGAACATAGCAAACGCCACAGAACATAGCAAACGCCACAGAACATAGCAAACATCAGAGAACATAGCAAATGCCACAGAACATAGCAAACATCAGAGAACATAGCAAATGCCTCAGAACCTAGCAAACATAGAGCAGGCAGTTAAAACTGCAGGTGGCTTTTTCTTGCGCAATTAGCATGTGCAGATGTAGCTGTGTTATCGTTCAATATGAATTCATGAAGAGCCAGCCTACTTAATGTTACATGAATCATTTGGTACAGAAACAGGGAGTAAATCTTTCATGAAACTGGCCTTCATAATCTCATTTACAGGTCTACAGGAAAACATAAAAAGCTTATTTTGTAAGTACATGCCAAATTCATGCACTCTGTATGTGTGTTTATATACAGCAGACTAGCTTGTTCTGTCAGTGTTTACATCACCCAATGGAAGGCAAGGCATCCAGAGTAGCTAGGTTAAGTTTGGTAGATAGAAAGCCGCAGAAGAAAGTCCCAGTGATGTACACAGCAGGAACAAATTAAGGTCACCTGACTTTGTCAAGCACCATCACAGGAAGGTACTATGAAACAGGCAGGAACAAATATTACCAAACTCGGTGGTTCAGGTCTTGGTTTTTGCAGTCAGGAACTCTGTTAAAGGTTGCACTGGTTGTGAATGTCCACTGTCAGTTGAACAAATAATGAACTTGTACACATAAAACATATAAACCTGTATCTTAAGACCACATCAGTCCCGTCAGTCCGTGTCAAGCGCTGACAGGTTAGTGATCATTTAGCGGGGTCATAAAGTCTAGCAGACGTCAGAGGCATTCAGGAACAGGCTGAGAGCAGTTAGCCTCAAACAGCAGGTGAGAACAAGGCTGTGGAAGGAGAATGAGCTTTGACTTCCCAGCCACTATCATGGTAGATGCTGTAAATGGACTGGGGGCCTATTTCAGGAGAGAGTCAGACACTGAGGTTAGTTTATATCCAGGAATGTCTGCTTTACCTTGGTCAATCTACACCTGGTACCACCCTGCCCATATAGAACAGACATATACATTAGATTTACAGTATAGCAACCTGAGTTCACTAAAAGATGTTTATGTGAGCCCTGAAGGTTTTTGCTGGAGGGTTTATCCTGGAAAAGGCTGAATCTTGGCTGATGAAAGGAGAATAATAGGTCCAAACGAGGGGTGTAAGTGGAGTCAGCAGGCTTCGCTTAGGCTGTCATTTGGTGTGCGAATTAAATTTGTGTTTCGATGGTGCCGGCTTGACAGGTCATCCTGGATTCCCAGCTCCAGTCAAGGGGCCTCGATTTCCTTCTCTGCCATCAGAGAGGGAGGTTCAGCCTCGGCAGGCAGGCTTCATCACGGAAAGGTAAATGATGACAAACTGACAAGAAAGTTTGTGTGTCTGTGGGGTTGGGAGGACTATTTTTACCTAACATTGACATTTTACATTTATTTATTTAGCGATCAATAAGAAGTGCAAGTTTTAGGAACAAAAGCTACGCCAGTCTAGCTGAAGCTGATCTTAGATCACCTGTCGTTTACAGAATTTTTTGAGTGGCCTCAACCCATACTAGGTAAAGACATTCAAAGATGAATAGTTTTACCTTAAACGGTTTCTTGCGGGTCAAAGGCTAGCTAAATACTGGGGTGACTTGATGTAATCATAGATTCATTTTTGTGTGTTTTTTTTAGTCCTACCATGAAACTCGTTATTAACGGGTGCTCTTTTGACTCCTGTCCTTTATGCCGGAGGTTGGCAGGAGCAGGATGGTTCTTTGTTTGGTGGTCCCTCTGCTGCATGCCTTTCCCAGTCTGTATACAGCGATGTGTTTGTTAGCCACACACATGCAGAAAGTCTCGCCCACCTTGCCACCTGGAAAAGCCTCAGTGTAAACAGCAGACGGACCGAGCCCCAGGAGCCCCAAGCCTGCATCCTGTCAGTCCCGACTGAGCGTCTTCCCCACAGTGAGGCCTGGATATCTGCCCAGACCCCTTGGTGGAGCCCCCTGCATCAGCGATGGCTCGGAAAAACAGTGCTGTGCACTAAAGCATCTGAGCAAAGTACTGGTGTTTAGTCTACTGATGAGATGAGAAAAGGTAGAGGAAACAGGGGGGATACAGAGGAGGATGGGAAAAATAAGCAGGTCTATGAAACCAGGTATGTAGACTCTTTGTAGTCAAAATAAAAGATGCCTTATGTTTTGGATTCAGTATCGGCAGAACAAGACAGTGAGGACTGCTAAATTTGGAAAAATCTAGATTTACCAGTGTCTTCTCTAATTGTTCTGTAAAATCTGACTCCAGTAACGTATCTGAAATGTTCAAAAATAGTAAAGAGTACATGTGCCAAGCTCCAGGAGACCATGTCTTTGAGGAACTGGGACCCCCTGTCAACACTTTGGCACAGTAACTGAGCATCCTGGGGAATAACCCTCATTCAATTAAGGTCAATTGAAAAACATAAAAATTGACTTGAATTGCATACAGTGCAGCAGACGCCTGTTCTGGAGCCAGACCAGCCAGTTTGGGCTCTGTTTCCTATTCCACTTCACCTAGATCACTCCCCAGCATCCCATATCTGGAGCTGGCTGGCTGGGGAAATTGGGTTGCCAACCCAGCTGGCTCCCAGGGCACCATCCCTATCATAAACAGTCTGCCAGGCACACCGAGAGCCGCTAGGCAGAAAGTTCAGCTCACACAGGCTGCAAAATGCTAGGTATTAGAGTTGAACTGTGAATCGCTGATCTCACATTTTACCGATGTGTTCACGGTACGAGACAACAGAAAGAGCAGATTGTATCAGAGTAGAGCGATGAGGCGGTACAGCTGACTGCTCATCACCATGAACTCCAACTGTTCCAGTGGGAGTTTTGGATCTACGGCAAGTAAATCAGTTACAGCTCCTACGAAGGGGGGGTTCAGCACCCTGGACAGCGACTGATTTACCGACGCACCAAAGAACGAGTTATAATTGTGATTCAGATTTGGTAAAGGTACTTTCACATGGGTGGTGGTACGCAACAACCTGTCAGTCACCGCAAATAGTGCGACATGGTGGGCTACGCCACAGCTATCCCAGCAGGCTCAAGAAGAGACTGAGATGAAAGGTCAGCGCGTGCCGTCTAACTCAGTAAATTGGCAGGCTGTAAATTGGCAATCTGGATTAATCTCTCTATAAATTTGTGTCGCATCCCATCTAATACCTTTCCCTTCCTCTCTCTGCTTTTTCTCACATTGAATACACTTGGTTGACATTAGGAACTTAAACATATGAAAAACTGCTGCCCTCAACATGAAATGTGCTCTTGCACTGAAATGATTTTCACTGTTTCTTCTTAGTGGCAACATAAATTGCTCTTTTACTTATACAGTGAAGATGTCAGGAATAAACTTTTTTGCGTTTTTCTGCAAGTCTTCAGAGTGACCTCACGTGTTTGCTAAATGAATTTCCACACTGGCATCCAGACAGACATTCTGGAAATACACAGTCTGACCAGAGTAAAGCTTCGGAAAAGGTCAAAAGTGATAAATCGCCACTGCATCTGAATCCGGTCTTTGCTAATTGGCTAAATGGGTTTTTGGGATGAGGATGAATGTGAAGATTCACAGGCAATAGTTGACTGGAACAGTCAGCTTACTTAAACCAACCAATAGATGTGTGAAGAAATGTTTGAAGATCTGACCAAATAGTGCAGACATGTTGCACTCAGGGTGAGTTATGTGGTAACACTGATCAACCATACTGGTCCAATCACAGATGAATTGTTTTTCTTCCTGTTAAACCCAGTCCCTCACCTAACCTTATAACAGTGCATCCCACTGAACTGTGTGATTCGTACAGTCATGGATGTGGCAGCTTAGCTGCCATAATCAGCAGCAGTCCAAAGAGTCACGGTCACATTGTAAATTACAGCTAGTCAGTGAGCCTAGGTGAGCAGGAAGAGGAAGAACGACAAATTAATGCAAGCAGATGTTCTGTTGAAGCTCATACACTGAAAACCCCAAAAAGAGTAATTGAAATTCTGCAGTTAACTACATGAAAATCCACAGAGACTACTACTAAAGTCAAACTTACCCACCGTGTAATTCATTACCTAGGCAGAGAGGACAAAGCGAGGTCTAACTCACATTTTGCTGTGTTTGGACTGTTGGTCCACGTATATCTACTAAATAACATCATGCAATTTAAACACAATTCATTATTATTAGAAGTGAAATAGGAAAGTGGTGCGATGGCTTTGAATACGTTTTTGCAAAGAATTTAAAACCAAACTTCACGCAAGATTGTTGGCTTATGGACATCAGGCTTCGAGTTTTGTCTGGGGGGGTGATGGAGATGAGGAATCAGCATCAACTGCCCAGCACAGGATGGATGAAGTTCCACCTGTGAGCATGGGTCTTCTTGGGATTCCAGGGTACCCAGAGCTCCCATCCCACTGGCTAAGCCTTCTAGCACCTCTATGGCGAGATGGAGCAAGGGCACAAGGGCAGAGGGAACATTTGATGGAGGTCCTGCTGATTTTTACTGTAATCCTGCCCATAGTGTAAGCAGAGCTACCACCTACAGCTGACAGACACTTTCATTACTGCAGACTTGTATTTGCCTTTGTGATGCATCAAGTGGCTGGAGTGACTCCCCGTGTTCTTCCCGGGGAGCAATCTGTCTGGGGGGTGCATCCGACCGTGTGCCAGTCGATATGTGGTGGTGGGGGGGCTGCCTGTTTTCCTGCTGTCGCCCTGCCAACAGACAGTAGGAGAATCACATGTGTAGGTCCTCCCTCACAAGCAGACACAAAAACAAGGCAATCAGTTTAAAGAGGTGCTTCTCTGATTTTCTCTGTGAATTAAAGGTGACTTTTTGGACCTGCTCTAAGGCAGAGACACGGGAGGCCAACTCTGACCACAAATATATCAGAATTTTCCTCCTGAAACACAAAAATAACAGATTTGCCTCTGTGAACTTGTACCAGAGAAGCGGTTGGAAGATAGATAGAACACCTGCACAGCACGACATCTTCCTCAGTGTCCCCAGGGGGGTTTAAGTGTTTTTCCAATCTCATTCTGAGATATACTTCATTACTCTTTCATTACTCTTTCATTACTCTTTCATTACTCTTTTAGTTTGGTTTCTCCTCCACACCTTGTTTGCCTCTTCTGGAAAACAAGATCATTTACAACTGAAACTTTCAGTGCATCAACTACATCAGTGTTTCTCAACTGTTGGGTCGCGACCCAAAAGTGAGTCGAGGGACCGTTTTTATCAGGTCACGGAGCATGCGGTTAAAAAAAAAAAAAAGTTGACATTTTTTTCTATGTCAGACATTTTTTAAGGGCAAGTGTTTCCGATGACACAGACTGAATGCCTTAGTCTAGCCGTTGCCATGGTCACATCAGACATTAGAACCGATGCTCATTGGTTCAATATTTTAATTTTGGTTGCGACTTAATGACTAAGGAAAACGGTGGGTTCTCAAGCCAAACCAGACATCGACCACTGCTCTACATCATAGCTCTTAGCTGTTCTCTCCTACGGACTCTGCCTGAGGTTCCACTTCATTTCTGAATGCTTGGCTGTACTCTGCCAGACATGCTCTAAAGATGGTGCCAGCATTTGCAAGTGTATGCACACACGAGAGTGGGTCTCATTTGGGCTGGACACAATTCAGCTGGCTCTTCACAAGACCCACAGCTATTCCCTCTCATGGGGTGGTGCCAGTTAGTCCATCATTCCACCAGTGGGCGCAAGCGAGGCTTCGGGTTCTAGCTGTGAAATATCGCCGAGGTTGTCCCTGACACAGAACCATGTGAAAAACGCACACAAACATCACACGTCACCCTTTCGTGTTCCGCCTCCCAAGCACAGCACGCGTCCAGGAATATACGCAAATTCCAAAAAGTGCTGCTTAAATTCATAACAACCAAGGTACACGACTCCAGCCCATCTGGGTCTTGGGAGCTGTGGTACAGTTCACTTGTTGTATGTGTTTGAGGATTTTTGGTGGTTTTTGTTTTTAGGTCTGAATCTGAACCATAACAGAGGACACCTACAAATAACCTATTTTACTAAATTAAATGCTACAATTATGGGTATTTCCAATCTGAATCTGAGCACTGTTATTTATACTTCTAAAGCACAAAGCACAAAAATATTTTCCCAACTCCAGCTTTTAAATCGTGGTTACTGTGGGGCCTGAGCCATTAAGTAAAATTATCACAGGGGACTGCAGGTTAAATGAGTGGAGCTGGTAAAATATGACTAACCTGATAATATATCCATTTCTAGCTCCCCATTGTCACTAACCCAATAATGTGCTGCCATCTTTATCCCTCTGCCACCACTAATCCAACAATGTGTGGCTATCTCTATCTCTCAGTCTATCACTAACCTGACAACATATAGCCATCTCTACCCATTTGCTGTCAATAACCTGGGAAAACACGGCCATCTCTGCATCTTTGTCTGTACATCACTCAGCTATGGAAAATTCAATACAGTAGCTGAGTGTTTCCAGAGCCATCCAGCAGCTGAGGCTACCTGTGTTACCCTGTGCTCACATGTGCAACTGTGTTGCTGCCGCATGCTCATTGACAGGTCCGAGTTGCAGCTAATAGCTCTGAAATGTTCTCTAGGCATTACCACAAACAGCCAGAGTGGAATGTACAGCTAAATTCCCACTGCACCTGGTAGCAACGATTGCTATGGCGACGGCACCTTTTATTTTAAAGCAGAGTGGAAGATGGATGATCTCCCACCATCACCCAGCTCTCAGGGCCAACAGCAAATCTCCTGGTTTGCACGTCGCCAGCAAAGTTCTATAAAACTTTCAGGAATCTCCTTTCACCACTTTATTATAGGCTCGTAAATGAAATGAGCTCCTCTTTCAACACGTCCTCCTTACGCAATCGCAGCTCTAATTACGTTAATTAAAAGACAATAAAGACAAATGCGGAGCAGGTAGGCTTCATCAAAGTTCGAAATTCACTTGGCAACACAGGCAGGCTCCTTCACATAAAGTAGGACACTGTGGAGGCCTTGTCACTGGACGCTGAGAAGACAACTCAGCGGGCCTTTCTCGTTAATTAGGGTTTGGTGACAGTTTCATCAAGTGGATTAGCACCATTTACCGTCCCCCCAAGGCATCCATAATAACCAATAAACTAATATCCAAACCATGGATGTTATCCTGTGGCACAATCCAAGTCTGTCCATTTTTGCCTGCGCTGCTTGTACTCTACATAAAACACTTGTGTTTCCAGCTTGGAACAATAAATCATAATATCAGGTTTTGTACAGCTTTTGTACGTCTTTTGCCCATACTGCATCAACCATAAATAGTTTTGGATGTAAAGTAAACTGGACAAAATCAGGGAAAATATCTTTGAATAAATTCCATCATCTTTTGCTCTTCAAGTGTTGTGTCCTGAGTTTTGTATGGGTCTGCTTGCAAGCTGATGCAGCAGGAGAGGGGATCCAGCTACTGTGCTGTTCTGCCAGATGTTGAGGGTTATATACATAATAGATAATTTAGCAAAGCTGAATAGCTTACATTACATGTCTTTGGACTATGGGGGGAGGGTGGAGTGCCTCGAGGAGCTGTGGGACATGAGGAGAGCATGCAGGGTTTGAGCCCATAACCCTGGAGTCTGTTAGCTGTTACAATGTCAATCCTCCCAAGTTATAACTTATTTTCTATGATTCCGTTGATCCCCCAAAACATTCAAGCCCATAAATAAAGACAGAACCTTTCCTGTAAAGGTAAACCACCACAAATTAAATTCCAAACAACACAAAAACACATTAAAACATTTGGGGCTTTCTTCACCTAATTTTCTTCAATGTTGCTTATCTGTTCAAGTTCAGTATGCCTCAGATTGGGTACACAAAGACAGTGAATATCCTCCTCTTCAGCTCACTACAGAACAGTTTGTATGCCAAGAGGTAGCACCTAGACTTGCTTTTCACTGGTGACAAGGTCAGAACTTTAGAATATTATTTAAAAACACAAGCAATTTTTTCAGTGATTGAGGTATGGCTTGAACTTATCAAGCCACAAAATATAAAACAATTCCCTGCTCGCTATCCACTATGTAGCAAAACCCACAGCTGCCCCATCTTTTTCAGGTCCTAGCACCAAAAAAAAAGGATTTTTTATTAGACTTTATTGACAACAGAAGTCACAACAACAAAATGATTAAAATCAATCAACATAAAAACAGACAGTAAATTATTCAATCTGATAAAACAAAAAAATCAACCATTTCACTCATGAAACATATCACACATGATGGCTCCATTCTATCATTTCACAATCTTCTAGAACAATTTTCACTTCCAGTTCACCGAATTTAGAGCTCTGGTACATTTCTCCACAAAAATAAATCTGAAGCCACCATCCTGTCACTGCATTTAGTCTTGCAGAAGAAATCACAACACAGAGTCTCCAAAGTGTACAAGAAACCAAGCTTTCAACTTCCCATAACCCCCTGGTGCAGGGACCTCAAAACGAAAAAACAAGAACTGAAATGGTACACTCTCTGCAGAAATCTCACCAACTGCAAAACGCTACATAGAATTTATTATACTCTAAGAAGGCTTCTTCAGAAGGGATACTCAAGCACCCCAACCTGCACAGCCAGATAACTACATCGCCACACATTGGTACTGCCCACCAGGCTTAAACTTTGGGACCACTGTGGTATTCTCAGTGTTCCATAATCTGGGCCTCAGCATCCTTTCATTCTAGCTCTCTGCCTCTTGGATGACATGGGTTGGCCTTGACCTTCCACCCCAATAAACATGACTTATTAGTCATATGTGTCACACTCACCAAAAATACATTCTTCAAAACTCGGCAAACACATCCAGCATATCCATCAAATTCTGGCAACGGCTACTACCCAAGTCATTCCCATATGGAAAAAATAACACAGCTGTCAAGCCGTCTGAACTGCGGACGCCACCATCAGATGTAAATAAATAAAGTAGGGTGGTAGTAAAGTAGGAGGAAAAATTTAGATAATGTCACAAGACAGACACAACATTATTTAAAAAATAACAATTAGCAGAAATTTAGTAAAACTTTAGCAGGCTGCAATTTACTGCACAAACAGAACTTATGAACGCGACAGACAACACAGTTTAGCTTGATGCGGGTTCACCAGTCTCCTTCGCTCCTGTGACAAGAATGAGTTAATGAGGGATTTTCCAGTTCTTCCTTTTATCTACTGCCAGAGAGCCAGCAACCCCCCCCAGCTGGTGCCACCCCATGCCACTTCCTTACTTTAAGGGGAGTGATAGATATTTATTGGCTCAGAAGGTGAAAGGCGTACTCATTTGCAAGGGAAATGTACCCTTTATTCCAGCATATCTGCAGATTCTCCACCGGGGGGCTCTGCCGAATCCCAGCCAAATTGCTGCAATCAGCCTGCAAATCCAGACTCCTCCCCCATAAGACCTGTGTCCACTAATTATCTGTGAATAATAAGGATTCAGCTGTGATTAACTGCTGATGACTGCTATGATGGACAGTGAAAATGATACGTGTATCTATTTAATATACATGTTAATTAATTCCTCCCCGCTTCCTGAATGATGGATACCATACTGACCCCAGCCCTCCACAAGCATGGCATCAGCTCCGCCATGCAGCAGGCACTGCAAGGTTCACCGACCGATGCCTCAGATGCACTTTGGGCTGTAACCTCCTGAGCCACCATGACCTTCACCTGCTGAAAATTCACCTGGGTTTCAGTGCAGTGCACCTTTTTCCCCATTAGGCATCCTAAGGAAAGGCTTCTTCAGCATAAGCAGACACCAATGAAGACACAGACAGAGGTACGTATTTCATGATGAATTGTGCTAGTCTTGCAGTTTTGGGTTCTAGTTGGTTAATGTCTTGGCAATTTATACACAGTTCTCAGCAAACTCCCAGCACAATAATTCTCTTTTTAAGCTAGTTTCAGAATTCCCGAAAAGCTCAGGTTTTCTCCTAAATATCCCTGATGCTCCATGACAGCTGATGTACACACATCACAGCCAGGATCAGACTAACACTTTGCATAATACTCTAGGAGTGTACAAGCACCTTCCTGAGTACTTAATGCTGAGCTGCCCATCCCTCCAAAGCTCCAAAGCTGTTGGTGAGGACCCTGCGGCAGCTTTACTGTCTGTATTGAAGAATAATCTCCAAATTATCCAGAGTCTCCCTCAGGCTGTTCACAGAAATGCTGGGGTTTTCAGGAAAATAAAAATTAAATTAGCCTAGAAGTCAGCTTCAGTCAAACCCTGAAAGGTGGGATCATGGAAAACAAAAAGGTAACCAAGCCTAAGGCCAGGGGTTTATTAGGCTGAGGTTCGTGGGACACAAACTTTATAGGGAAACTGCACAGTCACACATGACACTCGGTCAGACACAGCTCACCAGTACTCCATTACACCAAACCAGCACAGTCACACACATGACGCTCGGTCAGACACAGCTCACCAGTACTCCATTACACCAAACCAGCACAGTCACACACATGACGCTCGGTCAGACACA
>JAACJT020000001.1:31784934-31823153 GCA_009936485.2 Gymnarchus niloticus | reverse complement strand
GTACTCCATTACACCAAACCAGCACAGTCACACACATGACGCTCGGTCAGACACGGCTCACCAGTACTCCATTACACCAAACCAGCACAGTCACACACATGACGCTCGGTCAGACACGGCTCACCAGTACTCCATTACACTAAACCAGCACAGTCACACGTGTTGCCTGCCACCTCTGGGGCTGTGTAATGGAGTGATGCACCTTCTCTCTGTTTGAATGAATTCTGATCTTAGTTGTCCCCCCCGTTCCCATGTGTACTGTCATTTTCAGCATACAAATAAATCTGGATCTCCTGGGGTAGCCACTTGCCTGAGACCTGCCTCTTCCTTCTACCCCTGCCCCAGTTTCTCCCTCCAAGGATAGCTATTCTGTCCCTCGCCTCCCCCTCACCCCTAACCCAACACCCCCCCACCTGCTCCTTCTGACTCCCTGCACAGGGAGCCCTAATCCCTTGAGATGTGTCAGGATGGGTACATTTATGATTCTCTGCCATAGGTCATATGTCATGCTACTAGTTTAACTTTATCCCCAGCTCCTTTATTTGACTGAAACGCTGCTATTCCCTCTGCCATGTGTTTCACTTCCTTAGCAAGCTGTCCTCTCAGTGGTCTATCCATGGGTTTTTGCCGCACCTTGCTTTGTTTTGCACATCAACTTTGGTTTGTTTTATTGATTCATTTTAATTTAATTAGCCTTCCTGTCTATAGGGAGTATTGAGTGCATCTGCCACCTTTGCTAAATGAAATCATGTGATCTACGCCATTGTCTCTCTAAATGCATTGGATTCGGCCGCAATGCCAGTGTGCGTAGCATGGCATGAGAGAATCAGCGGAATGGATGCAATGATGCAAAGGAAGCCACACGTCAACCTCAATATGTTCACTGTGCAGCAGGAATTTTAATACAGATGTGTAATCTGGGTACTTCTGCTAATAAAATGAGGAGCACAACAAAATGTGTAAAACATGACAAAAGACAGAAAGCAGTTGCAATGTGATACCAGGCAGTGTGTTCCCCTGCTTCGTGTAGGACACAGACTGTGTATCTGTGGCTACAGGGTAGGTGAACCCCAAATGAATAGGACATTAATCAGCCTGAGACCAGTGCAACTGCTCAGTGAGTGCCTGCTTTGTGGTTTTGTGCTTGGCAGGTTTCATACATCGAGCGCCCCCAAGAGGTTGTCATTGGAAGGAAACGGCAGCATTTCACACACAGCTGTTTGTTAACACTGAACACACTTCTGCTTTTTCTGTTTTCAAATGCAATGGCTCACTGAGGTCAAAAGGCCGCTGGCCCCAAGCATGCCAGGAACCATCCACCCCATAATCTTTATGTGACCAGGAACCAGAGAAGATCATGAGGAAATCCCCTGGGACTCGGTTCTGCTGGATTCAGTGATGATTAACACAAACTATATATTAACTAACTACTGCAATGTCTGGCATTTAAGTCATGCCTAAATAGTATTTGATTTTTTTATGTTTTGTGATTACTAGACGGGACTAGATTACTAGAACAAAGAAAATGAGCCTGGAACTATTTTTTAACTGGCAGGAGACTTTGCTGGACTGTGACTTGGGAGTGGTGGGATATATCATAAGCAAATTGTTACACAGTGCAGGTGAGTGAGGCCAAGGAACATTACTTCAATGTTATGTATTTCTGGTAGCCACTTCCATCACAAACCCATTTTAAAGGGATGCACCAAAGGAAACTGAATTTAACATAAAATCCAGCAGGACAACATGCTGCCCCCACCACTCAAAGTATGAACGTGACTATACCGGGGTTCCGGCCTGTCATTTAATGTACATTAAAAGTCTGACTGATTTAACCGATACTTTTCAGTAAAACTCAGGTGACGGTCACCTTTACTCCGCAAAAGATTGATCTCAAGTGCAGTCCCTGTTCCTTCACTTGCTAGTGTTCATCATTGATTTAATTTTCTAAGGATTTCAGCATGAACCTGTCTGAGGCTAACTGGTTTTAAGGTTCAAACAAGCAGGAGGGCATTAACTGACCATCAATACGTTTGGGGTTTTAAATGGGATATTGCTGCCTTTCTTCAAAATTTAGCTCTCTTTAATCTATGACCCCCACACTGACTCGAGAGGAAAAGAACAGACCACTCCCCTCGCAACTGCAGAGTAAACAAATAAACATAAACGTGCAAAATAAGGGGCGGCAAAAACTGGTTATAAAAGAGTGTAGATTTAATTCGCCGTTTATTCAAGGGTAGAATTCACAAGGCTGGACTTTCTATTCGTTACGTAAGTGACTTTGCCGTTAACAGGACACGAAAAAGAAGATTCTCAGTGTTTTGTTCAAGTGACAAATGGCATATGCGTTTTACGATCTTCCAGTTTAAAAAAGATTAATTCCATTTTGTTTGATGTTAGTTGGCTTCGAAATTTTAAGGACAGAACCGTTCTACTGTTTATTTTATTAGGCGTTCCCCTTGATTCGTGGAGATACATAAGAACTGACCGCCTGAACGAAATAATGATAAACATAATGCCGTTTTAAAACACGATGTCAAGAAATTGCATATATCATTTCTAAAAGTAACTAGACCTAATTCTTAAGAACATAATACAGGAATTTAGTTTAACGCCTGACACACAACACATTAACATACATACTACCATTACAAAACTAAGCTACGCCATTGTGCCAATTTATAGCCGGTAAAGACGGAAATACGTCATCAGTGGTTACGTTCTTTGTATTCCCTCATGCAACATTTCCAAACCGTATCTGTTGGTTAAAATGCTATGTGCTAACATTCAGCTGAGAAACAATGCATTGTGTATCTAATGCAATAAAGTATTTAAACTATTTATAAACAACTGCATACGTCAGTGACGTTCTGTGAATAGTTCATGATGACTATAATTTATTAATGTAATCTTTTTATGATGATAAGTGACTCAAATTGGTCTTTTTTTTACTGGATTTTGTGGTAAAGCACTGGTTATCATTCATGATAAAGTATTGATCATCACACCCCGTGAAAGGTAAAGTTAAACTAATGTGGGAAAATTCTGAGATCCTTGTACTCATGCAAACACTGCTATGTGCTTGTGTATGACTAACATATGTAATCACTAAAACATGAATCATTATTTCAGGTCAGTGCAAGTTGTTTTATTTTTTACTCCTGTTCATTTTTTCATCTCTTTTATTGTTCTAACACTGTCTACGTTTGATGCTTGCCTATTATTTAAAAACCTGGAGAAGCAGTGGGAGAATGACCTGATACAAAGAGACCATGCTTGTAGTTTGAAAGTGCATGCTATGTATTTATACAAGCTGCCTAATCTTTCACACATTCGTTGTTTCAGTTCTGAGAGAGCACCCAGCTCATGCTTGATGGTGAGATCATTCAGACCAAATTAAACAATTAGATGATTACTGCGTGCACACAGTTTTGCTCAACAGTCAAAGAAACAGGAAGTGTGCAGGACAGCAAGCTAAGCAGAATCGATAGGCGTTTCATCTTCTTCTCAGTTAGTTTTCACAAAAGGCAGCGTGCAGGGTGGGCTTTGATCACGCTCACCCTGTGAGAAGCTGCCCACCATGCCAACAAATCCTGATTACAGCATGGCCCCTGGGGGCCCTGAGGTGCAGCACGGGGGGATCCCATGGTCAGCTTTGGCTATGGGTCTGGCTGCCTTTGCCTCATTCTCCCTGGCCAGCATCTCATTCTACTACACCTTGACCCTGAAGGCTGAGGTGGCTGTCCTGCGCTCCCAGATGTCCTGGGAAATGGCCCGCCACCACCAGGAGATGGCCAACACACAGATGTCATGGGATGGACAGCAGGTAGGTCACAGTGCACATTCTTATGCAATGGCGAGGACCAGCTATGTTCTATCAGATTTTTGTGCCAGCTTGGCAGGCTTCCTGTGGTTCATATCTACCACAAATTTGGCTCAGGGTTTCATTCTGGTTTGCTTTCATTGAACTTCCAGCTTCATACAGAAAAAGTAGGGAGGAAGCCTGAGCTTTTTAAATGTCTATGAGACCAGAAAGGTATGCCTAAAGTCATTTCTTTCATTACCAAAGTAGCCATACCTTTCTGCCGTAATATCTCCTCAACGTTGTTCACTATTGAGTTTAACAAGACATTTGGGCTTAATCTTAAGGCTAAACAGTTTTCCTAACAGTATCCTGATGCTTGTATGTGCTGGGTGTCTTGTGTGAAGTCTGCAATTATACAATTCTTCCACTCTTGTTCACAATAGTTTGCCAGTCCTCTGGAGGCCAGGTCCACCATGGAAACCCCTAAAACAAAGGAACGAAGCATGAGGAACATGGTGGAGAAGCCAGGTAAGTGTGTGCTTTGCTCTACGGAGGGGCAGAGGGACACCAGGCCATTCCCGCAGGGAGTCTAATAATGTCTCGGGAATCAGGCTTGTGGTTATCGGCATAAAATGTTGCACATTTCTCAGGTAACATTTGCAATTAAAAATGCACTGAGTTGATCAGCAAACTTTTCAACCCAATGTGAAGCGTGGAGATCTAGTTTGTTTTTAATATAAGAATGACTTTGTAGTGTGAATACTGTGGTTGTTTTAGCTGTTACCTCAGTGTCTAGTGTGAATTGTGTCTGATATATGATGCAAACAGCTTCTCTGCATTTTCTGTTTCAAGATTTTCTTGTTGAGATCCATTGCCCAGCTCATCAGCATTTGTAGAGTGTTACAGGACACAGCACCGTACAACAATTAATTAAACATCCATCATTTTTATTCATTGGCAAAGACTGTGAATTCAGCTAGGCTCTCTATCATCATGGCTAGAGTCAGTAATGGGCAGTATGGTGTGGGCGGGGCACACCCTGCCAGTCCATTACAGAGCCCAGACATGGGCTTAAAGGGTCACTCAGAACTAAAAAGTCACTCAAAATGCACATGGGATGAAATGGGGGGACTGTGATGGCAGTGACTACCTGGTATAATGCTTACCAGGAAATAGTCCAGCCTCCTAGTATGCTGAGCTGGGTTCGCATTCATGGGTGCAACTCCTGAGTGAGCAGTGCGAAACTGTCGGAAAGAATTTACTCAGAATTCGAGGTTGCAGTAATCGAAAGCTGTGTCATTCTCACAGTATGACTGTCACAAACCAAACAGGTCTCGATTTGTCTGTGCAGTACTGATATGACCAGCTCTGCTGACCAATTAGATGCCAGGGGAATTCTAAATACCAGTAGTGGATTTTATACAGAATTGTTTCTAAAGAGACCGTGATTGGAGCCATGCAGCTTCCTTAATGTCTCATGAACGGACTCCTTTTTGCCCCGTAGCGTTTCAGCCTTGCTTGCAGATGATAGCGGACAGCCGGAGAAGCAGCTTGCTGAAAGGTAAACTCTAAACACTCGACCTGAAAGAGTGCAGACCATTAATTACTCACCAGCTTTCCATTAACTGGGGTGATACACAGCAGAAGAGCTGTGAAAAGCAGGTCATTCAAGTGAAAGACAAATAAGGCATTAACTGGCAATCAGTGGTTAACACAGGCATCCCAGTGGATTGCAGAACAAAGCACAACAAAGAAGTTTGCTGAAAAAAAAACATGACTATTTAAAACAATTGTATAAAAAAGTGACAGAAGGTGCCGTATCCTGATTCAGTCACCTTTATATGCTTTGGATACCATAAGCTTTGTCCTCCGTTCACTATATTGATCTTGTGAGTAGGTGTTTCTGACGTGCCCCCGCGTTTCAGACCACAAATACACTGCTATTCCCTGGCTAGTCGGCCTGAAGAGGGGCAACGCCTTGGTGGAGGACAGCGACACCGTCTGGGTCAAAGAGAGTGGATTCTATTTCGTGTACAGCCAGGTAGACTCCTGTTAATCATTAGCACATACATGCCGATGCTCTACTGAGGTACACAGAGCTAAATCCAACAAAGTTTGACAGTCAAAAAGCCCTTTTTTTTTAGTCCATCCATCTATTTTCATATCTGCTTAATCCTATTTGTGGTAGTGGGGGAGGGGGTGTCTGGAGACAATCCCAGGCTGCCTTTGGGCACAGGACGGGGGGACACCCTGGATGGGGTGCCATTCCATGACAGGGCACAGTCACACACACAGTTACACAGTATGGATGATTTAGCCATGCCAATAATGCATGTCTTTGGACTGCAGGAGGAAACTCACAAAGCATGGGGAGAACATGCAAACTCCATGCATACAGATTTGAACCCCCAACCCTGGGGTGCGAGGCAACAGTGCTAACCACTGAGTCACCGTGCCCCCTGCACACTTTTAGTATTTTTAGTATTCAAAAGGAGCCATGTGTTCTGTCCAAAGAACAATAAAAGAGATGGTAGGGCATACAAAAACAGAAGAGCATATTGATTAACCAAGCATATTTTATTACTGATTATTTAGTCAACTAACCTGCATAATTTAGTTATGTTGGTTCAATACAGTACGATGTTGCTGGTACAAGTTCCTAGTGTCACATTGGAAGGTACACCTGAATTTCTCCAGAAAGAAATTAGGACAATTAATGGATTTAATTTATAGAAAAAGGACTGACTTAACAATTAAATGGTAATAATTATTTAACGAAGTTCTTCAAATGGATATTAATGAATGCTATTTCAGTAATAAGCTCCTGGGAATTCAATAATATTTCAGTTTTTCCATCATGTTCTTAAATAGCTGGCCCTTTTGTCATTTCTTCATTTTAAATATGCAGACTTTGTGTGTCTTGCAGCTGAATGAAGCCATATGTTTCTTACAGGTTTACTACATGGATAAAACCTTTGCCATGGGTCATGTGATCAACAGAATAAAGCAAACTGTCGTTGGCAACGAGTTACAGAAAATCACTTTATTCCGCTGCATTCAGAGCATGAACCAAGACTTTCCCTACAACACCTGTTACACAGCAGGTACGGTCCTGGTTAGACAGGTGTCCCATCCACCATTATGGAGTCCATTGGTGTGAACATGAGTAAGGAAGCTTACTGTAAGTCTGGTACAAAACATCCCATTTATCTAATCACCTTGCATCCTTTTAATGTTTTTTTTTTTTTTTTTTCAACGTTTCATTGTTTCGTTTTTGTACTATACCACGTTGTCTCCTGGTGCTCCGGGACAGCGGTTAGTCAAAGCCTGCATTCAACGAGCAGGTGGAGCCCCTTATATTCTACCTCCAGTTGTGTCTCTCCAGGGGTGGTGAAGCTGGAGGCTGGGGACAGGGTGGAGCTGTTGATCCCTCGCCAGATGGCCAACGTCTCCCTCGATGGGGAGGACACCTTCTTTGGCATCATCAGGCTGCTGTGACGTGGGTTACATCAGTTTCTTTGTGTCGGTGGTGGGGACGCACGCCATCCTCCTCAGTCTGCCGTTTAATGTCTAGGTCTTGGCAAAACTGTGCGTGTATCCATTCTGGTGACATGGGAATCATCATCTTTCTGTGCTGGTGGTATATTGGACCTGCAGCAATGTGAGGTGATGTCTGAAGACCCCAGAGTGACTCGAGAACACGCAGAAAGACTCAGTTTTCACAGTCGGCTGATAATTTGATTTTCTTTTAATTCAGCCTCGTTCATTCCTCAACTGCTGTCATTCAGCTTCTTTTTACAAAGCTGGAGGAGTCTGAGAATAGATGCACCATAGAAAAAGCACTGGATACCAAGGTCACCTTCAGAAATCACATTGCAGTAGTTTCAGGTGGATTGTATGATACTTTAGCATACACTCGATTTTTTCTTTTTTTTTTTAGAGCTGAACAAATATGGTCATATGTGAATATTTACATCGCAGTCAGAGTAGCTGTGGCCAAACACAATTATTAATGGATATTTTTACCATTGTATAGACATGGGTATTTTGCTGGATCAATTCAGGTTAATTACATTTTCACCAATAGATGGCAGAATTGTTCAATGAATTAAATGAGAATGCTGGCACGTGGCAACAATTTTTAATGTCTTAAAGAGGGACCTACATAAAGCTAGCCAGGGGTGGACAGGAAGAAGGGGGCAGTGTTTGAAATGATGATCTCCATTGTTGTCCAAATCTAGAACCTTCTAATGGATGAGTCCTAAAACGAGGAATTTATTTCCAATTGTTCATTATACATTTTTACATTTTTAAGCTATGTTCAGTTAGAGGTACAACCATAAATTTACAGCAGACTGTATACAAATTTTTTTTTTTCTATTTTAACTCATGTATAACTTATTTTATATGAGCTGTGGATATAAAAATTGAGATCCTCCTCTGTGAAGTAATGAATTGCTAATAACTTATGGGTCTCAATGATAACACAAAACAAAATGGAGCCTAGGTATGCGTAATCAGGGAGAAATTAGCCTTTGAAGTGTATGGCAAGTCCTACACACCCTTTGATCCAATGGGAACAGCGAATTATGACTGACAGCACATGATAATCCTGCTCACAATGGGCTTAAAAGCCTCAGATATCCTGTTTCAGCACAAATTTGCCTCTAGGGGGCACTTCCACCCTATCTCTGTGTGACAGGAGAAACACTTGATTTGAGCACCAAAACAAGGTGACGTGGAGGTGAGAGACTGCGGCTTCCGAGCCAGCAATCATGCAAAATGTCACTTTTATTGTTGTAATTGTCATTTCACTGTGTGGCCATGTTACTGTTCTAAACTGAATGGACCTGCCTGTAAAATTGGGAGATGTTAAAGTATATGTTTAGTGGCTTATGCTCTGTCCAGGGTGACACAGGCCATGTTAAAATGCTGTCTGTCTAAAGGTGTTGTTCCTTTGAAAAGAGGAGAATTTAACGAAAATTAAAATCAACAGAACACGAACACAACTGAGACACTGAAATCAGTTGAGCAAATCGCTGATGAATATGGTAAATTTGGCCTGTGATTGGAAGTTTCATAGATTTTTTTGAACAAATTCTTAAGAAACACTGCAAAAGGTGAGATCACCATGCAAGTAGTTATTTCTAAAAAATGTAAAACTTCTAAATGAATTTCCCTGGTAGGTGTAGGCTAAAGTATATCTTAAGAGCATGGTGAAATGAACCACCTTGATAAACCTGTGTCTGAGAGAACTTTGAACCCACACCAAAGAATATAAGAAGCTTCTTGGAGCCTGTGAAGCATATATACAATGACATGAGAAAGTCAATCTAGGCACTGGTCCTGACATGCCTGTACAGCAACGAAAAAACCCAGAAGGATCAGAGCACGTCGAGTTTGAGAGCGTAACCCTTGAGTGACTTGATTTGTGAAGAGGGGCTAATTGTACAGCTCGCCATGTGGCTCTGGAAATCACATTCTGCTATCATGTTCCTGATTGGCATGTCTAGATCTTCTAGCCCTCTGCAGGATCCCGAGCTCACGTTTCAAAGTGCCGGGGTGCTCATGCCAGCAGGGAGCTTTATACATTACCAGAGAGCAGAGAAGGTTCAGAAAAGAGTCCCTCAACACCCCTGCCGTATTCCTCTTTCCTCGTTTACAAAACAACTGAGGTCTACCAGTACTGCTCATTATTAAAGTTACAAGATCCACATTCACGAAGGTGAGTCAGCAAACACACGGACAACAAACATGCTCCCTGTAATGTCCACTCTCTGTAAAGTAAGCGTACTTCTGTACAAGACATACAAATTTCAGCAAAATGGTTCTGACGATTTCATGTGGATCAAGAACATCAAAATTGTCCGGTGGTTCTTCTCTTTATGAATAATGATTCATGACTTCCTACTGGACAGAACACTTATGAAAATGTTCATCAAGGTGCCAAATTATTTACTATGGGGTTTAAAACTCTGCCCTTCTATTGCACATAGACTGAAGCCATTTTGTTTCTCACTAATATGTTTCACATGTAACATGTAATCGTGTCATGATTTGTACTGTTCAAAATCATGTGGTTTTTTAAGGGATACTCAACCAGAAACAGATGGGTCTAATTAAGGGGTGAACTGCATGTCAGACTAATTATATTGTTTTAAAGCAGCAATTCAATTCCTTGCTTTCTATTGTGCCATACAATAGAGTTAAATCTGATGCAGTTACTACTCTGCAACAGACAATGCAAAATAATGCAAATATTATTCAAGTCTGGAGTGAGGCACCTCAGGCTCTAATGTGGACCCTCTGTGAGTGGGAATTTCTGCCCATAGCAACCATTCTTCGTTGTCGTTAGAGCCTCAATGGTTCTGAATGTCCAGGATGGCGGACAGGATTTGGTTACAAGTGGGTGCCTAGAAACAGAATGGGCCTGGAAGGTGAGACCCAGGTGCGAAGCACATCAAGGGTGGAGGAACCATAGGTAACGATACGGATGGAAACCATCTCTAGAACAGAGCTGAGAGTCCTAACTAGAAAGCCAACCAACTGGAAATGTCACCAAACTCAGGCTTCAGGTTTGACACCAGAGAGCAGGAAGCCCGAGCCCCAGGCTGTTTTGATAGGCAGCAGGGCTGGATAGCAGGCAGCACTTCCAGGTCATAGGTCATGAAGAGAATCCATTATGACCTCTACAGAATGATGTCCTTCATGGATTTTTAATGAATGATCCAATGCAAACTATTTCTTTCTATGGTAAACTGAATAATCAATAAACACATCATTTTGTATTATTTAGATAATTCTAATCTAAAATCATATTAATTTAACTGGCTTTTCTTCAAATGATCTTTTTCTCAACATCAAATTTAAAGCAAACACTTTTTGCTTAAATGAATGTGATAAAATGGTGTGTTGATCCTCAGGTACAGCCATGTACAAGACTACTTTTCTGATGGCTCACTTTATTTATTTATTTATTTACTGTTTACTAGACGATATACATAATGGAGGTGATATCTGCAATGTCAAGAAATGAAGTAAATTAAAAAGACTGCCTAGACCCCAAAAACTCTCAAGGGCAGAGTCCACACTCACCTGCTCTCCATATCTGCTGTTGTCCCACCGCCTTCACCCCCTACCCTTACACGCTATCCTCACACGGTTTGTACTTCTGCTATCCTCACCCCCTACCCTTACACGCTATCCTCACATGCTATCCTCACATGCTCCATGCTTCTGCTATCCTCACTATCTTTCTGAATGTGCGTTCATTTGGATGCAGGTGTGTCAGACAGTCTGCCCTTTAGGAAGAAAGCCCAGTCCAGTTATTTGTACTGTCTAACACAACCGTGTCTGTTGCATTCTACTATAAGAGGTGACTGAATTTATGAAATTAACAAGCATGTATTGGAAGCTGTTTTAAAACACTGTCCTAAATAACTCTCAGGTCAACTAAATGTTTGAATGTTTGAATTTTTTTAAATTAATTTAAAGAATACAATTGAAAGAGTTTGATTTGGGTATAAACACCACCCTGCACCACCCCAAAATAAATGTAATGGTGATGTATTCTCGTACTGTGCTAAATCAAATGAAGCCCTCCACCTGTGTTATATGGCACACCACCCATAGAAAGATTGTAGGCACCACCATTTTGCAACGTTTTTCACCACTGAGGGTCTCAGCTGGCATCAGACTCCTGTTTTCCTGCATTAGATTATTAATACCTCCGCATGTCTTTTAGGCCTGCTGGAATTTAATTGCTGTTACCATGGTTAAAGAATTGGAGAAGAATGTGCTTTCTTCTGCCACAACGCTTCAAGAGCAAGAAGGCCATGCCCATACTAGGGAACTTAAAAAAAATATTTATACAGGGAATAATAGGCAGCCGGCTGTAGAGCCTGCTTTGTAAACTGCATGTTTGTTTTTAGATTTCCATTCTGGTCAAGCCTCCAGGTCCATCCTCGCTGCTTGTAAGAATGCAAACCCACTTTCTGGCTGCCATCCAGTTAGCTTCCGATCTTAATCTGCTGTTCTGCTTTATTTGGGGCATTCTTTGGTCGTGCTACATGCCTGCATGCCGGTGCCCTGTGATAAAGACTCAGGGAGCAGAAATTAATGAATGCAGGTGGGAGGAATCAAACAGACCGAGTCACAGTTTAGATGTGCTAACGGAACGAGTCACGACATACACAGCTGCCGCACAGGTTAACTGTGCTATGTGTTGTACACTGTCCTCATTTTAGCGATTCGTGTGCTTTGTGTCTTACTGTAAATGAACTTATTGCTGTTTCAGATAAAATCAGGTTCTGTATAATGGAAAAGTGAAAATTTAATTTTAGCTTTGCATGTTTCTTTCACTCTTTGCGGGAAGGGCATTCGAGCGTTGCCATGTTGGGATTAAAAGAGACGTTTTCCAGGTTGCTGGTTCTATTGGGATTCCCAGTTCCGTTTCCCGGTACCCTAGTTTCTTACGTGGGCGTTTTGCCCAGTCGTGGCAGGAAGCCCAAGCACAGTGACCAGTAGCAGAGAATGATTAAGTGTGTGTGAATTTTTGGGACATGAACTCCGAAATAGCTTTGAGGGGTGAACAGACCAAGCCTTCATGTGAATGTGCTCGTACCCGCTGCCTCAGAAGGGTTTACAGCGGCGAATGTGTCAAGCAGCGTCCTGTTCACTGTTCCAAAAAAACACTCTTTCACTCTACCATAGCAACCACTTGCCAGTTGGCGGAAGCTGATGTCATTCTCTTGTTTAGCTCTGATGCTTCAAGTAGCAGTTAAACAGGCAGCATGGACAATGATTAGCTTACTAACATGGAATCTGACGGGTTAAAAATTCCTAGCTGACACACATGAGGATGGATTTATGAACTTATTAAACTATTAAAATAATCTTTCAAATCACCAGTCTATTTAATGTAGTCCTGCTGTCTTGAAGTGTCAGGTTGCTGCCGGCCCACAGATATTTAAAGCTCTAAATCTGGCAGTTAATAGGTAACTAAAAATCCACTCATTGTGATGCATCTAAAGAATTCTTAATAAGAGATTAGTAAACACTGAGCGATTTTGTACAAAGCATCATATGTATGAGGTTTAGAAATATTAAATATTTTTCCAGAAGTACACTTCCCCCCATATTACCCAGCATTTATTGCAAAGAGTTGCCCTACTTGAGTCAGATTTACGCATTCTTCCTTCAGTCCATTTCGTGTCTTCTCTCCCTCACGTCTCTTCTAATCTCTCTTGCTCGGCCAGATGCTGAATAATGGTGCTGGCTAAAGGTGAACCCCGAGCTGGATCAAAGCCAGGCACCGTCCCGTCATTCCCGCCATCTCCGTGTGTCGGCCTGCCGCAGGTGACTAGGAGCTTTTCCTGGGAACGTGAGCCGGATGTCGGCGTATGGCCTACCACGGACTGCAGCGGTGCTGTTCTCCTCCCTTACATGGGGTCACATGACCTGCCGAATGGCACTTGGAGTGTCAGCTTATGGAGAACCAGCATGCTGTACATGTGGGACATCAGCAGTACGGTTGATAGCCGGATATGTGACTAAGAGGTAGTCGGTCTGAGACTCAGCTACACCTGAATGTTTACCATCCCTTTGGAAAGGTTCCATTTTTAGTGTGAAATTCATATTCAGTTACACACAGTTTTAACATTTCCACATAAAAGGGTTTTGATTAGTGATGGGACAAATGAGGCTTCAAAAATCCATGGTGGGTGGCAGGATCCTGAACTAACCAATCAATTATGCTGCTAAATGAGGCTTCAAAACCCATGGTAGTTGGGAGTATCCTAAATTAACCAATCAGTGTTGGCGCTAAACGAGGCTTAAAAATGCATGTTGGGAGGATGTTACCCGAACTACCAATCAATACTGGTGATACGCAAATTGCATCTGTTTAGAGGAGTCAGTGTCTGTTGTCATGCCTGCCTCCAATCAGCTCCCAGCAGTTGTACAATCAGACTATGCCCTACCTCACCTGAAAACTACAGACACCTGCAACATGTCTAATTAGTCTTAGGGAGATAAAACTGGTCTCGCTGAACTAGACCCCTTCAAAAGTACTGAGCTGTCTTGCTGACCCTGAATGGCACATTATTGTATATACGCATTATTCATGCATGTTGTTCTGACTTTTGCTTGCTATAGTGATCCTGTCTTTTTGATTTGGAATCTTGTACACCTCGGCCGTTTGTCATCACCGTAAGCTGTGCTTTAGAGTAACGGTTGTGCGTTATTTGGGTGTTGACGCACTTCACTGGCCTAGTAAATAATCTGCTCTGCACTTGGATCCTTGGATTCATTCATTACACCTGTAAGAGCATCAAGCAAAATAAGTTATTGACTGCGTAAAAATAAATGGAACTATTTATTTGGCTCAGTCAAAGCAGGAAATAAAAAATGGGGGGCATAACTGGGTGGGCCAAGTTTGGATGGCATTTTCCTTGAATTATAAGGATCTGCACATGGTGATCTGACTTTCAAGTGCATTAACTTGTACATAAATGTGTCTCAGATAGAGATTTCCTGAGATTACTTGAAGAAGGTTCACTAAAGAGCTTCCATGCAGATGCTCCAGTATGGCTGGGAAGGTTATTTGGCCATGAAGAACATGGGAATGCCACAGTTCCTGTAGTATCCATTACACTGTCTGCCTTCACTTTCAATACTCTGCGTTGATAAGGACTGCACCTCTGGTCCTTCTTTAGCATCAGTCTTGTCAGCTTGGATAAATGCTGTAGACTCGTCACCCGCTCCTTTGGTGTGTTTCCTGTCTACCTATCATAAATGTCAGACTATTTCTCTGAAAGTCATTGTTTCATGTTGAGTGACTGAATATTGATCAAGTTCAAATGCTCTCTTCCAAATTGCAGCAGAGTGATTAGAGCCAGCCTTCAATTATTCATGTCTTTTATACCGGTGTGTTGATCTTTGACTTCCAGGCATCAGAGGGAGAGAGCCTCTTTCCCAGAAACGTGGATCCACATTTACTGGTTGTTTTGTCCCGAGCTAGAGAAGCCTTGCTCTGAACGCTGCTGGTTTCTCAAAGGCCTGTTAGGATAGTGAATAAATGTACGTAATTACTGTGGGATATGGCTGTGTTTACCACATTCATGCCTTTGTCAAAGCCTTGTCAGCTCTACGTCTAATTATGCTGCTCCGTTGGCTGTTATGGTTAGAATTACCTGTAGAATGACATGTTGAATGAATGAATATCTTTATTGTCTTTGCAGAAGCACGACGAGATTAGGTTGTACAAGATTATGCTGGATTCAAAGCTATTTTTATTTTGTTAACAGCAGCTGATCAGACCTTGATGTCATGCTTTTTAGCCTGACAGTCTTCCACACATGATGATTCACACACACACACACACACAAACACACACAAACACACACACACACACACACACACACACACACACACACACACACACACACAATGGCCACTTGATTAGATAAAACATTTTGCCTCTAGAACTGCATCAAAGGCTGATGAAACCTACTTTCAGAGAAGCCTACACCATACTCTTGTAGTGTGCTGTTGTTTTTGCACACCTGACCTTCCTGTTAGCTTTAACAGGTCTTGCTCTTCTTCTCTGACCTCTCTCACTAATAAAGTGTTCTCACCCACAGAACTGCTGCTGAGTGGATTTATTATACCAAAATCCCAGCAAAAGCCGCTGTTTTATGAGACGTCAAAACCACCACGAATGGCACCAAGAGCCATCAGGTTTGAAATCGCTTCGGTCGCACATCTTAGTGCTTCGGAAGCAGTGGTTGTTCTCTAGCACTTACCCACACAGTAACTAAGCCTCTTGACCCTGTTTGTGGGCTGTATGGACTTGCTTGCAGCAACATGACTCACTGTTTGGAGGAGCAGGCTGTTTGCATTAACAAACAGGTGTACCTAATAAGCTGACCTCTTAATGTACACACAAGCACAGATTTCAGATTGATAGCAGTTGAAGGTTAGCCCGGTGTATATGTCTGTAACATTTTGTAGAAGGTGAAAATGAATCTGCAAACATAATCCGGTTATTCGGTGCTGTAAAGAAATAAAAGTTATTTACATAACACTATCAGCATGCAGCATCTCTATGGATGTCAGAGAGTTTCACCCTCTTTGAGCACCTGATTGTCATCTTTTGCCTGTCTGCTTTCTCGCTCGTCACGCTTGCATCCATGGTGTCCCGTTTTCCGGAGAGTTCAGTCACCAGTGCCTCGGTGCGTGTCGTAGCTTGTTGGTGCCACCAGCCTCCCGGAAGCCCTCGTTTAGCCACTGCTCTCCGCACACATTCTGGCTCTCGCTTGGCTCGACGCGGAGACCCCCGGCCCCGTTACTTCCACGCACTTCCTCCTTAATACTGCGTCCTCTGTTTTCCCACCGGGATGATTCTGGTGGTCCCCGAGGCGCTGGCTTTGTCTACTCAGCTTGATGTAAGTGTGGAAGGCCCCACTGGGTCAGCTGCTCTGCCTTTGTCATGCTGATGAGGTCCAGCCATGCTGCTGTGAGTGCAAGCTGGAAGGGACCATGTTGGAAAGGTGGGAGCTAAGGGAGGAAGACGATGGAAGCAGGGACGGAGGACATTTTTTGGTATGCTCTCTAACTCTACCCTCTTTTTAGTGTGCCTGTCGCTGTGCACTGTACACTAAACATCGTTTTCTACTATTTAAACACTATAGGTCACTACCCTGAGTTGGGATGTACCATGTTACACCACTGTTTTACCGTGAGGATGACTCCGCTCATATCTAAGTGTCTGTACAGCTCTGCTGGTTTCACAGGCTATTGGGCTTCTGCTAACCAGCTGTAATTACAGACCAGGACTGTAGTCTTACTTTGCTGACTCCTCCCTCTTCTCATTTACTCCACCTCTCTCTCTCTCTCTTTCTTTCAGCCCCTCCCTCTTACAGACAGTTGGGCTGGGCCACTCTGAGGGGCTGGCCTTGGTGGATCTGCCTATGGGAGCATTTGAGGAATACCGTCTGTGCAGGGGGGTGTCTCAGCATTTTGGTGAGCTGGTGGGCCACTCCACTGGAGGAGGGTCCTTGTGCCCCGTGACAGACGTCTCACCTGGAGAAAGTCCCACCTGGATGGGTGCCATCACAGCTAGGTATGTGTCTTTTTAATACTGAGCCTCAGCTAGGCCTGTGCATGCCTTGACACAATGAAAAAGCTTTTATTTGTTTTTATTTGTTCATTTGTGCAAATGTTTTTGCCTGTAGGAGAATAGGCCATTCTAGGTTTAAGTGTAATTTTTAAGTAATATAGGTAGTATGACATTTTTAAACAATTAATCCAGAGTATGTTTACTATTTACAAAAACCACAAAATAATGGACGTAGCTTTGGAGATTTTCGGCTGTTCACAATGCGGTGGGTTTTTTGCCCTTGTGGCCATTTATTTTAAAGTCTTTCCCAGAAGCCAAAACTGGACGTGCTGTTTGGCACGACGTGTGTACATGAATCGCAAGTCCAAGTGTGCTGGCAGCACCCTGCTTTGGTGTAGAACGACCCTGGGTGGCTCAGCCCAGATGTCCAGGCCACTGTTTAGACACGGGACCACCTTCACGTGGCAGGCATGCAGATGGAGGCTGTTAAGGTGATTGGAGGAGACCCTGGGAGCCATGTGTTACAGCTGCCCGATTTCAGGGTGACTCTCAGTGTAGCCACAGCCCCCCGTCGACACCCCTTTCCCCCAGAATGTTTGCTGTAGTCTGGAGTACGTACAGCTAATCCAGACCCATCTGCCAAGGAGCATTTTGGATAGGAGAACTGGCAGCAGGATGACAATAAGGAGGACTTTCCACAGCAGAGCCTTCAGAGATGGCTATTCCCACCTCTGCCCAGTGTTCCCAGTCTGCCCAGCAGCCTGCCACAATAATCTAGTGTTAACCAGTTTATCACGCTGTGTTGGGCTGCTGTCAGCTAGCTTGGTCCTCCTTATCAATCGGGTAAGTTCACATTGAAATAATAGTAAGCCGTGAGGCAAATATTCCATTTGTCGGGATGTTGTGCTGAAAACATTCTCCACACAGCGGAAAGCAGTGGCGGTAATGTCTTTTTATGGGATGATGCACTAATGTTGGTAATGCCTTATTGTTGGATAATGGCTTGTTTGTGCAACATTTTTCATCAGCTGTTAGAACGCGTGCAGGCACTGTCAGGAGAACTGTCGGGCGTTTTTTACTACAGCGTGCACTGTGGCTTCTGGGTGGGCGGTAGCGGTGGTCCGACTGGCATCCCCCAACAGGATCCTTGATGAATGGGCTGTCAGGATAGCGGCGAGGGCTGGTAGGAGCTGCTTCCCCATCTGCGAGCAATCGGGGGGCGGAAAAAGGGAGGAGCGGGTAGAAGCAGCCCCCCGCTGCAACTGTGTCAAATAAGAGGCTTTGGAGACGCTACTGACGTCCTTGCACCTTCCATGTTGATTGTAGCTACAGCAGGGCAGGTGGCACCACCCTGTAACCTTTCAATCAGCCTCACGGGAGGATGTCTGAGAGCAGGAGACCACCCTGATGTTCTCTGGTTCTACATCCTTTGTGAGGAGTCTCCTTTGTGTCTATCACGTGGGGTAAGCCCTGAAGGTGGCCCTACAGATTCACTTCACCTCCTGTTCTAACTCTGTGCACGGAGTTTCCGCGTTTACCGTGTGTTCGTGTGGGAGGGGCTGCAGCCCAAAGGCTTTCTGCTTGATTTAATTCATTTTCCTCCATTTGTTTTATTGCCTTTTGATAGATCGGCGTCCCTTTCACGATGCATCCTTCTTTTGCTTCATGGTATAAGCTCTGTTTCACCACACACCTGATCTGATAAATTTGTATCGTAATCGACTGGGTACTTGAGCTGTTTTATTGGGTAATACGACTGCCGATATTCCATTACGCTGGCATGATTTCAAGCCTGACTAAATAGTGTTAATGAAGTCTGAATATATACTGTTAATTACAATCCATCATGACAGTTCTACCTGCCCTTATACCCAGTGACCTTTAGGAGGCAGCGTTTTATTAATGGACTTTATCTACAAGTCAAGCGTCCTAAACCCACTGTCATTTTGTGGGCTTAGCTTTTCTGCCCCAGCTGTATTTCCTGTTTGGCCTGCTAATCCTTCTACAGAAATAGATCCATTTCACTTCCATGGCTGCAAGCTCAGGTGGTCCCCCCCACCCCAGCCAGAAGCCACATGACGGAAAGGGGCTGTGGGATAAACAAGAATGGGAGAGGCGAGAGAACCTGCCGTTTCTGCCACAGTCCACATGTTTCAAGACTGGTGTTCACAAGGCAGACATCTTGACAAGTTTGTTTAGTTTAACCTGCCCGAAATTCAAGCTTGTTTTTTAGGCAATGGGCATGAGATGTCATAACAAAATGTAAACAAGCATTCATAATTGTGGAGGCCCGGTAGACAATGATCTGAATTATTTGTGTGGGAGAACAGTGGTAAACTCCAAAGAGATCTTCACGTTGTCCACGTGTGTCATGTGATACATGGCTCTGAAGCCTTCTTTCGCTAAATTTGGATGCAGTGTCACTGAGGGTAATGGGGTCATGGTCTGTGTCTGGACCAGTCAGGTCCTTCCGTCTGCAGAACACAGGCATCCCTTGTGTCCTATGCAGGCTGAAGGTTTAGATCGGGTGGATGTTGTTGGAAGTTCTGGACACAACACAAAAAGCTGAATGTGGGCAACAACTTGACGGCCTCTCCCACAGACTAATTGTCCAGAGTCAGGCACCTCGGTCAGGGATATAATGACAGAAGAGAACACAAAGTACATCTGATATAGTTTTGTTGATTTTCTAACCGGAGCTCCACAGGTAGTCTTTCGGTCGTGTTACCGGACCTTAGGGTTAAAGTAAAGCAAGGAAAACTGTGAGGCTAGAAGTAATGAATCAGGGAGGGATGGGAGTGTGGGGATTTTACATTGCTGCCCTGGGACAGCTGGAAAGCATGTTGTTGTTGGAGGAAGCAGTGCCTGGTGGTAACAAGCAGGTGCTGAGGGAGAATGTCACAGAGACGCCCTAACATTCCAGGCGTGGCTGTATATCTCCAAGCCAGTTCAGAAGCTCCCATGTGTGACTGACATCATGACATCTCACTTTGTCTCCTTGCCCCTTAAAGTCGTATATACACTCCTCAACTTTGTCAAAGGTCTTAAGAGTCTCACAAGGAGGTTACACCGTGTACCTGAGCTGAGATTTTTTTAATAGCATATTCTTTCACCTGGATTTTGGAGCAGTGCAAAAATGCATCGCTTGGGTTGAACACCTGGAATAATCCAGTCAAAAAGTTCCAATTTCTGACCATTTCATTTTCCAATGCTTGCCGTTATGTGATGAATATGGAAAAGAATATAGTACTGTGTTGGCCTCACCCAGACTGAAGACCTGCTTATGAGAGTAAAATAAAGGGTGACAGGTCACTTATAACCCAGATGTTCTCCAGTGGTGTTGTCTAAGCATGCTCTCATTACCTATTAAGGGTAGAAACTTAATTACCCCCATGGCTGTTGTATTCCTAAAGTTCTGTGTTTCAGAAGGACTCTAAGTTAAAGACATGTCTTGAAGCTGATCCTCCAAACTGCTTGGAATGCTAATTCAAGGACCCTATGCTCGATCTACTATACTGGTGACTTCATTTTAAGACCACGTGTGATGGCCCCATTTAGTAGAAATGTCATTACTCCATACCTGAAATACCCGACTCCTGTTGTTCTTTTTGATTTTGTCGCAGGTTCAATGACTACCTACATTCACTCAACTGTTTAATGCTGCCACGTGCAGTGCTACAGTACAAAGAAACGTGCATAAAGCATGACAAGCTTACATGATCGTCACCTGTCATCTTTGCATGGGTATCAGAGGGCTGCGTATTAGCAGAACTCTCTACATCTGATAGGTGGTGTAAACACACATTTAGCTTTGAATACAGACCCTGTCCATCTGTGCTGAAAGGGCTTCATTTTACAGTCCTATTAAATGCCACAAGTGGCCAACAAAGATATCAGCAAGGGCTGAGAAATAGATCTGAGCGTCTCTTTAAAAAACCAACATCACTACAGAGGTGGGTGGGTCAGAATCCAGTCTAAAGGAAGAACCAGCGAGGTACTATCTTCTGATCTGGAACCCCCACCCCCCAGTTTTATTTGTCTATGTTTAAAGGAAAACACTGACAATTCATACTTTGTATGTGCTGGTACCACAGTGGTTTTGTAGCAGAACATAATTTCTCGGCTGTTTAAAACAACACAAGTTGGTACAGAGATATTAGTTCTAGAATTGCTGGGATAGTAAAGACCCAGGTTATGGTGAGGATGCAAAGACAGAATAATAATAACGAATGTGAGTCCAGGAGTGGTTTCAGAGCAGGAGACTGTGTGGGTTGCTGCATTGACTGCTGCTGAATTTTAGCACAGTACACTGCATACATGTAAAGTCGGGTGAATCTGCCACGTTGCACAGGTGCTGCCCTGAGCACAGTCTGGCTTTTCCACGCTGGTTTCCTGTAGGGATCCCATGTATAAGAGATTCTCCGCCGATGGAGGGATGGGCTGGTGAAACCTCACCAAGGTCAATTTAGCGGTTATCACAGACTGCATTCTGATGATCAGGGCCGGTGGCATTAAGGATTCGTTACTGGGCTGGGGGGCGGTGGCTTTCTAGAGGCCTGCTTTGTGTGGTTGTCCAGTGATGGTTGGGTGGTCCGCCCCTTTATCATCGTCAAGGGGCGTCACCAAGGCCGCATCTGTTCCTTAAGCAGGTTCCTGTCTTTCTCTCTCTCTGTCTCCCTCCCTCCCTCTTGCTCTTTCTCTCTCCCATCAGACCACAGAGTGACGTCGGACCCCTGTCTACATACAGTCCTGAAAACTGGCAGGCACTGGGGCCCTCTACAAGTACGACATTTGGGGGTGGGATGGCCTTTGGTGAGAGCAATGAACGCAAAGCGAGTGGCTGCCCACTGCCCACCCCCCACACACACACACCCCCCCGCCATGCAGCAGGGTTGTCGTGGCAACAGAAAGCGAATGAATGAATCGCATCATGGAGTAGGGGAGGTGCACGGGTGTGAAATTGATTCGGCGGCACACGGGGGTATGTAGATGGGACGCTCCTGTCAGTGGCTCCATAGAATCAGATTTCTGGTAGGGGTCTGCCCTTTTTAGCTGAGCGTATGTGTGCCTGTGTGTGCTGTGCCTCGTCCCTCATCTGCATTAAACCGGAATTCCGTCTGCAGAGCTCGTGGTTCATGTGAGTGGTGCATGTGGACGTTGATGCCGGCAAAACAGGGAATAGGGAGGTGGAGGTTTCTGGATGGTGGGCGGGTGGGGGCAGAGGCGGGTGTAGCCATGCAGTTGCTGGTCTAATTTTATCATGAATTGCAAAAGATCTGGATGGGATTTGTTTTATGAATGGAAGCATGTATGCGGGGTGTAGCAGCGACTTGACGAGCTAGACGAGCTCCGACGGATTGTGCAGAAAGGGGTGTGCCGTGGTCGCGTGTGGCCCTGACTGCGTGCTGCTAGGCAAAGCAAGTACTGTACATCCCCTGGAGGAATGCTGTGTGTGACTGCCGATTCACGCTGTGTCCTGGAGCTCCAGCCCTTCACACCTAATTACGCGTGTCTTTAAAAACATCGAGGTCCACGGCAGTGTTTTGAAGGGTCTGAATTGTCTGTCGAAATGCGATTCTCCTTAAAGTGTCTTTCGATTAGGGTAATGGACAAAAAAGCAAACGGGGAACGCGGGGCACACAGTACCGCCTTCATTGATTGGCTGGATGATATGCCACACAGCCTGTGCCATCCTTTGGGATGCTGGGCACCTTAAAGTATAGGCCTCAGGGTAGTAAAAAGCCTTGGCCCTTTTCTCCAGGTCAACAGGCTGAGTCAACAGTCATGACCCAGAAGTCATGATATCCCCCTCTGGACAGGGGTAGCAAAACAGAAGTGGCTTGGTCCAATACAAACATATGTTTGTGAGGGAGACGGGTGATATATAGTGATGCCAATGGCTCGTTATTGTTCTCTTCATTACATATTAATGAGCATTATTAAGTTCATCTGTGCTGCTTAATTTTGGCCATGTTGTCTGATACGGTGCCAGATGATAATGCTGCTGTCTTAAAAATATAGTACTGTACAGCACTCGGACTACCAGTATGGCCCAGTGCTTCATGTTTTCACCAAGGACCATTTAAAATGTGATAGGATAACCAGAAACAGAGAACATACTGGAAAAATGATGGAAAATATAACTGCATAAGTGTGTTTATACAATTGTGAAAATAAATATGAATAGGTAAAGACTGAACTGGACATCCTCTGCTCTTATTGGCCTTCAATATTGCTCTGTATCTGTTTAAATGAGTGACCCCATCTTAGACTAGACATATATAAATTAAGAGGAATCAGAGGTCTGCTTAATTTCTAGTCTCTTCACTCACCCGTCTCTACACAGTGTTTCACGAGCCGGGTGCTGCAAGGCTAGTGTGTTGCCTGGCGACCAGATGGGTTTGTTTACACTACAAAGCAGTCGGCAAGTTTGGAAGCCCTAGTGGATAGCTGGCCTGGCCCAGCCCTGGCACTGTAATCTACCTCTCTGCAAGGCTGCATGTGGTCACCTCCCCTCCAGTCACAATCTTTCTGTTGCCGTCCCTCACGGGAAACCTGAAGTTTGCAATTGCTTTTCCAGATCGCCGCTGATAGTGGCCCCTCTCTCTGCTCAGTTGTTTGAGCGTTTGTGCGGCTTTTACTGCAGCTCCGGACAATTAGCAGAACCAACGGTTAAGCCTTGACATCATGTTGGCATCAGTCAGCTTTTATTCATTCGGATTTCACAATCCAGCTCAGCTGGCTAATGGTGTGTTTGCAGTCATTACTCTCTCGCTCTCTCTCGCTCTCTCTCACTCTCTCTCCCTCTCTCTCTCTCTATCCTGGGGGAACTGTTTACTCCCATACTGGGACAGCTGAGCTGGGGCAGGAGAAGTTGTGGAATTCGAGGACATGAGCATGGGCAGCTGTCAAACATGGCTCATAACACAAGCATCGTCGGGACAGGCAAGGGACTCTGGGTTTGCTAAGCATGGTTTTCTCACGGGGCGATTCACGGGGAAACCAAGGTAAGTCCAGTGAATTTAATCTCGGCTGAAAGCTGTATTCTGCTGGCTGCCAGGGGATCCATGCCTTTCAGTTAGTGTTTATTAACTATTAACTGATAGGGGGCAGAGGGGCTCTTGGCTTCAATCAACTAGATGAATGATCCTATTCTCGTCGACTAGAGTTATTCAATTTACATTTTAACATTTTGGAGCCCCCTCCCTCCCCCCCATTCCTGCAAAAGTGGCTAATTATCTATATTCTTAAAGAAATCCTCCATCTCCAGTCGCAGAACAGCATCCCCTCGTGGGATGGTGCGCAGATGGCCGGTCTGCCACTAAGGCTGCCGGTTCTCCATAAAAAGGGAACAGAGCGACGGCTGTTGGGTATTAAACACAAAAAGGATTCCTTCTTTCCCAGCAGGCAGTTTTCACAGAGCCGCTTTCACACAAAGGCAGCGCGATGTCCCGTGTCTGAGAGAACCCAATGCCAGGGCCACCTCGGTTCATATCTAAGGCTCTGCTTAATGCATCACATGTTAGCTTCTATCATGGGCCGTTGTCACGCGTGAAATACTTCGATAATTAAAGGTTCTAGGTCCTGCCATCACCGTCCTTTCATTTGGTCAATGTCTAGCCATGAATGCCTCTTGCAAGCAGGAAAGCAAATGTCCGAGTAAATATCTTTAGAAAGAGCAGGTTGATTTAAGAATCCTGGCATGTATGCTGTATGGGTGTCTCTTAACTGTGTTTCCAGTACTGTGCTGTTTAGAGTGCTTGTGTCTCTGCCAGCAGGACAATCTCCAAAGCTGTTGATCTCTGATTCTATGCTCTCCTTAATTAAACTCCAATGATACTAGAGTGCCACCAAATGTACGGCTGTTATGTGTCATTTGGTACTACGTTGTGATAAATCATAATATTGAGCTCTTTTTTTGGGTGGGAGGAGGCAATGAAATTGAAGTAACTTAAAGCAGCATTGAGAAAAAGGCGTGATGTGTCTTTGGTATAAGAAATTCATCTGATCCTGGGATGAGGAGGTGGCGTATCTTTTCTGAATCATCAGCAAGCAAAATTACTCCCAAAGACTGCATTGTGTGACATTAAAGCAACTGACCTGCATGCATTGTCATCTTTGGAAACGTGTTTTTGTTTACAATGACAGCTCTTTTGTTCACAAATAATGGCTGCACACTTTTAATTGAGTGTACTTCCAAATGCTTGTCCTGCTTTGGTGTACTGAAGTTCAACATGAATTAGGAAGTCATGTGCCTTTAATTCAGCGCCTGGCCTGTCCATCCATTGGAGTGTTTTGCTTCCTGTTGAATGGCTATGATCATTATTACTGCGTGGTGGGTGAGCTCTTTGAGGAGTGATGCAGTTTTTCTGCTTTGTGAGCCGTGGAGCATCGATTCAGAGATGGACTCTTCTGCTTTTCCTCTCACAAATGGAAGTGAAATGTGTTGAAGTCATTCAGGCAGGGAGCAGCTCTTAGGCAGACCTCCAGAAACTCTAAGCAAGCCCTTCACCTTGTCCTCCCTAATTACAGACTAACTGCAACAGCCACTATGCTGTTATTTTATTATTTTATTGCTAAAAACTCATTAATGGGGGGGGCGAGCTATTTGCCGGTTGGATGAGGAGAACACAAAGCCACATGTTGTCAATGCTGTTGTGTCTTCTGTGTGTTAGTAAACGCACAGGCAGAAGCACACAACTGAATGACTTGGTAAGGGATGCACAGCAGGCCCAAGGCTGAGCCCCGTTACTTTCATAGTTTGTGGCGACGAGAAAGAAACCCTGCACTCGCTAAAATTACAAAAATTAATAAGGGTTTGGTTGGCTTCACATGCTGAGAATGTTGTGTTATTAGATTCTTCCATGTGGAAATTAAAGCACACAACAATAAAACATGGATGTTAATAAAACCGTTCAATTTCTGCAAATAAACTTTCAATTTTAGGTATGCAGGTTTTTTTTAATCCCGGGGTACCTTTTGTAAAATCGGGCGCTTCCAAACATTGAAGCAGTGTAGAGATTTTAGACTGGAAAAGACAGACGTGGTGGCCTTGCATGTCTGCCTTAGGAAGGGGTTTGAATACGTTACGGACGCTGGAGCTACCCTCAGTCAGCTGAAAGGTCAGCTGTCTGGCTGTATCATTGCAGCATTTGATCTCAATGGTGCACCAAGCAAAACGGAGGCTTTACTCATTGCACAGTGACATTTTACTTTCTAATGTGCCATTCTAAATGGAGATTTTATCTGGAGGACACCTGTCAGGGAAGACCACTCGGCACCCAGGTCCAGCTGCAAAGAACGCTAAAGGTCATCGATGTGAGGTTATAGTTTAAACTTCTTGAGGCAGATTGACGTTACCTATATGCTCATGCATCTCTAGATCAGAAAGAAGCTACATTATGGGATTTTGAATAAACATATACGCAATAATAAATTCACTGTACCAGGATGTGTGTTGACCCTGTACAAAGTCATCCTGTAACCATGTCGCTTTTGGGCTCAAAAGTGATTTAAATATGGAGAGCAGTACTCATGTGCGTGTGTGTGTGTGTGTGTGTGTGTGTGTGTGTGTGTGTTTGTCAGCTATGAGAAGAATGTCAAACATCACAGTTAACGCAACACTACGGGACACCATGTTTGCTTCTGGAACCCATAGCTGTTGCGACAATTCTTATGAATTATCATTGCTGTTGACCCAATGAGATAAAATAAGACACAGAACATTATTGATCCCTCAGGAGGAATTTTTTTGTTGTCCAGCAGCATTACAAAATAGAATTCCAGCACAACAGTTTCAAATAAATGAATAGCTGCTCCAACTAGGGGACATGGTTGCCACACACCTCCATGGGTGGGGGTTTGAATCCTGTTTCCCCAGTTTGTGAAGGGTGTTTGTGCAAGCATGTCTGGGAGACGAGCCTATGGCCGAGAGTGCTCCTCAGCTGCACCAGCTCTCTATTCACAAGATGGACCTTATTATTCAGAATGGAGTTCTGTGTAGACACCATTCTTTCCTCCACCACTGCTTCCAAGGAAGCCAAAGTATGATGGAGCTGGCCTTCCTCGAAAGTTTTTTCAGTCTTACAGCTTCCTTCACCTTGATGTTACCTCCCAGCAAACCATGACGAAGACCACGCCAATGGCCATGACTGACTGCTAAGTCGTTTGTAGCAGTTTGCTGCACACGCTGAAGGACTCTAGCATGTCAGCACGTCTCTGTGTGGTCTTCTGAAGCTTGATGCTGACCACTCGCTACCACATCTTCAGTGCTTTCATTAAAAACAAGAGCAGGTGTTGTGACAGCAGATAAAGGTGAAGAATACAGATCCTTGCTCTTCAATTCCAGTGATATTTGCTGCGCCTTTACTCCTGAGACAGGTTCTTCTGCCAGGCCTGAGCTTAGACCTTATGGGCAGGTCCCCCAGTCTGTGACTGTGCTGAGTTCCTGTCCTTTTCTGGACTGCCACATGGATGTCCTTCAGGAAATGGGCCACCTTCCAGAGAGAGTACCTGGCTGCTCTGCAGTTTGACCTTTTTCCCAGGAACCGGCCTGGATGTGTGGAGATGGACTGCTTTACATCTATCCGCCTTTCCCTGCAGTGTGGGCATCTGCTCAATGGACACAAGCAATAACTCCACTGAACACCTGCTGCTCAATTTCGATAGTACTGAACTGCAGTGATCGTAACATCCCCTGTATTTCCTGGGTGGGTCATCTCATTGTGATTGAGGATTGCTTGGAGTGTAAATTTATGACCTGAATACATGGGATTATGGGATTTTTCCTTCACAGCTGCTCCCTCCCTTCCTGTCTATTCCTTGCTTCCTCTCTCTCTCTCCTTCTATCAGGTGTGTGACACCGGTTGGAGGGGGGTTGAGTAAAAGGGAGTAAAATGCTGGGATGGAAGCCGAAGCAACACAGCCGAAGCGTAGCCGTGGCAACAGTGAAAATACCTGTGAAAACGCCAGCCTACTTAGGCATCCGCACTGGCTACACATCTGTCCGTAGAGATCACAAGCAGAGTCAAAGGCTGCGTCTGATAAGCCACAGCGATTTGAGACATGTACACAGGCCCACATGTGTACGCATGTCCGCAGCCGCGATGTCATGGCATGTTGTCTCTGCAGCCACGATGCCCGCGAGGAGTGAGGGCATGACGGTCCTTTTTGGAGTGGATCAGCTGGGCGAGAGGCTCACCAGAGCTCATCTGTAGCCTTTGATGGCTGCGGAAAGGTAGCGCTGTTGTCAAAGCGACCTAAACCGCAGTGCAGTAGCTTACCTCAGCCTCTCTCTCTCCATCTCTGTCTCACTCTCTCTCTGCAGTACCTTACCTCTCTCACTCTCTCTCTCTGCTGGTGTGGCAGAAGGGAAGCACCAATTAAATCCCCTGCTCCGCAGGCTTGCCAGAGGAGAGGCGGGGCGATGATGTGGGCTGGTGGGTGTGGCCAGCGCTCACCAATCGGCTTCACCTCTGCGGCACGTGCGGCGGTCATGGTGGGAGACGTGGGGCGTGACAGCCGTCTGCTTCAGGACTGCCCGTACGGCTGGCAGAGCAGAGGGCTGTGAGAGCTGGGGGCGCGAGGCTGCCGGTGCCACCATCGCCGCTGCAATCGGAGCCACTGTAAATAATGCGCGCGCGGGCAAACTGCTGAGCTGCGAAGCTCTTTTGCTCACTCTCGCTGTGCACGACCAGGCTGGAGCCTGCGGCTAAGAAAATGTCCCATTATCATTTTATCAAATGCTGTAAGTAGCTATGGGGAAGTCTGAGCCCACTTACCTATATCACGTTTGTGGATGTGCATGTGGATGCGCATTTGTCCTGTCTGTCTTTTTCAGACCCGAGTCTCTTTTCCTCTCTTTTTGGTGTACTGAGTGCTGCTTGCTGTTAGCCTTTTCTGGTTTGGAAAAAGAGGATTATTGTACCAGCCTGTGTTGCTATCAGAACGCACCGGAGCTCGTATGTTAGAGGATCATTACAACTGGGGCTGCGTGTGCGCGTGTGAGTGTGTGTGTGAGTGTGAGTGAGTATGTGAATCAGCTTGCTGCAGATCAGTGTAAAGTTGAGTCCCTGAATGCTTCAGATCCACGGAGTGTTCCTCTGAGGATCGGGGCACTTTGACAGCAGAAAGGAGCACTTGTCAGTTCCAGAGTCCGTCTCTAAAGCGGCTTCAAACTGTGATGGCAGCTGAGAGCAGGAGGAGGAGGAGGAGAAAGAGAAGGAAAAAAAAACTACCACTGCACTGTCCGTGTCATCAGGGAAAGCATTTCAAAGGCTCAGGAATTTGTTAATTTTTTCTGTTTCTGCCACACAAAGAGGTTTTGGAATCTGGGATAGCCATGGACACACCTCCTTGGACTTAGGCGAAGCTGAAGCTGGATGTGTGAGGTGTGAGTGTCAGGGGGTGAAACCTGTGTGTAGTGGGAGGGGGGAGTGCAGTGTAATTGAGAACTGCATGGAATACGGAGGGAATGGTGCAATGTCAGCCTGTTAAAGCATGCATGGGAGCATGTGGATCTAGGAGACACCTGGCCAGGCAGCGATGAGTAGCGTTGACATGTGGCGGCGAGGCCGTCTGCTCTGACGTTTATAGGTGTCTGTCCTGAGGACAGTAAGGTCAAAGGTCAAGTAAATATCCCTGGGGGCGGTCTCTAACACACAGGATTAGTGTAGAAATAAACAGTTTTAAAATGGATACAGACAAATGCATTTTCAAATGTGTTTTGTGACTGGGCTCATAAAGCTAATTGACTGATGTAACTGTACCTGCCTTGGATGTGCTTCTGTCTGCATGTGTTAGTAATCAGCCGTGACAGATGCTGGGGAAGTAACCTCCTCTTTCCCCCAGCATGTCAATCAGCTGGACTGCAGAAAGTATGGAGTGACGACTAAAATCCGACAGCTGATCTACAGAACAGAAAGACAAAGACCTCTCTCTCTCTACCTCTGTCTCTGCTCCTACAACCTAACTCTCTCTCTCTCTCTTTCTCTCTCTCAATTCTTTGGCTAAAAAGTGGCGTCAGTGTAGGTTGGGCTCTACCCAACGTGGGTGGTGCCCGTTCCAGAGGGGTACGACTGGGAGGCGGGGTTGTGGGAACTGTGACACGTGTCCAACATGCTGGCAGGCTTCGCCACGTGGGCGGCCACACATACGAAGTGGATCCGCATCTTATGCCTCCAAAGCCACACCGGCGTCTGAAGACATGAGCACAGTAACTGTGAATAACTGGCGAAAAATAGGATCTTGTTATTTGGCTGATGCATTGAGACACCTCGGTTTTATTGTGCCTTGGAACTGTTGGATTTCTCGGGGGAGAGATTTTGTGCGTCTGCGGGGACAGGACAGGTGATTGGCGGGAACCAGTTTCACTGAGCCTGTGTCACAGTTCTGTGCCGTCAGTCAGTAGGAAGGTATGCCTTCATTTCAGATGGCACTTTTGAGGATGTTTCATTTGAATCCTACCCTCTCTGGAATGGCTTGTGTTTCAGGGTAGCTGAGTGCGGCTTCAGCATCTGAGCACCGCTATCTCTGGAATTTTCATTCTGTCATTCCTCTCAGAGGCTGATTTGAGCAGTGGTGAGAGCAGGGGACTGTGGGGGGGGGGGACATTCAACCAATCATTTTTCATCTTCCAGAGAGTGGACACCATGAATGTGAGTGAGCGAGTGTGCGAGTGTGTGCATTGGTTATTGCAACTCGTGTGGGATTTCAGTTTTTTTCCTGTCTGTGTTGGTGGTGAGTTAACCGCACGGCTAGAGGTACCACTGCCTTGAAAAATTGGTTCTGACAGGCTACAACAGCGCGAAGATCACCTCTGCGTTGATGGCAGAGTGAACAAAAACCCAGTCAAAGTAGGAACTGATTAATGTGGACATGAGCTGGCAAATTTGCTCCTGACAGACTGATCCACCAGCCCCCTCCCCCCGTACCTTTGAGGAATGGCTTTGAGATCCAGCTATGGAAGGTTCCTGTTAGTTACTCTGTCATGATAACAAGCTAAGGTTTTCCTGTCAGAAGGACATAGAACACAAGGATGACCATGTCCATCACAGCCTGTCATTCAAGCGAGAATTTAGCTGTCACTTATGTGCACTGTGTTGCTGGTTTATCCCGCCTGTTTTTATTTCACAGGCGGGGTCTTTGGGTATCTGAAGCTATAGAGGGTTCGAGAATCGTCCTGGCCATGTGACTCGGCACCAGAAAAAGATGGCATGTCCCACAACATGCAATGGAACTCTAGCACTGTCCTCACAGATCATTTTGCATTTCCTAGGGCAAAAGCCGGCAACCCAGCTGCATTTGCGTCTACTCGGAAACTGACCCTCACCATCACTGTAAGGTTCTCTTTGAGTTTGAGACTGCTAGGTTCTACTCAGTCAATGGAAGAAAGAGGCCGACTCCGAAATACATGGGTCACGCAATAAAACCTACTTACATCAACCCACAAAGCCCAGGGAGAGTGCCTGAGGAGCCCTGCTTTGTACCAGTCGTGTTCTCCCTGAAATCTGGCATGGCTCCCGTGCCTAACTCAGGTCCAGGTTTCAACACAGGGTGAGACCCTAGAGGGCTAGCGACCTGCAAAAGTCACATCAAGGAGAATCGAGGAGACGGCATCACTTCAGCAGGAAGCTGGCCAGTCCCCATCCTGCCCTGTCCCTCCACTCAGTGGTGGAGGTGTCATATTTTTCATCATGTTAAGTGGTAGAGCAACATTGTGTGATAAAAGGATTGTGAGTAACGGGTTATGGGAGCCCGTGGCAACATTGTGGGGTGCGTAAAACATGTTGAAAATACCCTCTGTATTATAAACTTCTGAAATGTCCACTCCACAGATGGCAGGCTCAGGCAGAATTAATATGTGGCTCTAGTTATAGAAATGTAGTCTATAGATGTTTGAAGACCATGTGGGAACAACTTTCCTTCGTTTTTTTGTCACTATGGAAAAGAACCACACTGAAAGATGGACTGGATGCTAAATTAAACTTCAAAGCTTTCTGTCGTTGATGAAAGTTGTAGGAAATTTTCAAAAGGACAAACCCGTTCCTGAAATAGATTAATTAAATTCAAAATGAAGGTGCAAGCCCCCTGTCTGCTGATGAATAAGTGGCTTTTTTGGTAATGGGAGAAAAAAAACAGTGGCTGTCAGTCCATGTTCCTCAGGATCTTACAGGATGTCATTTTTTATGTGACTATAAGGTGAATTTTGACCTGTTCTCCTCAACAATGGCTTCACATACCATCCCCTTTCCAAAAATGTTGAGCAGTCACTAATTTAATTTTGCTTGATCATTTAATAATTAGTTTTGTGTTTTTTTTTTTTAATCTTATGAGAAATTCAATTTATTGACTGAACTTTCATTTTACTGCAGAGGCATGTAACTAATTGGCTTTCACATCTCCTGGTGAGTTACATTTCAGGACTTCATCCTGATTAAAGAAAAATTATCTTTCCCAGAAGATGCTATTTAAGTGTAATCATTGGTATTATAGCTGTAAGAGTGCTCGTGACAATTAAGTTAAAATATATCTGCTCATTTTTCAGAAGATCCTATAGTATTCTGATCAGAATAGAGACTCGTACTTTAATTCAGATGAGGTGACTTTTGTTCAAAACACTTCATAACATGTCATGCTGATTGGGCTCACTTGTGGCTCTTAGCACGCTGATGGAAGTGAGGTACCTTTGCTTGGTGATAAGACTCCTCCTCGAGTCTCCAGCCTGAGGTTCTTTAAGCAGGATATTCTCATGTCATCTCTCTGCAGCTCTCCACTCTGTCAAAGTGCTGCCTAGAGGATATTGATATCTCTTCGCTGTTAGGTCCTCCAAACATCCTTTTATTAACATGTGGGCTTTGCTTATTATTTTACCTCACTCTTGATGTATGTGATGCACACAAATTTCATCTCTCTCTCTCTTTCTCTCTCTCCCTGTCTCTCTCTCTACCTACCTATCACTTTATACTTGTCTCATGCTCTATGTTTCCTTCTCTTTCTGTCTGTCTCTCACGCACACACCTCTTCTCTCTCTCTCTCTCTCTCTCTCTCTCTCTCTCTCTCTCTCTCTCTTTCCCTGGCCAGGCTGCTTTCAACTATGTAACGTCTTTCGCTCGCGTGCCATGGAGATTGACCAGTGCCTGCTGGAGTCTCTGCCTCTGGGCCAGCGGCTTCGCCTGGTTCGACGCATGCGCTGCGACCAGGTTCGTGCCTACTGTGAGCGTGAGCGGGCCCTGCAGCGGCAGGCAAGGCCCCGAGCACGGCCCCCACCCAGAAGGAGGCCCAAAGTGCACTTCGGACCCTCTGACATAATCCAGGATGCCATTGTGCGCCACGACGACAAGGAAGGTAAGATTTGCCCAGGTGGCTTCCTTGGTCTTTCTGGACTTCTCAGGTCCTGGTGTTGCTATGGCAGCATTCATCTTGTGATAAACGAATTGTACATGTCTGTTTAAAAGACTCCTTTTCTCCATCTGTGAGAATGACAATCTCTCATTTCAAAGGCCTTTTTTTTGACAAAAAACAGGGGTTAGAAATTCTAGCTCTCAGATAATAATGGGTGTGCTGGTTTTGACCTAATCTTAGTGGATGTGTTAATGTGAAAAACGTCACATTTAGGGATAGGCTCCAGCCTCCCCAACCCAACAAACAGCTGTGGCTGCCTTCTTCCTAGCTCTGACCTCATTTTGTATGATTTTTAAACAGGTCTATTAGCACAGACTCAGGCACTGCCAGTCCCCATCTGGATATGATTGCTAATTCTTCTCAGTATGCAGCACCAGTAGGGGATGAGCTAACCACAGAATGAGTCAGCTAACCTCCCGGCAGGGGTATTTCAGCCAGCTGAGGGTTTTCTCCCTGGGACATGAATCCTAGCCCCACCAATGCTAACAGGAGCAGTACCACCGCTTGGGGCTGTGGCAGTTTCTCAATGCCTTTCACTAGGCGGGGTCTTTGAAATCTCCTTATTCACTCAGAGTCCTGAGCTCATGCTTGGGAAGCAGCCAGAGTAGCGGTTAAACAACCAGATTTCAGAATTTGTAGATGAGAGAAAGGCATTTCTAATGTGACTGTCTTTACCTAATATCTAGCCTGAAAAAGAGATAGTGAATTTAAAGCTGTGTATAAGGTTTGAATGAGCTAATAAATGTTAGTGTAAGCATGAAGGAGAACAGGATCAGCAACCCATCGTACGAGAAAATTAATTTCCGGAGTCACAATTACCATTGGCTCATCCTTCATCGTGATTGTGCTGGACTCAGCAATTAACACTGTGAGTTTGGAATTTATATGAGGAGATCTGATGTATTATTGAGGGGCCCTTCATTGTAGTGGAAGGGCTTACCCAGGATGCCCATCACAAAACAAGAAGGACTGTGAGAATGGTACGCAGTAGACATTTCCATCTGCCTCAAAGTCAACTTTCCCACTTGGTGACTTTGTCAAATGTGGTAACTAAACTATTTTCTGAAGTCTCCGAAGAGTTGAATGTGAAAGACATTTCATTTTACCCTCACTTCACTGGCAATGTGGAGAGGCCATGTACATAAACAAAGTTTTGAAAACATATCGAATTATCATCTCTTCATGGACCCTGTGACTTACTGTGCTCATCATAAGTCTGAAGCCAGTTAACCGTAGACGGCTTGTGCTAGTCCTTATTAATACCAGAACAGGTGATAGCCCCCCATCACCCATCACCAACTGGACCCCCAGCTGTCCGTCTGCATAGCCGTCAGCCACCCTGGCAGACGTGGAGGACCACTGTGCCTCGTCCCACCCCCAGTCGGCTTGACGACTCACAGGAGCTAAGCAGTCTTCAGACCCAGCTGGTGTGGTCATGGATCTCCTGACAGAGATTTTGACCAGCTGGAATCAAACCAAAACTTGTGTCCACCTGGTTACTGTTGAGTGCTGACCATGGCTACATTGGTGACTCAGTAGAAGAAAATGGCAATCTGACACAATTGTCTTACATCCTGTTCAGTGGGGCATGACATATCCTGACTGGTGAACAGGTTCGAATTTGGGGTCTCCCCCAAATCATTTTTGAGATGTATTCTTTTCACAGAAATGCTACATTTTTCTTTCAGCTGACAAATCTTAGAAGCACAATTACACACGTGTATTGTTACAGGACGTAAATTTGCAGAACATGAAATGTCATGGTACAGAGGCGGTAGAATAAGTCAATAAGTCAGTGTGCTTTTTCAGTGCTCTGTTTTCCTTTTTTCATTTTGCTCTAATGTGGTGTGTGCCAGCATGGTGACTCAGGAGACAGTGTTGTTACCTCACACTTCCAGGACTTTTTTTTGTCCCCAGTCTTGTGTAGGTGGAGTCTTATTCCCCCTGCTTGCACGTTGTTCAGGTTGTTGGGTGACTTTGATCTGCCCTAAGTTTCAGACTGTTTGTGTCTCTGCATGAAAACCATGCGTACAGTCCACATGCAGTGTACCTCATCCACCGGGTTCTGAATCACACTAGCAGTAAAGTTGGCCTTACACATACAAATTGTATGTGTGAAATGGAGTTGTGTTGTCATTGTGGTTTTAGCAGAGAGACGATGGGTCCGTATCAGCTGGGTTCTTGGGTTATCTTCTCCAGTGTGTTGTCACTGTGGTTCTAGCAGACAGACGATGGGTCTGTTTCTATCAGCTGGGTTCTTGGGTCATCTTCTCCAGTGGAAACTGAAGATGTGAGTGGTCTTCTTCACGTTATGGAATCAGATTGTCATGGATTGAGCTCAGCCTCAGGTCTGAAATATCCACAATAGGTTAAAGGAGCTTGTCTGGAATTTTACCAGCCACAGTGTTTAATCCCTTTAAAGGCGGGGGAAACATTAAGTATGCTAGTCACAAAGCAATATGCTGGGTACAGAGCAGAGCATGATGGGGGATTTTAGGGAATGACTTCTTACAATCTACTATCAACACTTCACACAATTTTGATCAAGATATTCTACATAGCTCCCAATATTTAATTTAATAACGCTTAATTCATTTAAATCAGGGGTGGCCAACCAGGTGAACATGAAATGCCACAAATGTACACTCCCAAAAGACGCAAGCCTGGTGGGGAGGGGGGCATTGGAAGGAAAGGGAGCTGGGAAAAAAAAGCATGTGATGGGGGGATTGGATTTTAATGGAATTGTTTTACTAGATTGACTATATTTGTGTTTTGGCATCATTATTGGTATGAGTTAATTGAATCTATATTGTTTTTAAAATGTTTGAAGATTCAATTCTGGTTTGATGGATTCCAGTTGTTTTACTGTATTTGTTTTAATTGATGTATAATAAAGATTTCGTTAAATTAAAAAAAAATGTGATGAGCGAGTGTGCCAATGAAAAATATCTTGCCTCTTTTTGGCCAACCCCGATTAAAATACAGTATACACTAATCTCATGTAAGTCAGACGTTAGTAGGCATGATTTAGGGTTGCTTTAAAAAATCCAATTTTGGAATGGGCCTTTTTTGAGTTAATTATAATGTGTCAACATAACGGGAGCTATAGCAGAAGACTCGGGAATGAAATGCCGTCAAGCTGTCCTTGGAGATCCTCGCCACTGTGACCAGTCATCGTGAGGCGGATTATCAGACTGAATTTCTGCTGAAGAAAATGGATTTCATGACCATGCGAATGTCAGTTTTTAATTTCATCCCTTTCGTTTTGTGAAGTTCCCTAAGACAGAGAGAAATGGATTCCATTTTTTTTCCCATTTTCACTAGCAAGTTCAATGTAGGTGTGATAACACCTGCCACCCTATTGATTTTTAGCAGTACTGTCCATGAGAACTTGATGGTGTGTATATATAGAGATCTACCTGCCTGCAGGCTGTATTTGACATATGTGGAATCTGACGAACTTCACCAATTTCAAGGCGCTTTGCAGAAGCCGCAGTCATTCTGTGGTGTCAAACAAACCAGCTCTGCACATTCTGTTGCAGAGATGTCCCTCTGCACCAGACACAATCTAAATCCGTACCTTGGAAGACGTGAACCTGCAGCAGAGCATCGTTGACTGTATCTCTTTATACCAAATCCTCTCATTTCAAAGGTTACTTGAAGGGTACCTGTAATGACTATGGCACGACCATATGTCTGGATATGACCAGCTCCAGGCCGCAATTATCATTCCACTCAATGTCCTGCTGACTTCCCATAATGTTCTGATATAATCTGCAAGCAGCCATTTGCAGAGCTAGCGTGCTGTTCATTGGAGCAGTTTCAAGGGCTCTCTTCACTAGAAATTTAAAGTTTAATCCAAAGCTTTTAAAAATAGTCATCAAATGCCCATGTGTTTCATTGTCATATGTATTAATAGCTTTACTCCCAAGTCTGTGCTGTGTGACCTTACACAACAAGGTCGTAACCACAGGGGAACCCAAGAGCGTGTCATGCTAAGCAATAGCACTGGATATTACAGTGATACAGAGACAAGGGTACCTGTATCCAGCCAGGGCTCAATCCATCACACTTGCCTTAGTGTGAGGAGTCATTAAGGGGTTTCACATAAAGGCAGCCCTAAGGAGCTGTTTAAGCTCTGGTCCTACAAAAACCCCAAGGGATAAAACAGGATTGTGTAGAAGGTGGTTGTACTTCACGGTACTTAATTTACTGTATCAAAACATTTGGTTGGTCTGATTCAACCTTGCTGCGAATTGCTGATGACTCTGTTCAGTTTTACGCGGCAATGTGTTTATCAGGTTAAAACTGTAGCTTGGTAGATACTTTGATAAATTATGTAATTACCACATAAAAGAGGAGCATTTATGTTAAAAGTGTCAGGGACCTGAGGGAAACTGCTTTAACTGATTAAGCCTGTGAAAATGTGGCTGATTAGCCATGTACATACGGATAAATTAGACTTTGAGTGTTTTTCGGCCCTGAAAATGTGGGCCAGTAGCACGTGTAAGGTTATGTGTCAAACAAACACTTTGAAGCAAACACATTTTTTTTGGATCGGACTGTTACTATTACTCTGGACAGGTATGAGGCTAGATACTCAGCAAACAGGATCTCCTGCCCATCACATGAGCTGAAAGGCACTGGACAGCCAGAGTGACATGATCACAAAATGCTACCTAGGCATTGTGTGCAAATATCTTGTGAACCAAGTATGAAAGAAGGACAAAGACACCAGAGAACAGGAACCAAGAACAATTCACTGTGAGTGTCAAAACCAGGAAACCAGAGAACAGGAACCAAGAACAATTCACTGTGAGTGACAAAACCAGGAAACCAGAGAACAGGAACCAAGAACAATTCACTGAGTGACAAAACCAAGAAACCAGAGAA
>JAACJT020000001.1:31737614-31776577 GCA_009936485.2 Gymnarchus niloticus | reverse complement strand
TAGATAGATAGATAGATAGATAGATAGATAGATAGATAGATAGATAGATAGATAGATCAGTGTATGGATGAATGGATGGGTGGATTTTATTGACAGGAAATCTAAATAAATAGTCAGGTTGATGGCTCTGCGTTCTCCCCACTAGGAGAATTTAAGAACACATGACGATGTCTGTTGACAGAGACCTGCGTTCTGTTTAAAAAGCCAGAATTAGCCAGCTGTAGCAAAGAACAGCATGCCTCCACGTGCCCCGACTCATATCGGGGCCCGGCCCCGTTCGCGTGCTTCTGAGAGTCCAGACTGGGCACGGCAGATGGGCACGTGGCGCTTGACTGCCCGTCAATCCACATCCTGGCAGGGGACGCACGCCGCACATCTGTGTTCTGAAAACCGACACAGTGCCGCGTTGAGTGTTAAGTGGGTCCTACACCCAGCCCCCCGCAGTGACACACATTTCATCATGGCACTCTGCACCCTCACTCTGCACACACCTTTTGGAGCTGAGCCCTCTCTGAAACTCAGAATCGGTCATATATTTGTATGTTTCCTTTCTACAGAAGAAGGACAGTGAGCCCGACAAAAGAGTCACAGCTACAGTATGGCGTACGACTCAGATTACCTTCCCTTATATCACTAGAATAACACGAAGCATTGTTAATATTGAATTTGATTGATTTTACCTCAAAAAGCAGATTACAGCATGAGCATTGTATCCATGATACTGAGAGTGCTAATTAAGACAGATGTGTTTGTGTTCCTGAATGACCAAAGCCATTAATTGTGCTGTGTCGTTAATTGTTGTACAGTACAGACTTGCAAGATATTGGAAGGGCATCTCGTTTATCAAGGACAGACCTCTCTATCTGGGTACTTTATGGAAACCCTGCTCTACCTGCCTTCTTCACAGACAGCAGGGGGTTCTGGGAATTCTCTGGGGTCTAGCCTCTCTGCCCCATCTCTGCTAACGCTCTCATCAACAGAACGTACCGCATTAGTGAAGAGGAGTATTAGATTCTGCTTGCCCTGGACACACTTTCACCTCCCGTCAGCCGAGAGCAAGGCATTGTGGGAATGGTCCCTGCATGTTGTGAGAGCGCACTGATCCGAGAAGACTTGTAGTCGAGCTTTCTGTTGCACAGGGCTTATGTACATGCTGGCAGGCCATCTGAACGATTAAATGCTCTAATTGTATGAAGTCACCCGTGTAGATGTGTCGCTGAGGTCCAGACGTGGTTCAGAGACATTGCCCCAGTTTTCACCGTAACAAAAATAATAAAACAGTAATAACGCTGTCATTGTTACTATTGTTGTTGCTGCAGACAGCTGGAATGGCAGATGCTAGTGACACATTACACGACAATGTTATGACAGAAGCCGTGGCAATGGCTTCCTGTCAACACAGTTGTCTACGTAGATCCATCACACTGCGATAGAGCAGCAATCACTCCCAAGGTGAAAAGTCGAGTTGTTTTTTAGCGGCCCAGGTGTAACTCCTCTATATACGTCAGAATTTCATGGCCACTGTCTAAAAGATTATTCACACTGAAAGCAAACGGAGGGAGCTTATCATTCACTCTCTTTGTGTGACCGCGCCTGTAGCTCGCGTGGAGGCTGCTGAGTCACTCTAGACCACAGCTTCAGTCCAATTACAAGGAGCTGGATCGGTCTTTCAAGAGTAGCTAGTTAACCATGTGATGTGGCAGTACAGTTCTGTCTCGTTTTCATACTGGACTCTACAGCTCTTGCAAATTCACAGATCTGCCAAACAGGTCTGTAAATCCCACATGTTATATGAGCTCATTAGAATTCAATTAGCAGTAAATATTCCATAAGGGACTGCTTATCGTAGTAGGAGCAGTCCTAATCATTGTGCATTGTTGTTTTTCTTATCGTACTTTCGACGTCGGCAGATTTACAAGGCAGCACGAGTGATGTAGCGAGCTGAGAGCCGCTTCGGCGGTATGGTGAGAGGCCGAGAGGTGTAGAGACATTGGACGATGGAGACACAGAGAGAAACACCTGCTTTATCAAACAGAAATCTGTCAGGGCTGTCAAGCACAGCCAAGCCTGGCTGCTTGCTCATTCAAATCTTGAATTTATTAAAGCATAAATATTTATATGTTCTTGTGACCCTAACCAGAATAAATGGATATTTATATGTATTTTGCACCCATGTAACTTCAAAAAAAATATTTTAAATCACTGATCTGATTCGAACAGCAGCAACGTATTTCACAGGTAAGATAGATATTGAAAATATTTTGCATTCTGGGTACTTGCATATTAATCAAATGCAAATCATTCAAGGCAATGCAGCCCCATCTGATGCCTGCTGCTTGTTTCGTCTTGTCGAACTTGCCTTTGGTTTGAAGGCAGGAGCCGACGTCTTGCTGCAGGATGTGAATGGGAATATTCCTCTGGATTACTCCACGGAGGGCAGCGAGGCCAGTCATATCCTGCTACAGAACCTGGAAGAACACGGTAAAACCTGCGTTTGCATGGTACTTTCTGTTCTGTCTGACAGTGAGAGCCAGCCCCACCTCGACTGTTCTTTACGTGCCACGTTCAGACATACAGGTGTCCCATGAAGACATGCGTCCTTCTGTTTATATACAGACATCCCACCTCTCTCAGAAAACAGTGTCTCCTCCCTGACCTTCAGGAAATCGCTTCTCGAACCCATAGACAATTTTTTAAGGGGGGAGGACCACCTTTTACAAGATTAGCTATAAATTATTGAAATTGTTTATGATTTTTCTACGAGAGGGAGCATCCCTCCCTGGAATCAATGTTTCAATGGCTGAATATCCTCACCTGGAAGCACAAGCAGGTTTAAAAACACACTCACGGGTCACTCATTTGTCAGTAGAGAATGTAAAATTGATAAACACTCACCGATGGAGAGTGGATGAGCAAACACAAGATTTTTCTGTCTTCCTCTAAAGAAAGAGGCTAAAGCAGGGACAGACGTCACAGCTGAAAGCTGAGAACATGCCACCCACGGCACAGGTAACAATGAAGCCACTAACCAGATGGTGAAGTCCAGCATGGAGATGTTGCTTCACTGCAACAGTGTTCCCAGAATGTTCACTCTGGTCTTGTTACAATTTGACCCGATTGTGGAGGTCCCAAGAGCCGACGTGGCCCACGAGTGATAGTGTCAGGATTGGTTTATGTGTTACCGGGGTAAACTTTAAAATAAGGGAAGCGGGAAGCGGATTGGTTGGTGAGGGTGCTCAGAGGCCACCGTGCAGCTCTAATAAGCTTCCTCCATCCTTCATCCTGTGTGGATGAGCTCCTCAGGAAGCGGCCTGGCCAGCCACAAAGCCACAATCTCATTGGTAAAGAGACAGAATGCCCTCTGACTGTTACACCCTGGTGTTCAGTTGGTCATTTCATGAAGGAATAACTTAAAACTCATGTTCTCAAAATTCTCCTTACTCCTGGCATAGAAAGAAAATAAACAGTACCTCAGAGTTGGGTGGCAGTCTGGCAGGAAAAATATCTTCGCACCTTCATACGATATCATTTTGGCTTGTTTTCATAAAAGAGACAATGTGATGACAGCAGACATGGAGAACCTGAATGCTAACACAGGGAGATAAAAGAAAAGGTCTAGTCCATTATTTACCATCTGCTGCATCTTAACTGGGAGAATACTGACAGTGTCTTTCATTTGAGTTGCCATGGTAACATGTTAATCTTCAGAGAGCAGGAAATATGGCCACTTGCCTTAATGGCCAAATGCCTGTTTATAGATAGTACTGAAAATAATTGAGGTTTGTACAGGAGGCCCAAGACGCTTCACTTAACATTGGGGAAGTGTGTCCAATGAAAGGAGGACTGGCATGAAGACCGAGGGCAGCATTATACTTGAAGCTCTGTGACAGCATTGAGAAATTTACCCCACATTTAGGACATTCTATGATCCATCGAGACTTGATCCGAAGTTTGTGGATCGGACTGTCACATCCAGTGTAAATGGCTAGGAAAACGAATGTGCTCATGTGCCCAATACACTCACGCAATCACGAAGATGATGCTTTTATAGTGCCTTTCAGACACGGAGGCTCCGTTTACACCTTTTTAGGGAAAGACAGCTTGCAGTGTCCTCATAGTGTAGTACCCTTTTCTGTTTAACGTTTCTCCTCGGTTCAGACAGACTGTGACCACGGGCTCCATGCTCCCCGCAGGTCTGGATGCGAGTGGCATGCGGCAAACGAAGACGCAGGCGGCGAGCGCCATGCTGGCAGATGTGCGACAGCTGGTGGCCACGGGGGGCAGCGTCAACCAGTGCAACGATGAGGGTGTCACCCTGGTGAGCCTTTGACTCAAACATAGTGATGCGTGACAGATGATTTCCACGGTGAGGGAATGAAACAATATCAGTGCCAACAGGTAATCAGGAAACTAAGCTTAGTGAGATTTCAAGATATCCTTGTAAAAATAAGAGCGCAACCATACTACAGATTGAAGAACCAGGACAACAGGAGAAGTACACTGTGCCAAACCCATGGAAATGAACAGCAAGTCGGCTTGCCTTGAGTCTTACATACAGTGTAAACGTATTATGCATGATGCAGCTTTGAAATGGGTTCCATTTTGTATTCCAGTTCAGACTGAGGTCAGACCTCAATGCCGGCCATTGTCATGTCCCCATGTTATTCTCCACAAATAAAAACAGTGACACGTTTCCTAGTCACATCCATCGTCCTGACATTTGGTATGCATTTATTTGAATACGTTTATTTGAGTCGCTCACGAGCGCCTTTCCTGACCGCAGCTACACATAGCTTGTGCCAGCGGCTACAACGAGGTCGTTTCCTTGCTGCTGGAGAACGGGGCAGAGCTGCATGTGGCCGACGACAGCTTCTGGACTCCTCTGCACCTGGCGGCCAAATACGGACAGGTATCACAGACAGCGTAAACCCAGAAAAAACCTAACCTTGGCCCTTTTTCGTCATACACAGCGTCACCTGTAAATATCTTGTCTACATCACCTGCAGCCGCGTTGTGGAAAATACCTGTGCTCCTGTCTCTAGCCTCCCCTGTTATTTTATTACTACATACTCACAAAATAGCAAGTCTGACCCAGTTGTCCGAGTTTTTGAGTGTCTCCCTACCCGAGGCTTAAACTACTACATACCACTTTGCAGATTGTTCCCAAGTGCTGCATTAAGAATCTTGAATGGACAGGTAAATGCCTACATTTGATAAATGGTCTTTGCATCCAAAGGATGAGGATCTTTCCCGGCTCCACTGCCCCATGTCCATTCATCAGGGCACTCCTGTTAGACGTATCATGCGGCTGCCTATAGAGTGAGGTCGATTTTACTGGGTGGAATCTCACACCGTGAAATCCTGCTGACACGGTCAAATATTTGATTATGTCCCTGAGCAAATTGCCGCAGGCAGTGCTGACCAAGAGGAATTTGTTCACGTTTAAGATCATTTCTCGTTCATTATTCCCAGTCCCTGGGGCACATTTCTTAGACATGGTATGGGCATGATTAAGGTACACATGTCCACAGTGTTAGTTCAGCAGCATTCTGCAGTCTTGGTTAAAGGCACGCAATCTATTTGAGGATCAGAACCCACGGTGCTTTCTCAGAAATCCAGGTACCTAAACACACGTGTACCTTCCGTGCTCCTCATTCAAGTGTGTGCACCGTGCTTCTCAGGATGGGATCCTATGTTGCATGTATCCTTTGACCACAAACACTGACCATGTGGTCAAAGGGAGCTACTTTAATCAGACCTGGTGTCAGGGACAGGCCTTCTTCATGGTCAAGGTCCAAGGATTAGTATTAAGCTGTATGGCTGTCGTCTCGGAGCACAACCAAAACCATGGATTATTAACTTCTGCAGTTATAGGCATATTTATTTATTTGCTTGTTTATTTAAAGGCTATGATGGAAAATACATCTGGGAGTACAGCAATAAATATGTAGAAATAGTAGCTTTTTGCCATTCTGACTGCAGCTATCGATGCATTTGCCAATGTGCCATCCCTGCATGCCACGCTGGTAGTGCCAATACCCAGTACACGCTTTACATGCTGGCATTCCAGGCAGTTTTCTTCTCTGCTTTGCTGTCTGTCTGCCTTGGGCTGGCCACTGCGTTAATTCCCAGAATGCTTAGTTTTCCCTGTATTGCTTCTCTGTGCCATTGGGCTGACTGTAGGGTTAATTCCCAGAATGCTCAGCTCTTCCTCTACTGTGTGCCTGTGCCCTTGTGCTGACTACAGGGTTCATTCCCAGAATGCTCAGCTCTCCTTGTACTATGACTTTGACTTCGGGGTCAAGACCACTATAGTGTGAGTCAGCTGGACCACTCCCACCCAGCCCCACCCCCCACTACCGTAGATCTGCTGTGTCAGGTTTCACTCAATGTCCCCCACGAACTCCAATCCCAATGTAGGTCAGCAGGTGTTCAGCCTTAGTGACCTCCCCCCACACCTCCCTGAAGGATTCAGTGATCTAGTGTGGAGCTGGTGAAAATTCTCAGAATAGCTGCAGTTGTGGCTTGAAGCCAGAAGCCCTCCCGTCACCCAAACTGGCAGAGACCGGAATGACAATGTGAAACCTGAGGCTGCACCGTGGATGCTGCGGCATCCTCAGAACCGGGGCCAAAGCTCACAGGCCACCATGGAACAGGTTCACGGCCCAAGCCAGGAGATGAGTGAGCCTCTGGCTCCTCCCCTACTTACAGCTGAGACAAGGGGACAGCTGGGTTTGGATCACATGGGTGATGCCGGCTTTCAGTGTACCTTACAGGATTTGCATGTCATGTTATTACCTGCTGTATAATGCCCTCTGTTCATAGCAATGACTATTTTAAGATCTATGAGATGTCATATCAGCTGTATATGTAAGCAATTCATGCATAGGTGGAAATATGGTGCTAAAAATGTATTGTCTTTAAAAAGTTATTACTGATTGGCATTCCTCCTCCACCTCCTGCGAACACATGATCATGTCTCCGCCAAGTGTTACAGTCCACAGGAACAAACACACAGGCAACGTGTCACATGCCACCAAGCAGTGACAGACAGCGCGTCATTCTGAGATGCCACAAATCGTCTCTGCATCATCAGCAGAAGAGCATCTGCCATGCACATATCACTCACACCCAGGCCACCTACACCAACAGAGGCTAGAAAACTAGCAAAACCACAACAAAAAGGAACCTCAACATGGTGAAAGTCCAAATGGAATCTCAGTTAACCTGCAAACAATGAGAGGTTATAACGGAGATGGATGATGACCATTCTCTCTCTTCCCAGGCCGGCATCGTGAGCCAGTTGCTGACACACCACGCAGACCCCACACTCCTCAACGGCGATGAAGCCAAGCCTTCAGGTTAGGGGGTCCGGGAGTGACGTGGACACGTGAGCCTTGATTGCCTCCGGTGACACTCTTGCTCGCTGCATCCATGTCCAATCAGAACTCCAAACAGTGACACGGGGGCGATGTTGAGCCAACATCGAACCGCCATCCAACCAACTGCATTTGATTGAAGTGAATCACTGTGCAAAGAAATCAGTTTCATTCCCAATACATTAAATAATATTTACAGAGGTCAAAGGAGTTGATCAATTGTTAGAAAAAATATATTTATTATTGGAGTTTTACTGATGTGGAATATGCAGAAAGAGACTGCTAAAAATCTTTTGTGCCTTGTAAATGTGTTACTGTAAAATGAATTGGAGACCATCAGTGGTATTACACTCAGTAAAAAATGCCCGTTCTCCAATCACCCTCATAATAAATTATTAGCTGACACAGCAACCAAAATGTACTATTGAAACTCTGCATTTTTGATATATGCTAAATAAATGTCTGCAAGAGAGGTCTTTACACTTCCACACTGGGTAGCTGAAGAGTATGAAACGGCATTTTAATATGCAGATTGTAAAGATTTCACATTATTGCAAGCTGCATTAAAATGCACCGCAGCTCCCTTGCTGCACATCTCGCTGCCTTGATAATTCTCAATACAGCCTCACACTCACTGCCTCCCCAAATCAATAACTCATTCAGACTGTGGCAATCGGCTAGAGGGTACGAAGATCATTAATGACCCCCCCCCCCAAAAAAAATCCTTAGAATATGGGCCAAACGAACCCTGGCCTATAAAACCCATTGGCACCACAGGGCACAGGCCTTTGGTAGAGGTACCCTGCCAAATGTACACCAGGTGCTCATTTTTCACTGATTATTCATCTGCTGCCGATTCTACCTGGCCAACACAGTGAATCCAAAAAAATTTTGCATTATACTGCGGTCAGACTGTAGGAAATACAACACATGTTGTGGGACATCACTGAGTCCACCATCTCGATAAAACTGATTGCAAAACATCCGTTTTATATTGCACGTAGATCATGCTGGCCTTACCTACCATGGTAAATATCGTGGTATAACACAGCTCAACCTGGGGGGGTTCTTCTGTGTTGGTGCTGTTGGTACTGATTCCAGAGTGGGGGTTCACGACCCATCCATAAGTGGATCAGACCCATTTAAATTAGAACTTCATACAAGGCTCTAAACTTCACTCCAAGCCCAGTGTAGGGATCGTGTGTGGCATCTGTAAATCACCGAGCGTTGTCATGTTTAAACCTTATAGATATGCTACAACACTTCCCCATATTCCTGGGCTTAGCCAGCTACCCAGCATGGATGGCTAGCCATGCATCACTGTCCGCATTTAGCCTGGCCGTTGTTGCTTTTATTAGTTTCATTTGAGCGCTGTAGCTCTTACGGAATGCTTGTTGTGCTGATCCTGCTAGCTGCAGGGTGCTGCTCATTTGCGGTCATGCGTTCACACCATACATCCCACCTCAGCGGCTTCCAGGTGGGACGCAGGCGATGTGCAGCACGACACGTTAGCCTCTGGTCCTCGGCAGCTGTCCTGCTTTAGCACGAGTCCAGCACGGAAAAATATATATATACACTGGAATCATGATAATATCTGAGAATGGTATGACACTGTGTGGCAGCTGGGGTGCCTCTGTGTTGGTCTGCAGATGTGACAACTTCCAACCGCATCGTGGAAATGCTTCTCAGGGCAGAGGCCTGCTGGGAACAGAGGCTAAGGGACCCCACAGCGCCACCTCTGGCAGCAAATGAACACGACAAGGAGGTCACCCAGGACGTATTCTCAGCCATCAGGAAACTGTATGGTGATATCTCATTACTCTGGATATGCATAATACCATACTTGCCTTTACTGTCATTACAATGTATGGCCTTATATAAATAATGTTGTTATTTGATGATTTGATTACGCTTTTTGTCGTTTATCAAATCTGTTGGCTGTCTGTAACACCTGATTCTGGAGGTACGCTCATGGTTCCACTCTCGTGTTCTCGATGACACCATATCAGGAACCCCCTGGCCCTCCCCATCTCCAAGAGAGACAGTCTCTTTGAGAAGGACGTCATGTTCCGTGATGTTCCGGGGGCTATAACCCCACAGCCGGCGCACGAGAATGGACTTGACAGCCACATTTCCTCAGGTGGAGGGAAACTGGAGCAGGCAAGTTTCGCTTCCCATCATCACATGACACGGTTAAGACGAAGGTGTTGAATAAGTGGAGGTTAAATACAGTGCATAAGCAGCATAACAGTCAATATCTTACGCTGCCAAGAGCATGCTGTCACTGTGGTACAACCTCCAGAGCGATGTACGGTGGGTAATATCAAGGCAGCATACCGTCACTGTGGTACAACCTCCAGAGCGATGTACAGTAAGTAATACCAAGGCAGCATACCGTCACTGTGGTACAACGTCCAGAGCGATGTACGGTGGGTAATATCAAGGCAGCATACCGTCACTGTGGTACAACCTCCAGAGCGATGTACAGTGCGTAATATCAAGGCAGCATACCGTCACTGTGGTACAACCTCCAGAGTGATGTACAGTGGGTAATACCAAGGCAGCATACCGTCACTGTGGTACAACGTCCAGAGCGATGTACAGTAAGTAATATTAAAGCAGCATACCTTGAAATTTATCTTTAAAGTAGCTAAGTATCAGGATTCATCAGAAGGTGCTAATTAGTTTACCCAACAATGTTTGTGATTTGAGTGACATCTTGTTGACGAGGCTGCATCATGATTGAATACTGCTGCCAGATTAGTCATGCTGACTTTGGGGTGTGTAATAACTTCAGACCTGAAGCGGTACCAGCAAAACCATGTGTGATGTGTCTGTGACTCCCTTGTCTTCCTCGCTCAGAAAGCAGCTCTTTCTCCCGGTACTGGTAGACCTGGAACCCTCTGGGTTTCCCACTTAACAGCTGCCTGAATGAAAGAACGATGCATCTACTTGCCCAACTCAAACTGCTGTGATGCTCCCACTTCCAGGTGAAGCTCGTACCCCCGGCACCCAGCGACGACCTGGCCTCACTCAGCGATCTGACAGACAGCAGCCTGCTTTACGAGATGCAGAAGCGGTTTGGCAATGACCAAATCTATGTGAGTGTCCAGTCAGTTGAGGCTCTCCCTCTCTCTGATGGCAGTGTAAGGCTGTCCTTTCTAATCTCGTGGGTATAAATGCAAGCATATCTCTGTAATAATCAATGGGAATCAGACTCTGGCTGCATTATCAGTCTTGCATCTCCCCGTACTATGATTTTACAGCACCGACTATGGAAAGTAAGCATGTGTGGTTCTTACTGTCTTGATTGTCATCAATATGTAATGTGCACAGTGTGGGAACGACAGCTCAGCACTCCACCGCCCTTTGTATTGAAAACCGTGCTTTGGCACGGTGCCCGGAATGCCGCCTAATAATACGGCAATCCGTTTCCCACCACGCTGCAGCGTTCCTGGGGAGCCAAGGGCCAAGGAGGGAGCCTTGTGGGCAGGAGGGTCGCAACTGGGACATGCTCGATTACCTCTCTGTGTGTGTTATACGAGGGTGTGCACAGCACCTCAGAGAGACCAGACTTGGCTGCAACATCCTTTTCTGATCACTTTCAGTCACGCAGCATGCATTTCCATCTTTGACCAGTAGTGGGCCTTCTGAAGCTATTCTACTGAATGGTTGGCGATTGAGGGGCAGTGCCAATGACAAGCAGCCCAGGCATTTAACGAAGAAAAGAATGAAAATTAAAGTAAAGAGCATGGGAATAAGTACTGCTGCCTCCCTGGGGAATGGCTGCGTCACCTCCCCCAGGAGAAATGGCTGCCCCCCCATCCAAAGCAACCCTTTGACTTATATGACTATTTATGTGTAATTTCCTTTTTCTATTTCAGACATATATAGGACACATTCTCCTGCTTATTAACCCCAACAAGGATCTTCCCATTTATTCCCCATTGGTGAGTGTAATTCCTCAAAAACACAATCATATATTAAAAATGTATAAACAAATGCTACATTTCAGCTATTGGAAGTCTTCATAAAAGCTGGACCTGACACTAGATTCATTCATGAATAATGCAGATCCTCCTTGTAAAGTATGCAGTAAGTAATGTTCATTGAGCAGACATGGGGTAGGGGGATTATACTATCAGTACCTAAGGAGGCAGAGCCGTTGGTTACAGAGATTTGCTGCCCCCTGCTGTTGAGTTTGGTCACATGGTAGTATGACCGCCCTTTTGGTTCCCTTTCCATGTCTGCCCCTCAGAGAGGGTCTGCAGTACAGGCAGTGTTAGACTACACCAGGATGAAGCATAACCCAAAATATAGCACTGCTGTATTCTGACTCTCCTGCTTTTTCCCAGCTCAGCACTGCCCCAACAGGCCACTAAGAGGCTTGTGTTATATGGAGTTCAACCCAACTGCCATAAAACTGCACTGGATTCAATGAACCACACTGGTGTACTTTAGGTTCTCATCAGGCACCAGTGTAACCTGCTTTCCCATTCTCCCTCTCTTCTTCCTACCCCCCCACCCATGATCCAGGTCAGCCAGCTGTACCTGAGCTCCAGTGGTCGTCTCTGCTCCTCCTTACCCCCCCACATCTTCTCCTCAGCTGAAAGGTCCTATCACATGATGCTGCAGGAGAACCAGCCTCAGTGCTTCATCCTCAGGTGCCGCCTCGTTTCAGAAGTGCTTCTGTCTCTGCAGCCTACTGCCACACTCATTACCTACGCCAGTGGGTACTGCATTTACCAACAATCTTCACTGTCGTGTCATTTCTATAATTATCTGTACTTAGAACTGCACATTTGTGTGGACAAAACGTTCTGCAGCAGGAGATCCAAGACCGTAATCTTGTTGTCTCTCGCCGATCCCGCCAACCATTCTCTGATGACTTTGCAAAGAATCACAGCTGTGAGCATGCCGCGAGACAGTTAGTGGAAGAACCCATTCTCCACATGTCTGCATCCATCCTCCCCTTCATCTTCAGCATATGCCTGATAAGCCAAGGTACGCTCTGGGTGCCTAGCGCTAATCTCAGACCATAACTTCAGTACCTTAAAAGTACACCCATCATGGTGCTTAACGTACAGTGACCTGCTGTGTAGCATCATGTTCATTGATTAAGTTAAGCTAACGTCAGGTTCTGGATTTCCAAACAAATCCTGACCTTGAGAGTCCGCAAGTCCAGCAAGGAGAACAAACAACCCGAAAGCACTAGCTCAGGTGAATTGCCCTCATCCATACAGCTGGCTGTGTCCACCTAATTTCTCTGCAAGGTGACGGTTCATTTCAATGGGCCATTACTGCCTAATGCTTTGTAGTGCTGATCTGGTTCCACTGAGAAGTTCATTTATCGCTCCTCTGGCCCATTCGTCATAGTCATTCCTGGCTGTTGGTGCTTGTCCTCTGGGGAATCACACTCTCTGCTCGTTTTCGTGCTTCAAGCAACTTGGTGCAAGCGGCAGGCCGTCTGGACTGTGAGATTTGCACGGCCTTAATCGAGAGGATATTGTCGTGAAATCCGACGTGACCCACATATGGAAGGAATCTTCAAATGACAATGTCACTGACCTTGGGGGGGGGGGGGTTGTATGCTCTGCCTCTTCATGAACGCTGCGCACTTTCCTCCACAGTGGGGAGAGTGGCTCAGGGAAGACCGAGGCCTGCAAGCACATTGTGAGACACCTGGCAGTTCGGTCTGGCAACAAAAGCCTTGCACTAGAGACCAGGATGAAGCATGTAAGTATGGACATTGCTGTGGTGAGAACTGGACTCCTGGAGGTCTCCTGTGTCAGAGCTCCACTCCTGGAAAATCGCTCAGTCTGAAGTGTAGGCATCTGAGGTGCAGGCATTCACAATGGCATGACGTTTAGCAATAAAGGAGCAGTGAGGGGGTTATGTTTTTCCTGTGTTTTACCCCCCTCTGGTGGTAGACTTCTGTCACTGCAGGATTGTCATCCTCACTGTCATTAATGTGTTAAAAAAAACATGGTTGAGTTTTTAATGACCTGTTGTGTATATTTTGATTGTTTTCAGGTTAACTGCATCCTAGAAGCATTTGGTCATGCAAAAACGCAAATGAATAACAATTCAAGTCGATTTATTAAGTTCCTTTCCCTGCAATATTGTAAGAAGAAGAAGAATTTAATTAAAGGTAATTCATTATTATTTCATAAAAAATACAGGATTTTGAAAGTATTCAAAGTTCCTCAAGCCTCCAGGTTTGGGGTTCTGATCCTACCTCCATTCTGTGTGCGTGCAGTTCGCATGCTCTCTTCGTGCTTTCCTTGTTTCCTCCTCCTGCAGTTTTGGTCAATTGGCATTTCTAAATTGCGTGTGTGACTATACCCTGCAATGGGTTGGCACCCCATCCAAGGTGTACTTTAGCCTTGCGTCCTAAACTGTCTGGAATAGGCTCCAGGCTCCTCTATGACCCTGAGCAGGACAAAAATCTTTAGGAAGATAGATGGACCATTCATCGAGACATTCTAGTATGACCAATAGAGGGAGCCAGAGCTTCACTTAAGATGGAAGGTTTTGGGCAGCCCATTGCTCTGGCTTTTGAATGACAGTGCACCAGAGCGAATACTGGTTATAGTTTATCAGAAACAGTCTCAAATGAAGTATTTTTATGAATGAAAATGCAAGAAAGCCTTAAAAAACAGCAAGACAATTGTAGAGATGTGTGTAATGGCTCTATATAAAGGTTGTCCTGCTTTTGTGTATATTTTAATCGTGTGTGTGTGTGTGTGTGTGTGTGTGTGTGTGTGTGTGTGTGTTAAGCCCGAGTGTACACATATGCCCTGGAGAAGGCACGCCTTGTCTCCTCTTCACCTCACCAGCAGAACTTCTGCGTCTTCTATCTAATGGCTGAAGGCATGTCACCAGAGGAAAAGAGCACACTGCACCTCAGCAACATCCTGGCACACAGGTGAACAAATGACAGCAGCAACACTCCCTGTGACAAGAGACGTGCCTGACGCACTGGCATACATGGGCAGGAAGCACGCAGTCTTCAGTCACCACAACCAACTGTGTACATTTAGAGTCCGCGACATGAACCGTGTCCTGTGGATCAGAGAGAAAGGCTCCCTATTATGGCGGTGTGTGACTTTGCGGGTTAGGCCTCTGTGCTTGTGTCCGAAGGTTGTTGTTTTGAATCCTGCAGCCAGCAGAGGGACCATGCAGCCAGTGAGCCCTCGAGCACAGTCGTTTACCCCGATTTCTCCAGGGACACTAGACTCTGCACTCTGACCCCAAAAGCTGCTCCCGTCTGTATATAGAGAGCAAGAACAGATATACAAAAGCTAGCCAATTTTTAAAGCATAATTATAGTATTTGGTTCTGTTCTGTTACCAAGTTTTGTGAATGGGTGACAGCGGCCGTGTTTTCTTCTGCTTCAAGGTCAACTTTGCCTCAATAATCACTTGGCAAAGTACATTCTGGAGGTCGTCTGGTTTTTTATCAGTGCCTTACATGAGCTGCCCTCTTGAAGTGTAATGTTTAGCTTTCCAGTTAAGGTCCTGAGTGGGAGGCTTGAATTGTTCTCTTACTACCCCCACCAGGGTTGTTCAGTGGGGGGCTAATTCATGGGACTCACTCCCCCCCAACCCCACAGTATGAGGACTAACCACTGAATTGATCTGAAGAAATAAAAACTACCTGAAACAGCTTGTGTTAGAGAACTTTGGAAAGAGGGGAATGGCTACTGTTTACAATCTCTGGCCTCTCGAAGGCTACCAACATACTTTTACTGTGTTATCAACACATCAAACACGGTGACACATCTCTCTTGTACCCTGCACAAACAGCTGAGCATAAATGCTCAGCAGCTCCGCCCCCAAGCCACACCCAGACCACACCCACCTTCATTTGTTTTTACCTAGTTAGTGCAGTCTGTGATAGGGCTGGAGGGGAAACGGATAAGACGATAGGTGCTGAAGTGGCCTAAAAAGATGACCCGCATGAAGATTTCACCACAATTAGAAAATATATATGCAGGTTACATATTTCATGATAAATATAATTCAGCTGTCGACAAACAAATGTGACACTGCCATTTGTCCCTCTGCAGGTATTTGGCACACGGAAGCGCTGCAGAACGACCAGCAGCGCCTCCTAGTGCACAGGGCAAAGAAAAGCTGTCCGCACTGAAGCAAGCCTTGAGGGCAGTGGGCTTCCATGGCCTGGTAGGGAGGGGAGAGCCACATACATCCTGCTGTTGTTGTTGTTCTTGCTTGCTCCTGTGACCAGTAGGGGGTGCACTCACATGTCCACCCGTGTGAAGACTTGTCCCTCCCTGTTCAGGAGGTTGAGAACCTGTTTGTGATCCTGGCTGCCATTCTGCACCTGGGAGATTTGCGCTTCATGGCCCTGGCAGACTCAGATGTGTCACTCGTGGCTGACCTACAGCTGCTAGACACAGGTGAGGTGGGCCATGAAGGTGTCACTGTGGGACAGGGACAGGGCAGTCAGGCACATGACTACCCCACGTGTGCTTTTTGCTTTTTCTTTGGTCATTTCTTTTTTTTTGGAACAGCTCGACTATGTCCTCACACGGCTCCTGTCTGAGCTGGCAGAGGCAGACTCTGAAATCGTTCTGTTATGTAATGACGCGGGCGTTTTCCAGCGAGTCTGTAAACAACTGACGTCACAGCAGCCGTGTTGCTTGGAGAGGGAGCACAGGGTTCCGGCAGTTGTCAGGGTTACGTGATGTAACCGTTGATACCGTCACTGAGACTGACTGTATTTGCTTCCAGAGAACTCCAGCGTATCAGAGCATATTTACGGTAACACAAACAAAATAGTACTGGTGCAGAGAGACGAGCGTGAATGAGAATTTTGTTCAAGCGTGGCACTGGGTGCTAGTGAGTCACGTGATCTGAACATTTTTTTGCAGTGTCAGGTATGCTACAAGTGTGCCCCGAAGACTTAGGCTCCGCCCTCACATCGGACGTCCAGTTCTTTAAAGGTAACCCCCTCAGCTGTCCAGAGCATGGTATGTCCACGTTTGGAGTACTGGACGCATGACAACTAGGGACTTACTCTGGGTGTCTGACATAAGAGATGCACGGCGATCTAAGAACCTTCACCGTGCATTTTGATCGTGTGTCTGTCAGAATGACCAGAAACACCAAATGCACAGTTTGACAGTTTCTTATATAGGGTTTGTCTTACCGCTTGTCTCTTACAGGTGATATCATCACCAGGCAACGCACAGTGGAGATGTCCAATCACAACAGAGATCTCCTTGCCAAGTCCCTATACAGCCGTCTGTTTGGCTACCTGGTGAACAATATCAACTGCTACCTGAATGGCCAGGACGAGGGTTCAGGGTAAGGTGGACCGTATGGAAGGAGAGGAGAGTGGTGCAAATTCCTTCAAGGTTACCTCTAACATCCTCGGCAATGAATTTCAGGAACTCACAACGTAGCACTTTTGAAATGTGCTGATCTAACATATTACTCTGCGTTATTTATGTTTACCAATACGCAACGACAGATAGCATAGCGATATTTCTGAATGTCGTCACATCTCAGTCTGTCATAGCAGTTTGTTTTGGTGGAGTTTATGAATAACTCCCATGTCCAGATTTCAAAGGGACGGAATTGTTCGCCATTGACTTTGGCAAGCTTGAGTTATTCATCTTGAATGGGCTGAGTATCTCACTGTGCCAGTCTGCATTGTAACATCCTGATTAGTGGGCTGGCACCGGACCAAGCCCTTCAAACAACACAGCCCACAGTCCACACCTCCCTGAGCCTGCTCATCTGTCAGTGACCTCTGTACCAGTGACAGTCAGGTCATGAACCCGGCATCAGCACAGAGCCCTCGGCGTTTTGGTCCCAGGCCTTGCGGCCTGTTGTTCACCAGGCATGAACATATTAACAGAGAGATCCAGTGAATAAGTGACTGTGAAAAACAAGCAGAAACGGACGGCCACGCAACTGAGAAAAAATCATGACGCATGTGCACACGCAGATGGACACATGGTTTTGTTTATTGTATTAAGGGCAGCTTCCAAAGTGCTGGCCAGCTAGCTTGCATTCATTCGTCTAAAACCCTTGGCAGTCTTCTGGACCTCTGGGAACTTTCTAATATATTTACTAGTGAACAGAGCCCCAAGCCGTATTATTTCAACACAATGAGCAGTTAATGTTCTCCTGCATTATGGAGGCACAAGCTAACAGCTCAGCAGAGAGCGATATAAGCATCACAGAGCCGATCTCTAGACACCTCTAGCAGATATCAGGGATGAATGAGGTGGATATGACAGTACAACTGTCTTTAAGAGCTGAATTATTAAACAGTCGTTTTGGCTGGAAGTAACCGCACACACAACGATCCACTCAGTGCTACCACAGTCATGTCATTGCCCATTTTCTCACTTAAAATTCTGGGAGCCGTACTGAACCTCAGCATAGAAAAATGCCACGAAACACGTAAAGGAAAATGAAGCTGCCTAGATGCTTCTGTCTCAGAGTAATGCTCAGCAAGACTGTAGAGAAACTCTGAGTAAAACAGCAGAAATTAGCAGCATGTCTGAATCTCCTAAGCCAACTCTTTATTGGTCAACATACTAAAATGGGAGTTTGTCCCTAATGAATGAGCAACAGTGAGGAAGGGAGCCACCATATAAGATGGTCAGCAGCAGCAACATGGGTATATTACCGGGAGATAGACAGACCAATCATAAACCAGTGAGTCCTGCTCTGATTCAGTTCCTCATCTCTCTTTCAAAGGAATGCGGCCTTGGAGATCAGCATTCTCGACATCTTTGGGTTTGAGGAATTGCGGAATAATGGCTTTGAGCAGGTATGACGTCAAGCATCGTTCTTCAGTTTTCTGTGCTTATTTTGATTAAGTTGTGTTTGTCTTTGGCAGTTACATTACCATGATTCAGGAGCTGCACACGATTTAACACAATGTCAGTCATGTGAGGCATGTACCCCGGTTCACTGACTGCGGTGTGCATGGGCCTACAAGCCACACGAGCACACAATAAGGTCAAAAATGGCCACCCATTTAGGTGACTCTCAGTCCAGTTTCTCCTGAGAAGAGAGCCAGTTTTTCGGCAGCCATAAGAAGGCACTTACCATCTGGACCTCACAGATTTAGGTCTACTCCCCTTTTGGAATGGTTCCTTTTCCAGCTATATTTAAGCCTGGTTTTTCTTATGGATGTCTTCACGGGACCATAGTGCCATTTAGATGACAGCATGCAGTCACACTGTGCTTGACCAAATAGCCACAACATTAAAGTCATGTCAGGGCTATAGAATCATTCATTATAGATCGTTTAGTCGTTCCTGGAATGGTCACCACATCATCCTGAAAAAAGTCCTTAAATAGAGGCCTCTGGATTTCAGAAATTCAGCACTGTCTACTGTTAAGATGTTTTTTGAAGAGCCGTCCATTTTAAATACACATTGAGATCGCTTGTTTGCTACGTCACCACCACATAAACACATGCACACCATAACTGTGTAATTGTACTTGAAGATGTTTAACCATCAGTAACACAATAGTGCAAAGTGTGCGTTCGTACTTCTAAGAAAACGTCAGCCCGTAGCCTCTTGCAACAAAGCGTGTAATTGTATTTTAAGGGGAGAGCTCAGCCTTCGAGGGAAGCTTGATGTGGTTTTGACAGCCATTTATAGCCTGCTGGGAATGAAGACATTATCTTTGTGGTTGGCCTTGCTATAGGGATTACAATGAATGGAGTGCTGATCCCTTCTGCAGCTGAGCTGTGGAAACTCACAAAATTCCACCAAAAGAAACTCCAAACCTCTTGGAATTTTAAGAACCCTCCATGTTCCCACATCCCCGGGAAGAACGGCAGAGCTCCTTGTACTGCACAGATGGGCATTTTGTTACTCTTGGTGAAGATTCATGTGACATTACAGTGGATCTACCAGTTGTTGATTATAGAGAATTTCCCAGGTGTTACTTTCAAAGCATGTTTGTGAATGGGTTTCCATTGCCTCAGTTGACTTAGGAGGCAAGACACATTGGAAAGTCCTCGTGCCAAACTGCCTTTGCCTGTGAATAGCTTCATTGTTTGTTATTCCATAAGGCCCCCTAGCAAGACAGAAATGCACAGAGCCAGATTACCAGAGGCTCACAGTTGAGGAGGAGTACTAGGCTCACACGGAGGGCTGGGCAGGTGTTTCTGACAAGAAACCGTCTTTTTATTGCTTTGTCTCACAAAATGATTCTGGAAGACCTCTGTGACAGAGTAGAGATAGCAGAGTAAATATATCCCTGTACCACCCACATCCCCAGGGACGTTCTAGGAGATATCACTTCAGCAGGTTTTCAGTCGGTTTCTGTTTCTGACTCCATGAGCTATCAAAGATATTAGTAATGGCAAAATAGGCCACTTCACTGCATATGCTGCTCTGCTGAGGTTGCCGTTGTCTGCCTCCCTCCTTCTTCATTACGGTCTGACCATGTGGGAGTGGGAAGTTCACATGAACCTTGATTACCCCATCACCTCTGATCCCCCACTTCATTAGAGGTGATTGGGGGCAGACCAAAGCCAAAACTAAAGACTGTTTCAAAATGGGTGCACAAAGAGAAGGATTTAACCGGAACAGAATGGAAATTTGAAGAAATGGATTTAATAGCAAAAGGGAAGATGTGTAACCTCCAATGATGTCTGTAAAGTGAGTAAACAGTGTGATGGTACAATGCAAAGCTAGGTGGGGCTACTCTCCCGCTGAGCATTATGGGTCTGCTTTCTTCATGAGGGATGTGGCTGAGGATTGTGGGTCTGCTCTTTGTCTTTGGATTTCTGGTCTACTCTGCCCTGAGGATTATGAGTATATTCTCTCTTAAAGGGCCGTTGCTCTGCTCTTCACCTGAGGAACATAGAACCACTCTCATCCTAAGGGTGGTGTCTGATAATAGTTTCCATGCTGTTATCACTCTTGACTATTGGGTATATCCAGGAGTTAATCACTATGTCTCCTTCCAGGTAACTGACCCAAACACAGAAAATAAGGCTCCTTATGCATTCTATAACATTATTGTCTGTTTCTGATCCCCTCCCCCATTACAGATTAACACACACTAATCACATCAGCAATCTCATTTAAACCTGAGGTGGGATTGTAAGGTTGTGAGAGAAGCAATTTAAAAGTTATCACAGAAAAATTGCCTGGTGAGGCATTCATGTCTGTGTGCATCTTCTGACTGTGACTTTGATAGCCAAAGTAGTTCATGTGGATCTCTGTTTATCCATAGGAGAACCACATCTTTCAGCATTTTGTAGAGTTGTGGTTCTTTGTCTGGGCCTCACCTGTGATCGAGAACACAGAGGGAAAAGCGTGCCTGTATGGTGGAGTTCATTCATAACAACACACGGTAGAATGTTCTACATCCCTCCAAGATTCATTATCTCTACAGTAACGACAAGAGAATCAACGCCTTTTACTGTAAAGAAGGCTGTGTTCTAATTGGACATCATGGCTGGATATTCGTCAAGGATGTGTCAGTTGTTTGGTTCCGTGGTGACCGTGGCAGGAATCAGTTATGGTGACTCTCCAGCTGTGCCTATTCTACCCTTGGGGGGGCTGTCCTGTGGACGTGCTGTTTTTCAAAATTAGTTTCTTGAGAAAATAAGGGAGGAGGGCCATGTTTCTGTTCCAGACCATGACACTATGTTCTTAATTAAAGAGCAATTACAGGCCCTTTGCACACACTCACATTCCCGGCCTCCCCCACAGCCCTGGAGGGTAATGCAACTGGGGCGGGAAGAGGAAGGAAGATATTGATGTCCTGTGGCAGTGATACAGCGTCACATCCCTACTACAGAAATGTGGCATCACAGATTCTCCAAAATCCAATTCAACAGAACTGATGGGAAAACACCCAGGGGGGCTTCTGGGTAATCGTCACCCTGGGGTCGAATGTCAACAGGAAACGAGAAAAACTTAGATCTCTGTCACGGAAACCTAATTTCACAAGATTTCTATTTCATTGGTACACATTAATGTTTTATATGTAATGGGCTGTTTTAGTGAGGCAAATGTGCTTGGATTTTTATGCAGCATTTTGGAGGCTGCGTTTTCTTATTTGGTGTATACTAAAGGATCTTGTGCATAGCATTAGCTGTTTCCAGAGTACTGTTTCTTTTACTCTGTGATTGCTTGAGTCTCTCCTGTAATTTATATCCGGACTCTCCCCTGAGAATTCCCATCGAAATGTCGTACGCTCGCTGATCTCTGTGTCTGTGCGCACACACATATATTCTTGGCACAGCTCTGCATCAACATGACCAACGAGAAAATGCATCGCTATGTCATGGACCTGCTCTTCCTTCAAGAGCAGACAGAGTGTCTGCAGGAGGCCATCACCGTGGAAACGTCATGCTGCCGTGGTAACAACTCTGGAGTGCTGGATTTCTTTTTCCAGGTGCCAGTTTAAAATGGCCTAAACAATAATAACCTATACATAAATATGCTTTTTAAAAAACTGTGTTTTTCTGTGGCTTCAATAATGAATGCATTTGTTGCCTCTTTTCCCAGAAGCCTCAAGGCCTGCTTGCAGTCCTTGATGAGGAGAACCAGGCCGTGTGTCCATCTGAACAGAACCTCTATAAAACGCTCCAGAGCCAGCTGCTCACAGCCAATGCCAATGGCATCTTGTACTGTGCCAAGGATGGAAACGGCAACCCTCCGCCCAAGGACCAGGGGCCGTCCTTCACCGTCACTCACTATGCAGGCCAGGTGAGTGGGCGGTGGCTTCGAGGAGGTGTTAGAGTGAAGGAGCGATAGACGTGGAGGTTGTAAACATGGAGGAACAGATCGTGCTGAGGCCAGACGGGTGGTGCACTTGAGGAAGGAAAGAGCCCAGCTGAACCCTGGATACTGTTCTACCTGCTCCCCTCCCGCCACCAGCACTGGGCTTAACATCAGAGTGAAAAAAGTCTAAACAAAGCACGTGTTGCCCCTTGAAATTTTAAATCATATTATGTCAGTATGTTTTTAAATAAACCAGTGCTGCTACGGCTCCCCCACTTATCCATGCCCCCAACCAGTTTACGTTAACTATTAGATAAAGCAAGAGCCTGATAAGAGCAGGAAGGGGCAGTAATGGGTTAACCTTTAGAATCCACCCCCCCACACCCCAGCGGTTCATGCACTCCTGGCGGTGTTTCCCAGCCCTAACCTTTAGCACACAGCCTGATGCTTTCCGAAGACATGAGCATCAGTGTGTGCGTCTGCCTGCCTCGTCTCGTCGGGGAAGACGCAGCCTTGTGGGCCAGCTGTCTGTGCCGCTTGGCTGTCGACAGCATCGCCCGAGGGCAGCTGATTACTCGTTTGTCCTCGTCTCTTAATCATAACAGAACGTGCAAAACAGGCAGCCCACAGCTGTCTTGGGGGCTGGGAAAATTCTGGGAATGGGTATAGGGGCTCCATTGTGTCTCTTCCACGGTGTCATCTGCCGTACACCTCAGCACCCGCATGCCAGCAGATCAGAAAGATGACTAACAGGTGCAAGGCAGGGAGGGAGGGGTGTGACTTGTTGATGTATCTTTCTGGTTGACAGGTGACCTATGACCTCACTGGCTCACTGAAGAAAAATAAGGACGCCCTGCCCCAAAACATCCTCCTCGTAATGAAATGTAAGCTATTCTTACTCTGAGCCCTGGTGTCTATGTCATCCAGAGAGTCATTCTAGACCTTTTGTCCTCCATGTTACTGCAACTGCTCAGTTTAAGTCCTTAGTCAAAATAAACACGGCCCAGGCCCCTTGTTCACAACAGACCCCGTGATGTCACTCAGCCTGGTTTGCTTGACACAAATCTCAAAAGGGTCCATCCAGCCGCTTATTTAAAAGCACAGGTTTTGTATGCAGAGAAACTTACGCAAACCTGCAGAAAAAATACAGGTACGTGGATACTTCTGCTAAAAATCTACAAATCTGAAATGATGAAAAGAAGTCATAGCAAAATTAGCATTGTGTTACATTATAAGACTATACAACAGGCTAATGCTAAGGGCCTTGACGTCAACCTCTGGTGTCCTGGTCAGCTTCAAATCCAGATGCTTGGCAGGTAATTGAAACTGTTGGTTCGTCTGTTACCAAGCCTGGGCCCATGGGTGTTCCACAGCATTAACTTAACACTGAGGGAGCATTGTAGATTTGCGCCAGATTCATGACTCATTGCACGGAGGCTCCAGGAAAGTGTCAGAGAGTCCAAGACGCCCCTCCCCAAGCCAAATCAATCTACACTCAATCCACACTTAATACCCACTCTCCAATGCACAGTCTATCCTTCTTCCAGGTGAGGGGTCTCTTTAGGAGGTGTTTAACTATGTTACCCTACCACTGCGCAGGACTTCTGTGAGACAATCAGGTCTGGCGCCTGGCTTAATGAGCGCTGAGGTCAGAGTTTGTTTTTGTTCTGCCAGCCAACTCATCAGCATCCACACTAGTGCTGGTTATTTGTGCGTCAGTCAACGGCCTGGAGAGAGGCTGCTTTCAGGTCCTGCGACTGGGGTTGGGCTGCACTCCTCAATGGGCCCATTGTGAGACGGCCCTGCATCGCCCGCTATCTGGACCGATTGTTTATCCCAGTAAATGCACCCCTCTTCCTCCCCCGGCACAGCTAGCGAGAATGTGGTCATCCATCAAGCATTCCAGAGCAAGCTGACGCAGACCGGGTCACTGGTACCGCCTCAGCAGCGCCTCAAGGCGCTGGGATTCAAATCGGCTTTGCTGCCCCAGAGAGTGATGGCACTCAGCCCTGCCCGGGAACCAAAGAAGTATATGGAAGTCAGTAAGGTGCTGTGTCTCGCAGTGGGGAGTTTTGGGGACTGGGTGGGGGATGGGGGGGGTGAGGTTGCAATAGAGCCTTGTTTCATTGCTAGGCTGAATTGTTGTGGTCCAGTCACACTTTACGGCATTTCACACACGGACCCTTACATGGGACAGTGGGTGGCTGTTTGACGTAACCGAATACTTTCTGTGTCAGTTGCTCTGTGACTTTTACAACATTACACGTCAGAGCTCGATTTGGCTTCTAAGTGCATCTCATGGCCAAACATCCGCCTTATCTTATCTACAACTGTCAGCTGAGGTGTCTCTCAAAGGCCACTATTTAAATTACAACTGAAATGACCCCAGTTGGAGGGTATATTTGTGGTGTGTTGACACCACAGGCTTGCTCCTCTCTTTGCTGTGGGCACAAACATAGATGAACAGATCAGATATCCAGGTCATATCCGAGTGTAATGTCTGCAAAGTCATGAACCCATCACCCTTTCTACTCCACGGTTTTCGCTTTTCATCAGAAGCGAGCGCACAGTTCCACTGAATCTGTTTATTAGTTAAAGTTGATGATAACATCTGTTCCTCTTTCCCCCCATTTTAAAGCTCCTAAAGACAAAGGGAGGGACCTCATTCTCCGTTCTGCAGCGGTTCGAGCGCCGTGGGCCCGTCACCATGGCAGCCCAGCTCAGGGTGAGAGTGTGGGCGGGCTGATGTGGAATAATCTTCCATATGAGAATCCTGCCATAGACTGTGATACCTGGGGCTAATGTACAGGTGGTTTTTGTTTCTGCTGTTAGTAGTTTGGTGTCATTAAGGGGCTAATCTTCTGCCAGAAGAACAACTGCAGCTTTGACATGTGTGTGTCAATATTCTCGGGGCAGCAGGGAGCCACAGGGCATCACAACATACTTCCAGGAGCCTCCCACTTGGCCTGTACTTAATGGACCTTAGGCAGCTGTCTCAGTTCTTCTGTACAGTATTCTCCTGCTCCGTGTGACCGTATCATCCCAAACACAAGATGACTTCATCCGAAACACGCTGACAGCCACAAGCCACATCAAGCAGGCTTCTCTTGCAACAGGCTTTGACCAGGTTCCTGGAAATCCACTGCAGTCTGATCTCTTCTGTGAAAGGAACTGAGTATAATTAGGACTTACCAATATACTCGTTTCATTATATAAATAGCTCAAGGATACAAAAATAAACCAGCCCAAGCAATGATGAATTAACCCAGTAGTGGATTGTATTTTATTACAGGGCTAACAAACCTCTTGACCTTATCTCACTAATTATCGTTGATTGTTTTTTCTCTAAAGATTATTGAAGTTTGGATTGTTTTTCAATAGCGTAAGTCAGGTCTGCTGTGTGTACTGTAAGCCCAGCATTATTGAGTAAATGTCCATGATAGACTATACATTTATCTGTAATGGCTCGATGACTGTGCTCCCAAATAGCTGCTCTGATTGAGATGGTGACATCACCAGCCGGACTTTTAAACACATTGTTTTTTTTAAAGCATTGATCTTGTATGTCTATTTTACCAGAATGTCACAGCAGAGTCTCCCTGGATGTGCTGTAGGAAGTAGTTTGAGCTTCTTTAGATATTTGAAATGTGAGGTGGGGGGGATTGTTTTGATAGGAGTTTTCTTTAAAGCACAGGTTTCACCATTGTTTGTTTGTTTTTGATTTTTTGCCCCAGAACTCGCTCTTCGAGATCACCAGCAAACTGCAGGGCTCGACTCCTCATTTTATTCAGTGTGTCAGACCCAACAGCACCAGACAGCCGGACTCCTTTGATAGCCTCCATGTATCCACTCAGCTGCAGTACGTGGGGATTCTGGACATGGTCCGAACCATCCACTACGGATACCCAGTCCGCTTGCCTTTCGCTAGTTTCCTGACTCGGTGAGCTCCACCCACTAAACGATCAATGTCATCACAAAAACATGAATCAGAACAGTACTAACAAAGTCAATCTCACTGGCACTGGTCTTTTGCATGTTTTTAATGATTGTTTATTTGCAACCATGGGCCACACTTTTTTGTTTTAACCCCAAGCAGAAGGAAAAATTTAAAACACACTGTACATTCTCAACGCACAGTAGGTTGACCTGGAACCAGGTCTGCTCAAACTCACTTGGAGCGAGAGGGCTTCTAGCAGTGGTTACATTCCCAGCAGAACTATACTTCTGGTGCCACTGGTGATGTTGCTGTCAGGCCCATCAGTATGACCTGAAATCTCGGAACTCAAAATCGACGTACCCCAGGCTCTGTCATGTGCCTCCTCCCCTACTGCTACTCGTCTTTTTCTGGAAGACATCGGAAGACTCCAAACACCCCAGACAAAATAGGACTGCCTTCATTGCCATGCTCGTTGATTCCCGTCTAGCATAATTTGCTCTTCACACCTCTCCTTTCTCCCATTGCTGTTCCTCCCACCCTGCAGTAATTAATCCGATGGATGTGGGTCTCATGTTAACAATCTAAGCAGATTTTCATGGCAGTCAGCACAAGGTGCCATGGTGTGAATAGTAAACATAGCTAATCTCCCCTGCGTGGTCTCTATTCCATGATGTTAATGTCCTGCAGAGACTCATGTATTGATAACACAACAGGCTACAAATTCAAGCTCCTTGTTCATTTCCAACAGGCTCTCGTGCATCATCACCTCTTCCAAAACATGGCTGGAACACTAGCAAAGCTACGTCTACTTTTATTGTTTAACCACCTTTCACAGTTGCTGCATATATTCTAGAAAGAGAGATGGTCATGTTGCCAGTTTGATAACTGGCCTTGTGATTGACTTTGTGCTGCCTTGCAAGGGGTAACTGAAAGCAGCATCATAGTGCTCTTTCAGGAATCAGAGGAATGAAATGTGAAGCAGCCGTGACTACACACTGACAGGGATATGGGACTTCTCGTCCTCGCCACTTAGTGATGTGACATGTCAGATCGTCTGTCCCTTAACCTCCCGATGAATGGTCATCCTCAATGCCCTGTCAGGTCAAAGGTCACATCGTGTGCCAGGCACCTTTTGAGTCAACACACAGCATATAGTGTGTTTAACACTGAGGCATATGAGACAATCAGCTTAGACGGCTGTAAATGGGAATAAACAACATAGAGAGTCAGCCGACTCCTAGTGTTCTTGATCCGATGTGGTGCTCTGGTCCAGGTCTACTTCATTTAGTGTAAGTCAACTCATGGCCAAGTAATGCCTTTTTACTCAGATTGAAAAATGCAAAAGAGAGAGTCTCTGACGTATGGTTTGGAAAAACAGGGGGGCAGGGCGGCGTCATGTGGAGTCACATAGGGATTGGAGTAAGGCATTGTGTAAGGAGTTCTGTATTGAGTCACATAGGGAGTTGGGTAAAGAGTTGCATACAGAGTCAGGTAAGGAGTTGGGTAAGGTGTCGTATAAGGAGTCATGTATGGAGTCACGTAGGGAGTTGAGTAAGGAGTTGTGTACAGAGTCAGGCAAGGAGTTGGGTTAGGGGTTGTATAAAGAGTCATGTACGGAATTTGGTAAGGAGTCGTATAAAGAGTTGGGTAATGAGTCCTGTACAGAGTCAGGCCAGGAGTCCTGTATGCAGTTTCCAGGCCAGCAGGTGATTGGCCTTGAATGGGGTGTCTGTCGATCCGTGGCAGAATGAGGATGGCAGCCTTATACGTTCTTCATTCTTTCTTATACCTCCCCACACATTAGGATAGAGCAGGTTAATTAATTAATTGTTATTATTAATTCATTTATTGCTCTTCACGATGATGGCTTGTCATTTTTAAATTTGTCTATGTAATAAAAATTACAATAACCAAACTTTGTAGAAGGATTTTCATATTTGTGTTACAAAGAAAACAAAACAGTGAAGTATTATGGTCTGTTCAGGCACCTTCATTGCATTAGTACATTCCAGTTATAGTAAGGGAGGACAATATTTCAAATACAATATGGTTATATGGCTGTATATCTGTTACTGTTTAATCACATTGTAATTACCTGACTGCCCTCCATCCTTATGACTAAGTGATCTCATCTTCATGGGTGAGATTCACAGTTTCTTCTTGTTTTATGAGCACCTGCCAGCTTCGTTCTGATGTAGTCAGGTATCGTTATCATAGTGGGGAGAGAGAAGCACTATTCTGTTTACTGCAGGACCCTCCCCCTTGGCTTACACTCTACTTCTGCAGTCAAAGAACGGCATCATGTGGCACTGTACAGAAAATTCTCAGCTTAGAAGCAATTGGACGGGTTGAGGAGCTCTGTCAAGCCCCACCCTCATCATGTGAAGCCCTGACCCTCAGTCTGATAAGCCTAGTCCCACACTAGTGTGCAAGGTCCTCTTTGAATTCATTTGTTATTCTCTATAATACAATATATATTTTCTTTAAGTGGAGCCCAGGTTTCTAATGAAGAGACACTCTAAATGCATCACACAGACGCATACACACATATTTCAGTTATACATCACTAGTTGATATTTCGGATTCCTGGTACTGAATGAAGGCATTTATATGCATCGTGCTGAAGTCAGTGTCACAGGTTGGCACTGAAACCTCACCATGCAAAACTAATCCATGTAAAAGCAGACTCTGAGGAAGAAGATGTCTTCCCCTTTAAGAGAGGCCTGTGTCATTTTGAATCATACCGACTGGCGTGAGAATGACTTTAGTGGCCTTAGGTGACGCCAACATTATCGGATGTTTAGGGACTTGTCTTAAGTCTCTGACCTTTGACCTCCACTCACATGAGGTGTGAGCCTTCGGTACGGTGTCATAACCCCACCCCGTCAATTGGTGAGCCCTGCTGTCGCAGCAGTATAGATAACAAGGCAGCGTTTGCTGGACCGTTCACATACTCCACAGTCCAGGCACTAACTGTGCTATTTATATGATTCTCATTAGCTTGGCCTTCGGTCAGCAGATGTCTGAGACTAAAGCATGAACCTGGGAGAAAATGGCAAACCGTGCACCTTCAGAATTTTCTCACTTGGTCTTAGTGCTGTCCTGTGCTCTGCTCCCTTTTAGCGTGCCTGGCTCAGCAGTGCTGAGTTATCAAGACCGTTTTCAGTCATCACCTTTCCATTTCCTGTCCTGACAGATACAAGGATCTGGCGAATGCTATTCTGGGAGATGGGGAGTTATCAATAGAAGACAAATGCCGTCACATTCTCCAACATTACAAGCTTCAGGGATGGCAGGCAAGTGCCCGGTAACCTTCTTTCTTAACACTGAGTCGCCACATGTCTTTGAGGCTCTTTCATGAGGCAGATCTGCAGGGACTCAGGCATACCAAGGGTCATGTGACGTGAGTCAGACCGCTCTTCCTTCAGCTGCTTGTTGGTTAGCCCAGAGTTGTGTGGTTCAGTGTGGCACTTTGATTTCTCCTAAGCCATGGTACTTTCAGCTTTTGAGAGGGATTCAGTCCGAAGTTGTATCCTTGTCCACCTGACCCATAAGTTCTGTGACTTCTCAGGAAGAGGATTCTGGGAATGAGAACATTCTGCTGCAAATTAGTTTTTGTTCTCACAGACCTGGAGTTGCACTAAAATCTGGATAATGCTGATACTCTGTGTACTTGTCCATGCTTGTGCCTTTAAACGCTTGGTTCACACACAGAAAAACACATCTTGAGCTGCCAGTGTCTGTTTGTTGCTTTCACCATGCACAATGGGTATTTTGTTGCTGCCAGAAAGCTGCATAAAATCTGGTATGCAATGTAGGTCTGTCTAATGTGCTTGTATTTCAGGTTGTATTACAGGTCTCTTTAATGTGTCTGTGTTTCAGGATGTAGGTCTTTCTGGGGTGTTGGTACTTGTCTACTACTTCTGTCTCTCTCTTCTTAATAATATGCTTTAAAGAAAGAAACTAGTTCAACTGCGGGAGCCAATGTGGTACAGATGTTAAACAGCTGCAATCCCAAATCAGACAGAGGTAGATGATCTGGTGAAATTGTTTGCTGTCAAGCATGTCACATGGCACAGATGAAAGGTTAGTCTTCAACTGTGGTTTGCTGCTTGATGATAACAGCAGCACATCGCTCTCCATATTGTCTTGCTTAACGGGAATGGTTGCTGTGTCTTAAGGAGCGGAGTTCCGGGCCCTGACCACTGGGGGGCACCAGGATGTTGGTAGGGGCTGGCGCTTCATGGGGTGGTTTCCCTGGCAGGGATTCCCCTCTCACTGCTGCACCGGCAGTTGCCCCCAGGCCATGTGGCGGGTGCTGATCAGTCCCTGCTTTGTTTTCATGCAGAATCTCAGCTGCGAGAGGCCATCCCTGTCCCTTGTGCTAATTGCATGTTGTTTATCTCTTTTGGGATGCTCAGAAAATGAGAGGGGAAAGGCTCAAGCCCACACTCAGAAGGGCCGTCCTTGCTGCTTCACACTGCTCTCCCTGCCTCCTCCAATGCACTGGCAGAAGCTCCTCTCAGGCAGTTTTTAACAATTGGAAGCAAGCCTTACCTGGCCATCCGAGAGCCCTAAAGTCTTGCCACAATATGTGTATCAGAGACCAAGGCATTGAGCCTGCTGCCCCATGCTTGAGCGTGTAGCAGCTGCCTCGCTAATCAGGAGAGCCTCAACGCCATATGTCTCACCTCCAGCAGAGAAGCTAGCAGTGGAAGGGAAAGCAGTTTCAGACATCTGAGGCCTGCTGTGAGGATAACTTTTCCTCAACTCCAGACCCTTAATCCCCCAGTGGGTCAACAGCCACTCCCCCTCTTTCAAAGCTCCCCCATTTCCCCAACCTCTCCAGAAGGATTATTGAGAATTGAAAGGTCCTATGGCACAATTCAAGCCTGAGCTTTCAACTAATCTGCTGCCAGTACGCCGGAGTGAATGAGATCATCGAGATTAAGACAGAAAGAGAAAGAAAAGAGGAGAGAAGCTATGGAAACACAAGCCTTTACCAAGCCTTATTGGGGGTATTATGCTTCAATCAGCAACACAGCCAATGCAAAAAAAAAAAAGGGAAACAAGATTTATTTGGATCATTGATAATATCAATATCATGCTATTGTCCTAAAATAAAGAAAATGGTTCAGATCATGATGATAATTTGGCCTTTTTGGCTCAGACATCATTGATCTTAGGAAAAGTAATATGATTGATTCAAAGGTCAATTCTGAACCAGTGGGTAAAGCCTTTGTGTACTAAAACCGCACACAACGAGATGAGATGGCATGTTCACATGTCGCCGTGTCCTCCTTGTTTCTGCTGTCCCCTCCTTTGCATGGCTCCTCCAGATGGGTCACAGCAAGGTGTTCCTGAGGTACTGGCAAGCTGACCATCTCAATGACCGTTGCCATCAGCTAAACAGAAAGGTCCTCATCTGTCAGAAAGGTACTGACACTGCCATCTTTGGTGCACTTACTTTATGCCATTGTGGAGAGAATCACGTTGTAATTTTATCATTTTGACAGACGTATGTCACCTCAGGAAGCACGTTCTGAATTTGTATTCATTCCTTTTGGTATGCTTGGGAGAGCATGTGTGTCTGTTATTCTTTCTCTGTGTTTGTACGTAAAGTTGTGTGTGTTTGCTGCAGTGGTTCGGGGCTGGCTGGGCAGGAGGCGCCATCGAGTCATGGTTCGAGAGCGACAGCAGCAACGGGATCAGCAACCCGGCCAGGTGCAGAATTTCCTACAGGGGGTTGAGGACCTGGGCCTACAAGCCTACCACAGCTTGGTTATCCAGAACGCTTCCGACATTGCTCGTCACCATGACCATCGGCGAGGACAGCTTGGCTCCGCCCACCTGCCCGAGAGACCAGAGCCACTGGGAAGGGAGGAAGAGCCACCCAGGAGGTAAGCAGAAGTGGGGGGATGGGGGAGCCGAGGTGATGGAACTGACATGTTCACAGCAGAAGGAGTGGGGCTCGTAAACAGAGGGTCGAAAGCGGCATTAATGTCAGCCAAAGAGCTTGCGACAACAGCTGAATACAAGCCCAGTGGTTCTGGGGTCAGGGGTCAGCAGGTGATAACCTCACACAGTGTTAGCTGTATGGCTAACACAGCTTTATAAACCAATTATATGTCCTATGGATAATAAAATCTTATCAAAGCAGGGGTGTTGTGTGTGTGTCTGTACTACTTAGAACATAGTTCATCCCATCACAAGAAATATTGTGTTGGCTGGGTGTCCAGCTTTGGGAGAGTGCTCAGTAAAGTTTGCCTGATCACCACACCAGGTGAAGCAGGCTCCGGTCCATCCACCTACGCCTGTAATACTGTTCTCAGGACCCTATTACTGTTGCTGTGTGTGTGTTGTCCGTGTGAAGACTGCTGTTGAAAATGTTGTTCAGTTGCTCCTTTGTGCACGCCTTCCACCCATTCCCACCTCACACAAACCGATGTGAGTCGCAGGCCCATAGGTGTGCTGCAGGGTGCAATGCTGGGTCCCTTTGGATTTTTCACTGTTTGTGCCAAGCTGGGTTTTGTGCTTTGGAGAGACACAGCATCTTGGTATCCAGCATCAAGGAATAAATTGGGATTCTACGTTCATTCATTTTTTTTTTTTACTTGCTCTATTTAAAACATTTTAATTAGCAGCACTGTCACTTTGGATGGGACAGCTGTGAGTTGGCTGGCTTTTGAGAATGCAATTACACAGTGGGATGAAGAGATGAATTGCTGACTGATTTTAGCCCTACCCTGTCCTCCATCTAGGTTGGACATCTGCTAAATCTGCTGTTTCTGCCCCCAGGATAGGAGGGGCCAGATTGGTTGTAGGAGGGATGTCAATCACAGCCCAGTGGTAATAAGCACATCACTGGCCTGACAGGGTCTGAGGGGTGTGCTTGGGAGCCAGATCAGGGTTTTTTTTTTTTAAATACTAAAGATCTTTGCTTTAACGCCGCCCTCCCCCACTGCCCAACAACAGATGGTAGTCCCAGATAAAGAGGCTGACATTAAACTGGAGGAAGATACAGGGAGTGAATTTAATTAAGCAATTCATATTTCTAAAGAAGCTGCTCGTTTGCCTCATTGAGGATTTGGTTTAGAGTCATTTGTTGTATGTTAATTGCTGGAAGTGAGAGAGATGCAGATTTGTTGCTGCTGTTGTGAATAATGCGGCATGTCATTTAAACAGGGCCCCAGACAAGGCCGGGAAGGGCAGCGAAGGCCATGCTTGTGCACGGGACCGTCCTCTCAAACATTTCCGCTCTAGCTCCATGTCCACCCCTGTGACTGCGGACTTGGTACTTTCCACCGGGTTGTCGGTTAAACACCCCTCCCAGCTGCTAGCCGGCACAGACGAAGGAGGGGGCGGGGGCAATCTGTCGTCGCCACGGAAACAGCCTCCCCCCAAGCCCAAAAGGGACCCCAACACACGGCTGAGTGCTTCCTATGAGGCTGTGAGCGCCTGTCTTTCTATGGTGCCGAAGGATGCCCAGGCTGACGGTCAGTTTTCTACCTCCAACCTGGTCTCCCTTCATCTGCTTGCTAGTTCAAGAGCAGCTTTGCTCAAGAGCCATCATATGGTTGAGATTTCGGACATGTAAAAGGGCTATAATCTCAACAAGGCTGACATTTTACATTGAGTTTCCCGTTCTCTTTGTAGCTCTTTCAAAGCCTCGCCCGCACAGCGATGACTACAGCACCATGAAGAAGATCCCACCCCCAAAGCCCAAGCGGAGCCCCAACACCAAGCTCACAGGCTCTTACGAGGAAATCTCTGCCACACGGCCCACGGAAGTCAAGCTGTCTTGCTTCTTCAGGGGGGGCCACTGCCATGGGCCCATCCAGAGAGTGGCATCAGCTGATGGTCCCCATGGCAGTGTCCTCAGCCTCTATCGCTCCCAGGAGGATGATGTCTACATGGAGATGGTGGGCCACCCCAACAGTACCAGCCTGGTTGAGGTGGAGAGCCCGGAGCAGGGTGAGGCTGTCTATGAGGAGATGAAGTACTTCCTGCCTGAGGAAGGTGCTGTTTTATCGGAGGCCGTACTGATGAAGCCTGAGGGACTTAATCCCCCCCACCCTATGGAGGGTAAAAGGCTGGTGCCACCAGAGGTCTGTGTCCCCTGTGGCCCAGGCGGGTGGCTACCCAGCAAGGATGGTCCCTGCGACATCCCCCCACCTTTTCCCAACCTATTGCCCCATCGGCCCCCTCTTTTGGTTTTCCCACCATCACCAGTCACCTGCTCACCTGCCTCGGATGAGTCGCCCCTCACGCCGCTGGAGGTAAAAAAGCTGCCCATGCTGGAGCCGGGTCTGGGCTACGTTGCTCAGGGGGAGGCGGGAGGCCCCATCTCCCCCCAGTATGCCCGACAGAGAGCCGATTCCACCCCCAGCCTTTCAGTTTTCGTGCCTGACAAAGCCACGCCCCCACTCCCTCCCCCCCCGCCCCCTCCTCCTCCATTCCTGCCATCGTATAGGCCCCCCTCCCACTTCCCCTTCCCCCCCGAGGCTGCTGGGCCACACCTGACCCGCGCGGCATCCGTGGCCACCGCCGAACACTTCAGGGCGGCCCACAAAAGCGGACACGCTTCAGCAGAGGCCCCCGCAGGCTCTGGAAAGCCCCCCCACTCCCCAGTGAAGACTGGCTGGCCGGAGCCGAGACGTGCTCACTCCTGCTCGTCCTCTCCTCTGCTGTTCAACCCAGTGGCCACGCGGCCCTTAACCAGCCCACTGGACGAGCTCGCCACGCTCTTCAGCTCCGGCCGAAGCCTGCTGCGCAAGTCTGCTGCAGGCAAGAAGATCCGCGAGCCGGGTCAGTGAGCCTGCTTTACGCACACGCAACCTCACGACCTGTACCACGCCCCCCCATCAACTGTTTCATCGTCCATGTGCAGACCACGCCCTAATCTGCAGCACAACACTCCCTTTGTAAAGCAGCTCTTATTTGAATTCAGAAAAATGCATCTTGCCTTGTGTTTGTCTTTTTGGAATTGGGTGGTTCCTGCTGAACGTGTTTTCACTTTAAATTCTGAGCTGCATATATTGAAATTCTCCTTTTGGACACATCTTCTCATTTGCATGCACAGCTGTTGGTCACTGTTCATTCTTTTGCTTATTGGAAACACATTTTAATGCATATTTTGCGGCCAGATAGAAATCAGCTTTATTCTGTATAAAGAGGCCGATCATCATCGAACGACAAACATAAACATTCGCAGTAAATGTCAACAGGGTAAGTGAAACCGCAAAGTGAAATGTAACAGCTGTGTCTGATTCACTGTGCATTGTGAAATTCCCGGGGAGCGTATGGATTCTGTCGTGTTTAAATATAAGCATCAATGCTTGGCCACTTTCAGAGTTTTGCTTTGGCTAAAGATATCCTCAGATGTTCTGTATGAGCAAAATCCAGACATCCTGGCATTTCAAGTAGAATTGTCACAGAAGACAGTTTGTACAGGTCTGACTTTAAAGCACATCCACTCCATATCAAGATCAGAGTTCACATTATTGATAGCTGATGCCTAGATTCATTTTCAGCTGCTGTGTTGTTAGCTGAAACCTGGAAAATCCAACACAGCACAAGAGCGTAGTTGTCTCTGTGTCTTATGATCTGTAACGCAGTGGACTGATGTTTTATTTGTCTTCCTTTTTTTTTCTCTGTTTTATGAAAAGATGCATGTTGAATGTGCCACGAGTCGTCTCATTTAAGGTCAGGGGAACTTTTGTTTTTTTCCTTCCTTCTTCATGAATGGCAGCTCAGTGAGCACGCTCGGCTTGTCACGTGCGTCAGCCGCAGCCCCAGCCCCAGCGTTGTCTTACTGCACCGCATAAGTTAATGAATGAAGTCCCGTTGGGGGCCCCAGAGGAGGGATTGGTGGTGCATTTTCAGGTGCCCGCCAGGCACGTTTTAATGCCTCGGGTTTCAGGCATTGTGACGGGGGGAGGTGGGGTCTGGGCAATTGTGGGTGCCACCCCCACACACACACATCATCTTGTGCTTCAGTTGTGTTGTCAGTGTGTGGCTTGAAGCTTTTACTACTCGTAAGTTACCCTAGTCTGATCAGTCTGATCCTCGTTACGCTGGCTAATTTCTCTCGAATTTGAGTGGCTGTAGGTGCTGCACACTCTTGGTCCTCATCTGCATGTTGTTGGGTTCCTCATTCTGGGTTCAGCTGGACAAACGAGCTGCTGTACCGAGCCAGGAACAAAGAATGTGAGCACAGGAACCTCAGGTGGTATACTGTGAATGGGTGGTTAGAGATTTGCACTGGGTGACTCCGACAATGCTGATGTCTCCCATTCCGCACCCTGGGCACCCTTGACCCTGCTGGGGGCTCTCTCATTTCCATCTCCTCATTCTCACTGTGTTTGAAAGCTTAGAGGATCTTACTCTGGTTGGATCAATAATAGATGAGTAGGAGATGGAGGATAAGATGCTAACTGTTCAGAGAGTGACCCAAGTCTCCGGCTTGGGTCCGGGGGTCATGCGGCTCCTTCCCGCTGTTTATAAACAGCCCATTTGATCTCTGAGTGCCACAGGGGATGGGCAGTGACAGGAAATAACTGTGCAGCTTCCTTTTACCCTCAGTCTCTGGAGAGCTCAGGCACAAAACGGGGGGAGTCTCTGCCACAGTCGGCATCTGTGTTAAGATGGGCTGTCGGCATGCTCTGAAAGCGCCCTTGAATCGCCACAGAGCCTGAGATGTACCTCGAGGAAAGCCCCCGAAGTCCTTCGTGTAGGCAGGTCCTGGTTAAAATGTTCATTCCTGTGTGCTTCAGGCTTGTTTCAGCAGCTGCCCCTTAAGTGATTACGAGGAGAAATGATCTAATTAGGGATGAATTAGCTCACAGCGGCACGGTGCTCTTGCTGACCGACATTCTGTCCCAAATGGATGTTACATGGCTCATCTCATCTCATGCTAGTTTCATCAGAGTCTACAGGACGGAATATAGAAAGGACAGACAAATAGCTGCTAGCAATGAGACGTGGAATGTTTCTGATGGAAGACAATTAAGGCTAATAATGATGAAAGAGGTCTTTGACAGCAGCTGGGCACTATATCTGCTGTAACCTCTGGAGAGGCAAGCCATCAGTCTCATGTGTGACTGTGAACACGATCAACTCTCACTCCACATGGGAAGACAGCCTCCCAGTTTTTGGTCTAATACACACGTTCAATATTTTCCCCTAGAATTTTCCATCATTATTATTATATTGTGTTCAGTAACGGCCTTCAATACAATATTTTTATTGTATTACATCTACACTGGCAACCCGTCCAGGGTGTACCCCAGCCTTGTGTGCTGTGAAGGACTGGCAACCCGTCCAGGGTGTTCCCCCTGCCTTGTGTGCTGTGAAGGACTGGCAACCCGTCCAGGGTGTTCCCCCTGCCTTGAGTCCTGTAATGGACTGGGATGGGCTTGAGGGTACCCCACAATGACCCTGACCAGCATAAGCTTTTGAAAGATAAATATTACATCCATTATTATTTGGCTGATGCTCTTGTTCAGACAGGCATACTGGTCCATCACGCGATAAAAATGAGGGGAATGACTTTACAACACAGAGGTTAATGTGAACTTGACATTAATGTCGATGTTTCTCTACTCTCTCTCTAGGCTTCAACTCCAACATTAACCAGCCAGACCATGACACAACTCCACCCTCCCCGCAGCTCCAAGACAAGAACGCAAACAACCACATCTCCCCCATTCCCATCGCCATTGAGAATGGCAACCGACCGTCTAACGGTACGATTCATAGAGATTCCCCCTATCTACAGATTCAGCTAGGTCTCAGATTCCACAGCTGATTTCAACCCCAGCTTGGCACCTTGGCACTAACTAAACACCGTCCTGTGTTGAAATGAAGTATGTGCCAGTATTTTTTTTTGTGTGCAATATCACCATTAATGTTCATTGCTATATCCTTGGTCCATTTCCAGGACTGACAGCTGACGGCCACAGCCGTGTGCATGGATGTTAAATCTGGAGCAATGTTTCAGTGACGGTCGCAGGCATGTTTAATACCCCTTTTAAAGAAAATTGGGGTTGGGGGGGGGGGGCTGGTGGGGCCAGGCAAGAATGAAACGCAGACGGAAAGAAAATGAGGGGAAGTGTGACCGAACCCTGTGACCCCAGGTCATGACGTGACAGAAAGAAAATAACCTGTTTGGTCTGTGCAGGGTCGCTGGAGGATGACTCTCACAGCAAGGCAAACCTCCACAGATACAGGGATAGCCATCACAGCCAGGTATGGGCCTTGTCACGCTCATTCGATGCCCCTGCATCAGTGAAAGGGAAACCCCTCCTGCTCCTCATCGTTTTAACGCACGTACATTTGCACACCCCACAGCGTCTCGCATCCAGTAGTGTGTTTCATGACTGCTGCATTAGGCAGGAAGAAGAAATGCTTCATGCCTTAAGATTATGGCCGCTTTTTAAGCTGTCACAGCTCACTGATTTCAGAAAAGGAAATGCCAGTACATAGCCAGAGAACCGATTCAGCGGATGCACTCAATAACCTTAAGTATCACTAGATGTTTTATACCGTCCTCCCAATCCAAAAGGAAGAACATCAATTACCAAACCTGTACAGGCTAGACAGATCATTTCCTCTATCGTGATATCAGCTGTGCTTCCAGATCTAGTCAATAAAAGTCTTAAATATCATTACTTTAATGGAGGAAGTGCTATCAGTTTAACTAGCCTCCATCATGTTACATTAACTAGCCTCCGTCGTGTTACATTAACTAGCCTCCGTCGTGTTACATTAACTAAACTCCATCATGTTACATTAACTAGCCTCCGTCATGTTACATTAACTAAACTCCGTCATGTTACATTAACTAGCCTCCATCATGTTACATTAACTAAACTCCGTCGTGTTACATTAACTAAACTCCGTC
>JAACJT020000001.1:31725042-31737514 GCA_009936485.2 Gymnarchus niloticus | reverse complement strand
CCGTCATGTTACATTAACTAGCCTCCATCATGTTACATTAACTAAACTCCGTCGTGTTACATTAACTAAACTCCGTCGTGTTACATTAACTAGCCTCCATCATGTTACATTAACTAAACTCCGTCGTGTTACATTAACTAGCCTCCGTCGTGTTACATTAACTAGCCTCCATCATGTTACATTAACTAAACTCCGTCGTGTTACATTAACTAAACTCCGTCTTGTTACATTAACTAGCCTCCGTCGTGTTACATTAACTAAACTCCGTCATGTTACATTAACTAAACTCCGTCGTGTTACATTAACTAGCCTCCGTCGTGTTACATTAACTAGCCTCCGTCATGTTACATTAACTAAACTCTGTCATGTTACATTAACTAGCCTCCATCATGTTACATTAACTAAACTCCGTCGTGTTACATTAACTAAACTCCGTCATGTTACATTAACTAGCCTCCATCATGTTACATTAACTAAACTCCATCATGTTACATTAACTAAACTCCGTCGTGTTACATTAACTAGCCTCCGTCGTGTTACATTAACTAAACTCCATCGTGTTACATTAACTAGCCTCCGTCATGTTACATTAACTAAACTCCGTCGTGTTACATTAACTAGCCTCCGTCGTGTTACATTAACTAAACTCCGTCGTGTTACATTAACTAGCCTCCGTCGTGTTACATTAACTCACCCACATCACATTATGTAATGGCACAATCTGCCAGTAAAAGTAATAAGCCCATTGCAGAAATAAGCCATACTTTACCATCCTTCTCCTTGTAGAATTCACAGTGTGGTGTTTCATGGAACGCTATAATGCTTCTATTGGTTCCTACATTACCCATGATTCCTTTACGGCCCTTCACTTTCCTGCCTAGTGATCTGGTTACAGTGTAGCTTCTACCCAGTTTCCACTTCACTGCCATTTGATCCGGCTGGGTGTGGATCAAAGGAGCACTTGGATAATAGAGACATGGCTGTAGAGACGGAGAATTCATCCTGTCCAATGGTACCGCTGCTGCAAAGCTCACTTCCCCTGTGCTCTAAAGGAAAGGTTTCATTAATTATTCAGTGTCCCCATGAATCTTTCAGTAGGATGGAGGCCTGCACTGTAGATTTGCAGCTTGAAAGTCCTCCACTGGAACCAGGATCAGCCTGTTTCATCTACTGTCCCTTTGCGGTCTTGGCTAGGCTGCAGCTCACAGCTATGTAGAAATGTGGGCAAGAATTGCATCCTGGAGTACCTGGTACAACCATGTACATTTTCAGGTTTCCACTAAGCCTGTACGGTCATGTAAACATAACTTGTAGGTTACTTGACATGAGAGTACTGTCTGTCCCTCATACTGTGTACTACAACTTGCAAATGGTTCCCTCATCTTTCTGTGCTGTGTGTCCAATTACAGATAGTTGCCATGTCTTCCTGTCTTGTGCTTTCAGAGGGGTCACCTCAACTTCTCTCCCTTTGGCGCGGGAGCTGCTATCTGAGAGGTGAGGGGGGGGGGGGGGCAAGTTTTGATCCCCCCCAATATGGGGAGGGGGTGAGTCTGGTATATCATTTATCTTTACAGCAACTCCTGTGGAAATCTTTTTGGTTTCATCCTTTACGGAAACTGCAGCTTGATGTTTAGAGTCTAGATTTTGTCGTCTTGCGGCAGTAACACAGCAGAAGAGACCCCCTTAAGCCAGCAAGATGAGGGGGAGGTTTTCTCATTACCAAAATAAGCCTGTGGAGAAGATGGAGAATCCCTCAGAGGGACAGCTAATTGATTTTTACATGAGCTAAGATAACCACGTTTGCCGTTGTTAGATTTAGCATTTTTTTTTACTTAGAGATCTTGTTATAATATAGCACAACACGCAAATACCTAATGTTAAACAGTCTGGCTGATATCCATTCAAAATAAACAAGCCAAAAAGTGTAGATATTAAGGAAGAAGTCATACATGCCACTACTGTGCATGTACGCACAAACTGTAGCTGTGGTGCAGTGAAAATGGAAATTAACGGTCTTGGCGAATGAATAGACAGCCATCATCACGATGATCGTTAACCTGCTTCGTTTCTGGCTCCATTTCAGCTGCTTCCACTTTGGTTCCATCTTGTGGAAGGACATACACACATCCTCACTTACGAGGGGCTTTAAAGAGATTCAAACCATTGTGTTTTCTGTGGTGGATGCAACCTTGTAGAGTCCGCATCTGTCCAGAATTGCCTTAGACTGTGCGGATTGCATAACCTAAAAGATAAATACATATGCACGATTACTCCAGTAAACAAGCTAGGAATGTGGAATGTGGCTAAGAAAGCAGCTATTGAAGAAAGCTAAGCTGTGGTTGGCTGAAGACCACTCAGTTAATTCCTTTTTGGATTCACTCCTTTAACGTTTAGAAAGCCTGTTAACGCCGCAAACTAAACTTGAGCTGCAGTTTTACTCTCATCATCCTGCACTGCTTTCTTCTCACCTCGTAGACCTTTTTTATATCATTAAAAAAATTATCCTTCCATTAATACACCATTACTGCTCCTTTGGATTCTTTTTTTTTCAAACTGATTTTCAATATTAAATGATTGGTCTGTAGTTGTGTTATCAGGACCTGATTGGCCAGTGTTTACCCTGACAGCCCTTTCTGGGCTTCCTCCCTTTATTACATCTTCTCTTTCTAATGTTTTGCACTGCTTTTCCAATGTTTGTGTGTGTGTGTGTGTGTGTGTGTGTGTGTGTAAGAGAACATGGGAGTTGTTCCTGAGAATCAGGTTAAGCTGAGGCTTTCCTGGTGGTTGTGTTAAAGCCCAGCTGAACACCGTGACCATAGTCAGTTTAGAGCACCATTTCACATACAACCCTCTGGGCAAGCAGGGTGTGTTCACACTCAGTTATGTGCGTCTGTGTGTAAGGACGCGATCAGAACGTCAGGTGATCAATTTACAGATCATAATCATAAAGTCACAGGTGCTCAGTGTTAGCACTGAAGCCTGGCACCTCCACGGTTTGGAGTTCAGTTCCTGACTCTCTTTGTGGGGCATTGGCAATCCTGTCTAGAATGGACCCTTGCCTTGTACGCCATGCTGCAGTCCCCCTGACAAGCAGTGAAGTGGTGGATGGATATCAACCAGAGTCACTGATTTCACGTTTTTAAAAAAAATCTCAGTTGCCACTTTGTCTTTGGTAGCCAAACCAATAGTGTAACCTTAGAGTTCGATCTGTGTTACTTAAGAGCAGAACTTTATCAGGGAACATTAGCAGTGTGTTTGGAACCTGTCTGAAGCAACAAACAGCATAAATAAAAAAGAAGCTACTGCAGAATCTGTGTTCAGTAGCCTATAAACTGCAGAAATCCACTTTTTAAATCAAATTGACATTTTCATCTGTTTTATCTCCAAAAACACGGTTTCCCTAAACAATTCTCGTCTTTACGCAAATTACGTAAAGAAGATAGCCGTCAAAAAGATGATCAGAGGTTACATGAGGGGCATTCTGTATGAGTTAAGGATGAGTCAGTCCTCTTCAATTGGAATTATGAAGATTTTGCTTAGTCAAAAGGGCCGGTCATGCAACATCCCATGCCTCACTTGGTATTGAGGTCTGTCACCATAGAAACAGCTCTTCTAGCAGGGGGCATCACACCTTGATAATGTGGTACCTTCCATCGAGACCCCCCAGAAAGATGTCATCTGCCGTATTGAGCAGCATTTTGTGAGATGAGAGAAGTCAGACTCTCTTAGTGTTTATCGAGACGGACAGCGAGCGTGTGTCTCTTCAGTGACTACGCTATATATGCAGATGGAAGGACCCAACATGCCAAGTAGTCACCAAGTATATGTTTAGCCATAGTGTGAGAGTCTACCACAATGCTGATGGCACCCTTTAAAACAAGAATTTCATTTGTTCCTCTAGCTGGCGGCTTGGGTCGTAATTTTCCTTGCAGGTCCTGTTTCCTAGTAAAGTGTAGATGTTCCGGTTGATGCAGGTTCGATCCCCAGTCAGTGCTACCCCCAATGTGTGTTTGTATGATGTTGTAATGTGCCATTTCAGGTAGAAGCATAGACGCCTCTGTTCATCTCAGTCCCCAGTAATCATGTGTGTCGGTCACAAACGGGAAGCACGCGGTCACACTGGGTTGACATCACTCTTGCCCTGACCCTTAAGTGTAGTGACGGGCCGTGACAGACGAGAAGGGCCATCAGCTTGTCCTGTTTTATTAACTCATTCAGGATTTCGACACATCTTACAAACAGCGTGACAGTTAGGTGATCCTTTTAACATGTTAGAAACAGTTTCTTCAATGCTTTCCTTCCTGTGGCCCTGGTAGTACCAAATCCAGGTGAATGAACTTGAACTGGTCTGAACTTGAACACGACCGTATTTGTTTCAAGCAGGCTTTGCACAGTAGCAGGGGGATTAACTGTAAATCATACAAATGTGGCTAGAGCTCAGTTAATTATGAAACACAGACGCATTCACTCTGAAATGCAACCTATACCAATATCATTTGCATCCAAGGCTGTGCTTGAAATGGTAACTCATTTCTTTTAAGGTCAATGTCAAGAGAAGGCACTGGATAGGGAGAGAGGTGGTGACCCCTGTCACTATGAGTTACAAAAGCCAGGCAGAGGGTCAGCAGCAGGGAGACCATCACTGCAGAGGAACGGTTGTCCGTGTGGGCGGTCGCAATTCCTGCACTGCACAGCTGGTGTGAGCCGGATCGAGCAATTGCTCTGTATTGAGTGATGTTGACTGAGAGGATGAGGTTGTGCGTGTGTGTGCCTGCGTGTGTATTTTCTCGTCGCAGACACATATTGTGACCACTTTGAATGGTTTTCTGGACAGTGTCATACTTCAGCAGTTTTCGAAGTCACAGCACTGACCTACATTAATGTGGAACGCTGCTTTTGTTTATAGGTGGAAATTTTTGGAACACTCGCTCCAACAATTTCCTGTTTTGTAGTTTTATTTTTTCTTTATTTATGTAATACATTGGTGACGTGCCTTTTTTTTTAGCGCGTAATCTTGCTGTTAAGTGTGTTCGTTTTTATTTCTTCTCCTCTGGCTGCTGCAAACTCAGTGCAGCTTTTCAGGGTGTCCTCGCATGCTTCATCACTGTGAGATTAATAAGACCAGAGCACCGTGTTAATCGATTCTTCAGGTTTATGCCTGACAGTATGAAATGTCTGACTGGCAGCTGGTCGTCTCTCAGTGTTTGTCGACAGAGGTGCGTGTGCAGGATCGGGACAAAAGCAACATCCCAGCATGGCCAAGCCTGGGGTTTATAAGTGGACGAGGCATAAACACAGCAGCTTGAAGGCACTTTAGAAAAAGGTGCCTTGAACGGCAACAGGAAGGGGATAAACTCAGAGTGCTCAGTTGATGGTCACTCCTGAACGTTTGACATCTGGGAGCACCTATTAGCAGGTGGCAGGACTCAGGATGGAACAAATACAGGTAATCTTTCCAGGGTGGAGGTGAGGAGAGGAGACAGTGACACAGAGGAAGAGAATAAGGAGGAGGAGGATGATGAGGAATAGGCCACCCAGGGTTCAACAATGGCACCCTGTGAGGGAGGAGGACAAAATTAAAAATGTCACACAGAGGGGATGCAGGAGACAGGGGAATGTAGAACACATATGAAACGTGCATGCACGCGTTCTGGTCTGTGTCTCTTCCAGTGTGTTTTTGTCGGCGTCTTTCTGTCTGTCTCTGTCAGTGTGTGTTGTCTGTGTCTGTCAGTCTGTCTCTGTTAGCATGTGCTGGTCTGTGTCTGTGTGCATTCATGAGGATCCTGAATGGATTTGTTCTGCGTTTCCTGCCTTAATTGATGCCATGAATAAAACATGAAGGGATGCATAGAAGAGTTATTAAAATGATTTAATTAGACCTGTCTCTCCCTCCCCCTATTAGTGGTACAGATTACTTCCGGGGAGGTTGGGGGTAAATTAAAGGCAGTGGGACGTGGTGGGAGAGTAATGTGTAGTGGAAAGTGGAAGATGTTTACGCGGCTAAACCAACATCTCAGCCATCCCTCTTAAGATGTGTTGTGGTACATTAGGGTAATGTCTTTGTCTGTGAGTGCAAGCTCAAGGCCAGTGCCTGACCCCTGACCCCTGACCATTCGCTCATAGGTGATTCAGCAGCTCCGGATGTCGCGGGACGAGCACACCGCTCTCCAGGAGCTGCTAGCCTGGCGCAGGAAGCTGAGCGAGGAACACTACTTCCACCGTGGGGCAGGGTTGCTGCCCAGCCCAGCAAAGAGGAGCGGCCCAACTCTGGTGAAGAAAGCCTTGCCATGACCATCATTTCCGGCTGCACCACACTCCTCTCGCTCCATCCCCATGCTGTCCGCCCCGCTGAGGTCAACTTCTCTACCATTGAGGGCCTGGTCCAGAGCGGCAGAGTGTATCTCTATTGCTTCTAGAGATGGATGACTTTTCTGTGGCAACTGCAATTTTATATACAATGGTTGACAGCCTGGGAAATTCCAGTCTGTAGACATGCACATATCCCTGCCGCACATCAGCTCGCGCCAACCTGCTGAACCCAAACTTCACTGGTGCTGACCGCGCTCACGTGGCGTATCGAGGGCTCTCGTCTCTGCAGTTTACATTCAGGCCACTGTGCTGACCTCAGCGTTTGGCCTGCTACTTAACTTTTCAGGTGAAACGATCGTCATCGATTTCCAGGTGCTTTCTCTAATCCCGAAGTGCGAGTCGGTATTCAGGGAAATTCAGCAAATCCACAGACACAGACCCGTTAAACACTAGTGACCACGTTCAGCATGAAGTTCAGCATCAACCAAATCTTGATGAGCAGCTTTCATGAGTTTCGAAGCACCAGTTATACATTTACCATTGCAGGGTCTGCGCTGTTCAGTACTGACATGTTGTAATTTAGCCCTGTCTGATGAAGAGGATAACCTGCTCTACTGAATGTCTCGTGCTATAAACCAGCTCCTCATCATTCATAGGCGTCCAAGAGCAACCAGCTGCTAGCTTCATCGCAAGCAAACAGCACATGAAGACTCGCGTAGAAAACGGTGCACACACACATACAGACATTTGTATTTATAAGATTGTGGGGACCTTCCATTCATTTCTTTGGGCCTAACCCTAATCCTAACTATGACAACCCTACCCTTCATCCAGCCCTAATGTTAACCACAAATAACCCCAAAAAATACAAGATTTTTGGCTCTTTTCATTTTTTGATTGCATTCACAGATTTTTTTTTTTGAGTTTTTCCTTGTGGGGACACAATGAATGTCCCCACAAGGTAAAAATGTCAGGTTTTTATTACCTCCTGGGGACATTTTGTCCCCACAACCTAATATAAACGTGGTACACACACACACACACACATACACCTAAATGGCTGCTTCCTCTCCTCAGATGTGAGATTGGTAAATGAACAAATCTGACCCTATGGTCAAAACAAAAGTCTCTCCATCTGCAGGCTGAAAAACAAACCCAGACAAATCAAGTAGCCATGGTTAGGTGGGTACCATGGCTACCTAGACAATGATGATTAATATGGGATGGAAAGGGACCTTTACTGAAATCTGTGGCACTGGGTGTTGACCCCAGTGATTTAGGTGGAATTATTGAAAAGTATCAAAGCACAGCTGGTCTCGGTATACTGACTGCAGTACCATGGTCTGGTCGGCAGTCCCCACAGAAAGGAATTCCTGTAAATGTATTAGACTGCGAGAAGCATTTTTGCTCACAGAAGAAATAGACAGTAGACATTTGATGGTGCACCAGAGAAACACCGCAGTGTTTTATTTTATGAGAATGCAGCATTGTGCATTGCAAACGAGACAGTCTGGATGCATTTTTACAGGTTAAACTCAAGATTTCATTATGGCACTTAAGTAATTATTGACAGACTGAGAAAAACAGGGAAATCTGGAAACCCTAAAAGCAGTTCCACGATGATATTAGAACGCACCTTGCTCACCAGTGATTCCCTTGTCTGCTGAATAAATCTGAGAGGACTTCTGAGAAATTCTGAGAAATTCTGCCATTGGAGCCAGACTGGTGGGCCAGGGTCTTGGTGACGTCCTCCTGAACCCAAAGGTCACGGGCTGGGGTCAAAGACCAAAAACATGACAGCCCCGATTCCGCTGGCTGAACTTGGTTCAGTTTGGTTTGAGGGTAGAAAACGAAGACTTGGGAAGGATAATCTGACTGTATCTTCTGGCAAAGGCAGAGGGCACAACAGACATTCAAGGTCCTCTTCCTTAGTATCGTGACTTTTAAAATATATTTATCATTTTGCTGAAAATGAAAAGGTGACCTTGCTAAAATATAGCTCTCTCTCTTTTTTTTAAAGCAAGCAAGTTTCCGCAGCTTTTTTTTTAATGCATGAGCTTCTACGACAAGCTTTCTAGACCCTCGTACTGAGATCATCCTTCTTGAGTTTCTGTAAGTGTAATAAAAGTATCCCTCTTGTAGATGCTCTGCAGTGGGCTGTACGGACCCCGGGATAGCATTCTTTGTGACCTTTGACCACCTACCCTTCTCAAAGCTGTGCCCTCCCAGGCACTGAGAAGTCAATCATTCTCGCAGAATGTCTGTCAGGGCTGACGTCTCCAGAGCAACACATTTATTTCCGACATTGTGAGGCCATTGTCACAGTGCCAACCCCACGCTCGTCACCGCAAAATGCGTTCAGCTCATCTTTGTTCCTTTTTACCATTTTGTAAATCAGACCTTTTAAGTTCCATATGACTGTGTTTGTGGAGAAGGAATGTCCCATCATGTACCTTGTTTTCAGAATTTTATAGAATCCTGTACAGCAATAAAGCACAATTCTGCCACAACCTCTGTACTGTGTAACCCCCACTCACCCCTGTAGTGGAATCAGAATATCCAGCAATCCATACCACTCCACTCTGCAGCATCTCTCTCAGACCTCTGATCCTGGACCAGTGTCCAGAGTATGTGGTAGATCAGGAAGGTCTCGATACCTGCTTAGCAAATTCTAGGCCACTGATAAGACAGTAAATAACATAATAATGTTGAAGCTTGTTTCTCATTTTCCCGTAGGCCTCAGTGGATGGTCTCCAAAGCTTCTTGCTTTGTAAATGTTCTGCAAACAATCAAACGTTGGTGGAAAAACAGACCACCGTCCACCTGGACGAGAATAAAATGAAGCCTGCATCTGAGATGCTTTAGGGGCCTAGTGTATTCCCACACTAGCTTACATATGCTGTTAGAATAGTGTGATGTGTTATCTTCCTGTTTGCCCTTAGGACCCGTGTAGGCTGGCTGTGTCTCGGCCTGTGTAAGCTGATTAAACCTTTATCACACTGAGGCTATAAAGGTAAGTTGTTTTTGCAAACGGTGCTCTTGAGTAAAGGCTGAGGACTCAGTCAGCAGTTGTGCTTACCTCTCACATGGGAGTCAGTCACACCAGCACCTGTTTTCACTCACCGATGGCCTTTTCTGTCTCCTCAGCTATTTTTTAGGCCAGTTCAAGGGTCGCCACAGTGCAGCTGTAAACACCTCACTACTTTGTTTAAAAATCACTTCCGTAACAGAAAGTCCACAGTCCCCCCCCCCAGCCGTGCAGCTGCCGCTCACAAATTGCCCACGTGCTAAACACAGTACAGGTAGCGTTTTGTACACATGACCTTTGACCTAAGCTGCTTTGGCTTGATATTAGGGGCTACTGGAGGCCTTTGTGTTTTGGCTCTGGCCATCTGACCTAAGGGTGGGGAGGCTATAAGCCTTCTGTTTTTAAATCTATTTGGTTTTAAACATTTTGGGATGAGTTTTGAAATTGGATATTATTTCATTACAAGTCTATTAAAAGATAATCATCATATGGGTCTCTGAAGACATGAGGTTTCCATGGAAACCTTTCCCAAATTCCCCAGACCTGTTCTGATGGGGAAAATAGCTTGTGAATGGACGTTGACCCAATGTTAACAGGTGTGTTTTTCCCTGGTTTAGAGGAGAAATGGGGTCACTGTTTACATGAGATCAGACAGATCCCTCTGACAGGTACAGACCTGCTGAAACAGGTGACCTCTCAGGTGAGCTTTCAGGTACTGAGACAGTTTATTGCTATGTTTCATTCCTCAGAAATGGACGAGTGAACACAAGCTGCATAGAAGGTAATAATCCTGCAGTTCACTATTCACACATGTACAAGCATGCTGGCTCAAGGTAGACAATAAAATAAATCTCATCAAATTTATTAAAATTATACTATTCAGCAAACACTACAGTATATGTAAAGCTGTCTGAGTATCATTCCACACATCTTGCTTCTTCAGCAGCCGCAGGCTGAAAGCACACAGCTGGTCATTGATACAGTTAATCTCCTTCCCTGGAAGCATTTGGGAAAGAGGCATTCCACGCAAAGAACCGTGCTTTGCATATGCAAATCATGTTCTCGTCAGTCAAACCAGTGTGCAATGCTTCCTGGGAGACTGAAATGCGCTTGAGTCCTGCAGAACCACAGGTAGATAAGCGTGCGATGGGCTTCCCCACCCGGCGGGCAAGTTCCACCTCACTGAAGGAACTGCTGGACCTCTACACATGTACAGTGGGACTCTTGAGAGATGATTAGCTCTGGAAGCTGGATAATCAGCCCTGTGTCCCTCCATTCATTCTTCCTCTCTCTTAGTCCTTCCAAGGGCGTATGACCTTGAGAGCATTGCATCCATTCATAGGGGTAAAGCAGAGCTTCACTGGAGGACACAGACACATTGGGAGGTGTATTACATCACTCTTCTCCTTTCTTCGGGGTTTTTCCTTAGCTCTTTCTTCCTCTTGTTGTTTAAAAGGTAGACAAAGCTGATATTATTAAGTACTTATTTCAAATGTTGGTATTTCAAATGTTCATTTATTTTAATTACGTCAGATGAGCATGCAGTCACGAAGGTCCCGTGTTTACAATCGGATTAAACTTTCACCTGGCTGAGCTTGTTTGGAATGTGAGTGATGGTCATGTAAACCCAGGGAACACACAGCATTCTGGGTAATAGCTGCAATTCCATGTGGTTCCTGGGAAAAATACACTAATTCAGTCTCACCCACTCCATGCTGGATCTCCCATTGCTAGCCCGCCGGTATTTATTTTAACAGTTAAATCTCATATGACTTCCTTTGGAGACTGGAGATCAAAATTAAAAAAAAAAAAAAAAACACACCACATCAATCAAATTGACAATGTTCACTGTGACCAGACCGAAAATTCTTGAAGATTCTTCCAGATGCAAAATTCCCAGATTTAGAAACATCTATGGCCAGATACACACATGGAGCCCTAGAACCTGTCTGGACCCCTTAAGCTGAACTGAAGCAGACAATAGCAGCAGTACCACACCCACCAAACAGCCCATAATATCAACATGACTGATTGCAGTATGTCTCCTATATATAAGGAAATCAACAGACATTTATACACCCCTATTTCTATAGTTTTCTATGGAAATTACACACCTAATAACATACCTCACTGTAGAAGCTACATCACCAAAAAGATCATCATCATAGAGCTAAGGCTCGCTTTGCATCCATAAATATGTTAATACGCTCATGCTATAGTCAGTAAGAGCAGCCCCAGAATTTCTGCTGCGTGTGCAGATATACAGGGAATTCAAAAGTCTGAATCCTCCCCAGTATTTTTAAGATGCTTAATGCCTGATTGATTTAACCAGTACCATTCTGTATTAGATTAATGGGTGTCTGTGAGGCAGGTGTAAAACTCCTCTGCCATCATGAAGGCAGCCACTCTGAATTTGACTCAATAATTTCAAATTATTTGTGTTTAAAATTTCAAAAGGTATTCAACAATCAGGTCAAATTTTTGATCTTTTACTGGTTATGCAGTTTGACCCAGCACAGGCCAGATATTAAACAATAATACTGAGTGTGACACCATGCCTAAAAAAGACAGAAGGTGTTCAGTGTTCTGTTCACTTTGAGCAAGACTCCACTGCTGATGTTATTCAAAGTCAGCTTGACCACATGAAAGCACTTCAGGTTGGATACTAGAACGAGGTTCAGTGATGTGCAGCTTCAGATGATCTACATTCCAGATCTTTACTGCATGGACCAAGCACTTAAAAAATAAAGGAGGGTCAAATCTAATGCAGAATGGTTAGATCAATCCAACTTTAGGCATCTAAAAAATATTTTGGTGATTTCATACTCTTGACTGAGCCTGCAATAACAGCACTCATAGGTATTTACTGTATAGCCATGACCTTGGCTGAGGAAAAAAACGCTGCCTTATTTAGACTGTGTCCTTGATCAACGTGTTGTAGCTCCGTGTAAACAACTAATGCAATTAGAGATTCATTCAGGTATCCTTCACAGCCCTCATGTCGGGTTCACTAACATCGTGACAACATGTGCCATGTCTGTGTGTTTTGAACATATTTTAATTGTAAAACACACCTCCAGCAGAGAATGATGAAGAAATGGGGGACCTCGGGGGGGGGGGGGGGGGGGGGGTGGA
>JAACJT020000001.1:31654450-31716762 GCA_009936485.2 Gymnarchus niloticus | reverse complement strand
GACATGGACAACACTGAGCCAACACTGAGTTAACAGCAGGACATGGACAACACTGAGCCAACACTGAGTTAACAGCATTACAGCAGCTCATGATAATAATAAACTCACATCCCTGTAATGCATTTATGTACCACTGTTACTGTAAGCCAAGTATGCAGTAAAGCTTTAAAGCCAACTAAGAAATTGTCATCTTTTAATATTCTTTTCTAAGTATATGACACATTGAAAGTGGGGTCAGAGAAGGTCTTTTTCATGGTAAATGACCAGACTGAAGGAGGAGTCACAGTGAGGACTCTTTCATGAATGTTACATGAATATCCAAAATGTTCACATTCTCATCTTCATCCCAAGAACAGCCAGTGGATTGAATAGTCAGAGGGAACATTTGACAGTACAGGTTTCAGCTGTTGGTCATCTTGTTTGCTTTCCACACGTCCGATGTCACATTTTGTACAAGAAGCTCATTTGTTTGTTTTGCTTTGAAGCAACACTCTGAAGAATCAGAGTAAACATGTAAATCTATATCCATGTTCTCGCATTCTCACGAGGGCATCCCAAGAAGACACTCATACAATGTGAGCACAGCCTGACTTCACAACAAACACGCCCCCCAGCACAGCACCCCCTCCAGCTAATCGCCTATGATGAATGGAGTCGGTACCCCACTGCTCTGTCCACCTGCATCCAAGGTGATCATCGTCGTGGCCACCAGCCATCTGCACATGGGGCATCGCCAGAGAATGGCGTCCTAGTCTGCAGACAGCAGGACACCAACTGAGGTGAACAGCCGAAGGTATCTGGAGTGTGGAAGGAGATGGTGCCACTCCTGGAGATGAAGGTTTCTCAGTGAGAGCATCGACACACCGTAGTTGACCATGGTTAGGCAGCGATGAAATCACACAAAGTTTTGCTGAACCAGTGTGGGCCACTGGCTGCTGTGTAGCATGTCAAGAGACTGATGGGGAGATGGAGGCTTTCTACAGTGGTGAAGCCTGGCTAATGGAGCCCACCGCTTTGCACCACCCTCTCCTCTGCATAACAGTACCTGCCATTTAAAGATTTAAATGCATTTTCAGCTAATCATTTTATTAATGAGAAAAAGGGCATTCATTTTACAAATTAAGTGTTTCTTGGTGCTTAGCTAGCATGTTACACACAGGCAAACACATACCGTCTTTGGGAATGGTATGTAGAACTACGTGCTCTCTCTCCCATGTCTTTCCCTGGTAACTTCCTGTTCTGTTGATTGCTGGATAAAAGTGGAATTTTAGCGATGTCTGAGCACATACCATTCCTGGCAGTAAAGACCCCTCTTTACTGCCCCCAGTAGTCATCCCGAGCCCCACATTCATGCAGGGCTCCACCCCCATGTTACACAGACAAGTGACTGTCTACTCCACACTATTTGGCCCTGTACTGGACCCCTCCTTGGTGCCAGTGACCCCACCCCCAGGGTGCTGAGGCATGGGGGAGGTGTGAGGGCGTTTGAACACCACAGCTAACAGAATGCACCTGACAGCATTCACCTTGCCTCTCCATTTCTCAGTGGCAGACAGAGAACTGCATTGTTCTCAGTAAAGGACAGGTTCACGTGCTGGGTGCTAATACAGCTTCACATTGTGTGTGTTTTAGCCCTTTGCTGAGTGCAGCATGTTGTCAGTGGAAAAACAACCTGGCTATATCCAGCAAGGGACTATGCCAACATACACACACAACGTGTTTGAGTCATGTGACAGCCATTCTCTTCCTGAATTCCAAATTTAAGGACAGTACAGCAGGATTAATATGTTTCTCAAGAGGTGGGCAGTACAGCTCGACCCTCCAGGTGGGCAGTACAGCTCGACCCTCCAGGTGGGCAGTACAGCTCGACCCTCTGAGGTGGGCAGTACAGCTCGACCCTCCAGGTGGGCAGTACAGCTCGACCCTCTGAGGTGGGCAGTACAGCTCGACCCTCCAGGTGCGCAGTACAGCTTGACCCTCCAGGTGGGCAGTACAGCTCAACCCTCTGAGGTGGGCCATCAGCTGCAGGCTATTGTATCTGCATGGGCTTTAGGCTTCTCATTAAAACAGTTTTCAGACCCCCAAGCCCCACCGGACAATTATTACAGTTGAATTTGAGCAAATTTGTCATGTCGATGGAATGACTGGATGTCCACAGGACAGGCATGCGCTGAGACACGGTGGGCAGCACTAAACCACACATTCATTCGGGGTGCGGACTGCAGACAGTGAGGCACGGAGGACGTTGTGTGTAGCTGCATCTGTGACTTTAATGTCACCTTGATCATCAGCATGACCAACTGCATGTTCCTAGCAGCTTGTACTTTGATGTGGAAAGCAAGAGGAATATTTTGGCTCAACAGGCAAATAGCAGAGGTAATCGTCTCTGTCAATGTCACTCACATCATGTGACAATGCCCGTTATGCAACGCCTGCCTCCATCAAAGGGCAACTTTTTCTCTGCTAATTAAAACTGATTCTAAGCAAACCTTTTGCCATATCTCTCAGGATAAGAATGACTCTGCTTCATTACTCAGACTTAATGAGATTGTCCTCATTTTGCAACCCACTGCTGTCCTGCCACGTGGTTGGTGTCTGGATGAAGCAGGAAGAGCCTTCAAGATGAACCTTCAGGACGAGTCTTCAGGAAGAGCGTGTAACACTCAAGGTGGTCAATCAAGGAGACCTTTCTAGAGATCCTATTTGGGAAACAACCCCAGGGACATATGTATCCAATTACTGGGTTTGGTTCAGTTTTTCATGGGCGAAACACACCTGGATGGTAGGGGTGAACACCAATCCCCTGCAACCACCAGACATGTTGCGGCCTCCCCAGTTATTCACCAAATACACTGGGGTGGTAGAAGAGGGGGAATTAAAAGGTGCACGGAAATCATTAGGTTGGGGTGTGCTTGTGTTATTGAAGGGTAAGGCTAATAGATACCAGTGGGAGAGGTGCAGTGCTACCCTTTCTGCTAGGAACGTTTCCCGGCAGTTTTCCAAGGCTGCGTGTGTAATCTGCGGAGCTGAGTCCGTCAGTGGATATGTATGACGTTTGAGGTTTCTATAACTGTCAGCCGCTGCCATGTTTGTCCTTCAGCACAACTTTCAGAAAGAGCCTTAACCATGGGAGCCGCCGTGCACAACTTGAACTCGTGTTCCCATGTGACCAAGGCTTCAGCCATGCAGGGCCAACCTTCCACATCTGTGCGGGTCCGCTGTGCAGGAGGCAGCTGGCCCACTACGCATTTTTACCAAGCATGTCCCTCAGTGGAATATAACAAATGGATTTATCATCCTGCCCAGCTGACGGGGTCAAACGGAACCCTGCCTCTTATTGGATCTCGACAAAAAGGGTTATATTTAACACAGCGCTCCTGGGCTAATTGGAAGGCTCATTAAGGCATAATTGATTTTCCTCATCTGAGACAGACGACAATAAAAACATACATCTTCTTTCAGGAAGGGAAGTGATCTCCAAAGAGCTACTTTAGTGTTTACGTATCTATGCTTGCTGCTTGGCTGCTATGGTTCTTTCACCAATTCAGTAAAATGGCGGGTTACGTTCTACGACCGTACACAGTATGTCAGCTCAGGGCCACATCCACCCACGTTTTTTCTAAGCGATTCTCTTTCTTGTCTTCAGCTATCTATGAGTCCGTCTCTTGTCGCTCGTTTTCATTCTCTGCAAGATAGCTGGTGGCTTGGCCTCTCCGTGTCAGTTGTTCACCATGCCGCGGCTCAAAAATCAAGACAAAACGAAGCACCCTCCAAGGGGGCATGACTAGAACAGCGAAGAATAATGCCCAGGTACCTCCAGTTCTCTGAGAACGACACAGCATTACTACAGCAGGGAACATTTAGTGTACTGTCTGATGGGTAATGCCTTCCTAACATTCATCTGCAGACTGCCAAATAACAACACACACACACACCCATCCATCTCTGACTGCGAAGCTACTTTTTGGCAGTTTGACGATTTAAATGAGTGGTGCAGGGACCAGTGAATCTATCAGCAGGTGTAGTGTGTTTGGCTGACTATGTTCCCTTGGTAATGGACTGTTCCTACTGCAATTTAGACAGTTCCAGCAACACCGGTCTTAATGAGCTCCTTAAGCGTGAACAGAACATGACAGAACTGCAATTAGTTGTAATTTGAGTTCACTCTGTGGCCTACTATTGTCTGTACCTTATGTTCCATTTTCTTTACAGCACAGCAATATTGTGGATTTTCATGTTAACCTAGTTGACAAAAGGTAGGACTGAGGGGGCTACCCAAGCTGAAAGCTGGGCTTTTTCAGAACGTAGGTCCTCTATGACTGGAAGGTATTTCTTTATTCAGCAGCCGAGTCATGTTTTAAACAGCTTTCTGTAATCTCCATCACTTTTTCACATAAGATGGCAGCACTATTTTATAAATTTAACTTTCAAAGAGAGCTCTAAAGCAAGAAAACAAATGCTAAGCAATGAGGTAGCTAATGAGGCGAATCGTTTCCACACAATCACTCCAGGCGACATAAACGAGGTATGAACAGAACCAGCAGGAGTGGTATACGTGGACGCCTGGTCTTCACGGGTTGACGACTGGGCTCTGATCCAGCCAGTTAAAGCTGAGTGTGGTAGACCCCATGACTGAAATTGGACTCCCATTGGCTAAACTGATGGACCATGACTCAGCACTGTATTTGAGGTGCAATGCAGGCTATTACTGTTCCTCGTGATGCCTAAAGTGTGTCACAGGTGGACTGTCTGACTTCTGGATCTAACAAGTTCACGTCTTTGGAAAGAGATTTTTATAAATAACTGTGTTTGAGTAGAGAAAGATTTGCTGAGTCACTGTGTGCACTGACCTGCCTCAGGTGCAGTACCTCTCTGACACAACTCTTTCAACACTGGCTCTCTTTCGCACACACAGACACACACACACACGCACACACACTCCTTCACTCCAAGGCAGCACAAACAGACGTCACCCCTGCGTGTGTGTGTGTGCGTGTGTACCATGTTTATATTACAAAATGTTCCCAGGAGGTAATAAAAACCTGACATTTTTACCTTGCGAGGCTATTTGCAGTGTCCCCACAAGGGAAAACTCAGTTTAATAAAAGTCTGTGAATGCAATCAAAAAACCAAAACAGCCAAAAGACTTCTATGCTGGTGGGTTACTTATGGTCAAGTTTAGGGTTGGGCAACGGCATGAGTTGTCATAATTCAGATTAGGGTTAGGCCAATAGAAATGAATTCAAGATCCTTTTGAAATACAAAAGTGTGCATGTATGTACGACGAAAAAAGGTAGCCCAGGATGCCGGTCCCCGAGGTAGGTGCAGATTTCAGCATTACCAGCTGAGCACAGAAACAGAAAGACAGACGAAGAGAGAAAAATAATGGATGCCATTGAGATCCTGTAGCCTGTAAGCATGTAATGTGCTTCTCTATAACCTTAATTCTATTCCAGCCATTTAACAGTAACATTCATGTATATTTAATGTCATTGTAATGCCCCTTGAAATCAAAACCTAAACAGAGAGGGCATCCTCAGTGTCCCCCGTTGGCAGAAATATGCTGTCAACAAAGAGGCCAGGTCCACTTCCCATCCTGCTGACTAATTCATGTCGGAGACACCCCGAACCCTGACCCCAGACCTGCCATGGGGTCGGGCTCTGTTTACAGTCTTCTGTTTGCTCCCAGAAATAGTGAGCTGATGGAAAAGTCCAGAAACGTGGATACACACGGGTGAGGTCCCACACAGCAACTTCCCTTAGGCTTGCGTGTTTGCAATGAGCTGGTCTGCACCACCCAGCTTGGGCAGCGTATAATAGACAATGTGACAAGGCTGATGTCTCTGTAAAAAACACCAGGACTGGAACATGATCACCAGGGCCTGATGGAGGGTACGAGAGAACAGAGTCAGACATACATCACATGGTTTTTGTGGGGACATGAGTTCAACGCAGCATTGAACCAGAAGGACTATACGTGTGTTTTTTTCTTACTTAAACTCCACCCTCCCACGTTTACTGAATTCAGCTTTATCAGATACACTAAGATACATGTGCTCTTCCACCCAGAACCTACACAAGTGTGATACCTGCTACTCCATTTCTTCTCTGGCGGATATGGTCTTTTGCTAGAATGTGAAAATGTCATTCTAGGAAGCATTCACTAACCAGCTTGATGGTTTATATGCATCCAGAACAAACACCAGAGCCTTGATGGTCGTGTGAAACAGGTAACTAGGTCTGTGATGCAGTGCGTCCTGTGCCAAAATGAGGTTTGCCATTTTTTTTCATTGACTTAGATTTAACCCAATCCTCAGTGCCCATCCTTTGCTTGCAGAAGTCCATCCAGGAGGTGTTCCGTCACGGCCCGACCCAGATGAGTCGACATTCCTGCCTCGTTTCGTTTAGTATTTCTCACCTCGGTTCTCTAGGGAGACAAATTACAGTTCCTGTCAGGAGAATCACAGACACAGATAGCTAAAGGCACCCGGGAACTGAGTTCTCAGTGTTGCCAGTGAAGGAGGTCATGCCTAAGATTAAAATATTCATTCTGCTCTGGCTGGTCAGAAAACAACAATGACTTGGGTTGGCTTTGTAAAATATACTGGTTATTGTGAAATTGATCTGACAGGATGATAGTTGTCGAGAGTGCCTGATCCAGCGTATTTAAGATGCCCGTCTACAGCTCAGAACACTATGTCCTTACGTCAACCACAAACAGGATGCTGCTCATTCTCACAGGACCGACTTCCAGAAATGCGAGGTTGCCCAGAGTTAGAGGAGGCGAGAAGTGTGGTGTTTTATTAGTCTGTTCTGTTTGGAAGCTGGAGTAACCAGGGCAGCCATGCCATGTGCCCAACCTTTGTTCTGGACATCGCTCAGGAAGCAATTGCCTCGCAATCCCCTGCTTCCTCTTCTTCTCTAATTTATTGAACAAATAACCACCGGCGGCAGTTAATGTAACAACAAAAGCAATTCTCAGTGGTGTAATGTTGCACGCAATGAGCTCAGAAGTGCTACACCAGCAGACGCCGTGAGGTAAGAGTGCAAGGGACGAAACGAGATGGAGATACAAGCCAAAATATGTTTAGTCGTTTCCACTTCTGAGTGAAATTCCAAACGAACTAGTGAAATGTTATATGTAAAATTTCAAAAAGTATTAATACAAATAGACTGAGTTTAAGGTTAAGTCAAGGATAAAAATAGACCAATAGTAACATCTCATTTCCCCTTTCTGTCCAGCTTTAAAAAAGCTGGTAAATGTTTTGTTCTACATAAGAACAAGGGAGGATGTTGTTTACATGCCCCGCAGTACTGAAAAGAATGCTCCCTAGTAAGACGAGTACAGAATGGTTGCTTCCAGCATGTGGTTTGGACCGTATCAGCACAGCGTGGCTATATTCTGAAAGCACCAGGCACTGAAAACAAAAGTCGTGTGCCAGAAAATAGGCCAAGAGGGTCATGTTGCCTGCAATGTGACTCCTCGGATGGTGCTGATCCTGTGTTTTCTTGCGTAAGAATGTGACCCGGAATGTGTTTGCCTTATTCTGCTGTAAAAATATCATCTAGGAATGAACGATTCGACCGAAAACAGAGCTTCGAGCCAAGTTAAGCAATAATAATCGTTATTCACTTTGAAGAGAGTACAAACCGTCAACCAGGCACACGTAATACACCATATCGATGTGCATCGCCTGATTTGTCTTTCCATGGAGATTTGTTTTTGCTTTACCAAAATGGTTGGGCAAGAATCTGTGTGCATTGTTGAAGATGCGAACACCGTGGTGGCACAGCGGATAACACAGTCTCCCGAAATCTCCAGATTTATTTATACTGAGCTTGTAGTTTGAAGCTAAACTGAAATGCAAAATCGCAAAAAGAATTTTAGATGGTTCAAAGGTACCAGAATGCCTGGGAACGTTTTAGCTACGGTGCACTTCAGCACTGAGCTGTAATGTTGGCAGGAAGAGAGAATCACAACGTATGTTGCTCTGAGTGGGAGTCTAAAATGATTAATATCTGTTGTTCAAATGCCTACAGGCTTCAAACGCATTTCAAGGTATTCATTTGTGGCCCAAAGGCTCAAAACATTTTTCACATCTTCTGGGACCTTTGTGGTAAGTCCTGACCCTTTTGTGGACAGGTTAAGTGCTCTGCAGGAATTGTGCGTCAGAGAGGCGGCGGGTGGCCCGTTTGTGTCTGAATGAGGAAAGAAGGTGTCAGCCGGATGCGGCTTTGCCTCTTTGGGTGAACGTGGACAGAATAAAATTATCCCAAGCCACTGAGAGGCTAACTTCACTGAGGGTGCTGCAATGATTTCTCTTTGAGTGTGTTTAGTGTTGTATCTCTGTGTCATGTGACAGGGCTAAGGCATTGGGGGGGTTGGTATTCAGCATTCAGGCCATGGTGAGAGACACCAGCTGGGTAGCTTCTATGTGTCCAGTGCATCCCTGCCCAATCCCTACACAGAGGCAAATGTCATAAGCTATGACCCTTTGAAAGGCGATGCAGCACAGAATCCAAACACAGTCTGTTTAATTAAACGTAATGGGTGACTCACTGTGTGGCCATTTGCTCAAGGTGTGCATATTCAGAGGACTAATATTCAGACAGGATCCACTCACAATCCTTGCGTTATGCCCAAGCAGTCAATCAACACACTTTCATATTCAGATCTTTCCAGAGAGGAGTTCATTCATGTAACAGATCTCACATGAATCGAACACAAGATGTTGTGTGTTCTGAAGGATATGCTGTCCAATCGTTGCATGTTATTAGTCTGGATTTGCAATTGAGTGGAGAGAATTTGTGTAAAGAGTAATGTATGGACCGATTCAGGGACAGATTTGCAGGGGTATCCCCAGGATCCCAAACTACCCCAAGGTCCCCTGTCCATTAGACTGGAAAGATGGCTTCATTAGATACAGTACAAATCTCAGTCTGATGCTAATGCCTCCCCCCCTCCATGGCCACTCCCCTCTTTCAATGGCCCCTCACCTCCCTCAATGGCCCTTCCCCTGCCTTTGCATCTATATCCCATCACTTTGTCAAGTGCCCACCACCTTAAGTTTTCCCTATTATACCAGTGCCTGCCTACCATGCCCCCCCCCCAAGCTTGACCTGATGTGACCTCAGCAAACAGCTTGGTTCTTTGGAGATACATGCTGTGTGTAAAACAGTTCCATCAGATGCATCATGGGTAACAGCGTTTGAAGTAAATTTTGTTTTCTATTGATAAGAAAGTCTTCATGTGGCTTTGGTAAAAGCTATAAAAATAACTATTATTAGTCTTGATTCATATTGACATCATTGTTAGAAGCAGGAGCAGTATTAATTTCATTTTCACACTCTGGCACTGTTTTTTTGTACTATTACAGACCAAGGGATGTAGAGCCAACATGGCTGCCATCTGCTATTGTTCTGTCTTAGCTCCTAGCATTTTATGCTCTTTCTTTGACTCATGATCCACCCTGAGGGTCTGCCTGCCTCCCTTCATGAAATCCTCCAGCCCAGCCCAAAGTCTAGACGCTGAGTAACAGATTGGGCCCTGGTAAACATGTTGATCTGACTCAGATGTGGGTCATCTCTGAGGTTTGGTGTAATGGTAGACACAGAACAGGTGCCTTGGGCTATTCTCCACATTTCCTTCTGTTGTTCCTCCTCAACTTTCTTCTCTTCCTCATTCCTGCCTTTCAGTCTCTGAAAAAGGCACAGAGAATCACGCAGCTCACATCCAGCTGCATCCTTTTGCCAGTTCTACGCATTACAGAGACATCAGAAAGCTGTAAACAAACACAGGTCTGTAAACACTTAAGCGAGAATTACTCCCTGTGCCTCCATTTTCAGTGGCAGCTGTTAAATGACATTCAGCTGGAACCAGGAAGAACTTTCTCCTCCCAGGAACCCCTTCAGGAAGGACTGTCTCTCCCGCTACCATATTACGACACACGATTGCACAATCACTCCCATCTGCCGGCCCTGTTAATAAGGCAGTCTGCAAACACACAGCAGAAGCTTCGAGCTCTGCATAATCGTGATGTAGAACTACATGAAGCTGGATGGGCCGTTAACCGATGTGGCACAGCCACGGTCTCTTGTCCAGCTCCACTGAGAAGCAATCCAGAGAGCCCTGTGAGAAAGGTTGAAGGTCATCTCTCAGCTATGAAACAGCGAGTACTCCCGCACCTCAAAGAGGGCCTGGGAATCTGGGCTCAGCACTGCTCAAGGCAAACAAGTGGGAGGAGCTTCCAGGGCGACTCACATGTATAATGCTTGCACTCATATCCCCACACACCGTTTGGCTCTCTCCTGGACTAACGTTCACCAGATCCTCTCAGTGCGTGCCAACCAATCAGAGCAGGGTGAGAACTGGTTTTTGATGTTGCCTCATGAAAGTAAAAAATGCAATCACATGAGCTCCTAAATGCTGAGGTCTTCCTACATGATGTGAGCGATGTCATTGACCAGAAGTTACTGTGTGCACTGTTACCATGGAGACGGTCATTCTTCTTCAGTGTGGAATACCTGTTCGTGCTGATTCGGCTTCTTGAAGTCATTTAGTGAAAACTGCTTTGTAATCTGAAATTTCTGCCAACAAAATTAACACTAAATAAAGGGAAAATGAAAAGGACGGTTTAATGCTGGTGAAGTGATTAACAAACTTTATTCACCAGATGATTCCTGCCACATGTCATGGGAACAGCTCAGTCTGGCTGACCACGCTGACTCCGAGTTTCCACACAACACGAGCCCCCATAAGCCCCTCCACTCTGCACATGCCCACGCAGACACAGCATGACACAGTTCTAGCACAGTGGTTGTGGGCCTATGACTGTAGCCTGAAACATGCAGTTATTCAGTGACCTGTGGCTGTAGCCTAAAGCCAGCCTCTACACCGTGCTGTGACTCGGTGACGTGTGGCTGTAGCCTAAAGCCAGCCTCTACACCGTGCTGTGACTCGGTGACGTGTGGCTGTAGCCTAAAGCCAGCCTCTACACCGTGCTGTGACTCGGTGACGTGTGGCTGTAGCCTAAGGCCAGCCTCTACACCGTGCTGTGACTTGGTGACAAGCCTCAGGTATTGGAAGTCTGTAGTGTGAGACAAGCAGCATCCACCAGTATAACCAATCCGTAATCTACACAGACACACGCATTTGTATTTCTAACCTTGTGAGGACCTTCCATTCATTTCTGTGGGCCTAACCCTAATCCTACCTATGACAGTCCTAACTTTAAAAATAAGTGACCCAAAACATAAAGACTTTTGGCTCTTTTGGTTTTTTGAACGCAGTCACAGATTTTTATAAAATTGAATTATCCATCGTGAGGACACGACAAAGGTCCACCTAAGGTAAAAATGCCAGATTTTTTATTTCCTCCTGGGGACATTATGTTCCCCCACAGCGTAATATAAAAACAGCACGCACACACAAACAAACAGCCTGTAACTCTCTCTCACACCCTACATATACACTAACCTAACCTGCAAACCAACCACAAACAGCCAAAGGGATATTTTCTTAAATAATGTTTTTATTGCAGATAAACAATCCATAATCAATACAGACTAAAGCAATACTTAACTAGGCTAGTTTTTAATCATCAGCAAGACGTTTACGATGGAAGACGCTCAAATATTACCAGACTTGTCAATGAACACAAACGTCACACTGAAATTACAGATAAGTTCCAACAAAACAGGAAAAAAAACCTTCCTTTTAAAGTTGGCAGGAAAAAAAAAAAAAAAAAAAAATGTACAAACGGCAAAATTTAATTTAACAAATATATTAACACAATATTTATACATTTGGTTTCATTCTGTAAACTAAGCCTTTTTTAATCATTAAAAAATGTTAACATTGCATATACCATTAACGAATTGTACCTAAGTAGCAAGGTTTACTCTAATATCAAGTATTACTTTGTTTTTAAAATAATACAGCATCGTTATAAAATATTTTAGTGGAATTCCTTCACACAGAGGCTATTTCGTAAGAGCCCTCTGTGGTATCATCATTTGTACAGTGTCCTCTCCACCCTTTTGAATGTCTCAGCAGCAGACACACGGAGCAAGGTCACCTCCCGCTCGCTGGCCAAACTGCTTTCTTTTAGGTGCCACGTTCTGCTTCCGAATATCCTGATAAGTCTACATTCACATGCCTTGGGTTAGAATCCAAGTGCAGAGGTTCGAGACCCCTCATTGGTTCTGGAGAGCCCGTTTCCAGTCTGGCACTAAAACCTGTTAAAAACAGCAGCCACCGTCTTAGAGTGAAGACTCGCCCGATATCTGCTCTCCAATCAGCAGCTCCACCGGTGGTCTACTCAGCCAATCAGCTCATATCGGGTGTTCATCCGCATGCCATCTTCATGGTGTGGCGAGGCTTGAGAGCAGAGAGAGGAGTGAACAGCAGTGAAGGCAGGAGACCCCTAGGAAGCGGGTATGAAGGGGCAAGCTGGAGAGAGCCTGGCTGCCTAGCTTAAATTTGTGTAAAGCAGTATTTCTCGAACTTTGGTTCCCCACACATGTCTGCTGCCATCGTGGTAATCCTCTTCTGGGGCCCACCGTGGTGCCAAGTTTGTTATTTGGGTCCTCGGATTAAACAGTTCAAGGACCCCTGGTTTCAAGGATTAAACGCACTGACTGCCACATACTTATTTTAGGATTGCTAAGGCGACCTACTCCCCTTTGACAGATTTCCACTTGTGATATAACAATCATATTACATCAAAATAAACAATTCTGGTTAACTGCTTGATTCGGAGGTTGAAGATCCGCAGCAAGAAAAGTCTTCCACATGTTGGAGGCCTGGATGCAAACTGAGCTCACGCCAGGAGAAAGATCACACGGCAACTTCTGTAAGGCTTTGGACTGAAATTATGAAACATCCAACTTTAAAAATAAATTACATTTGTCTGCTTTACTCTTTAAAGTAGTGACCTGGCTTTCTGCTCTGAGGTAGGGCTTCAATAATTTATTGAATTACAACAAACAAAATGGAGGAAAAGCCAGACTGAAGACTACACCACTAACACACATATGATACACGCATGAATAAATAAACATGGTCAGTGACCATACGCATGTACATGTATGTGACCAGCGGGCTGGCTGCCACACATCTCCAAGTTCTGTCCAGACATTCTCACTGGCTGCAGCCCAGCGCTCACCTCAGATGGACACAAATTAAATACCGTGAAGGAAAAGGAAAAACAGCACACATTTTACGTTTAATCTACTTCACAGTCCTTTAACTAGTTTTCTAGAGCAATTGAGCTGAGCAGCAACAGCATGGTTCCTGATCTGGAGGGATCCTCCGGGGTCAGAGGTCATCTACAGCAGCGTGAGGTCAGGCAGCCCATAAGGTCTGCCACTTTGCCAGCCGATCAGGTGATTTCCTGCCTGTGGTGTCCGGGCAGTCTCTCAGTTCACACTCTAATCTGACGGAGAGGAATCAGAAAAAGATGAGAGAGAGAGCCAGATCAAATAACAAATAAATTCAGGGAGAGACAGACACATTCAGGTGGATAGGGCTGCACATTTGCTCCAGTGGTTCTAAGGAAAAATGCCCAACAAGATTATTTAACCCCCGACATTCAAGAACGAACAGTTCCTCATGCTGTAAGTGGCTGTAAATTACAGAACACACTTAGCTAGGGTAAACTGTCTAGTGCCCACATACAAAACTTCATTAAATACATGAGATATTTGCACACTCAGACAGGAACTCATTCAGACTTGAGCCTCAGATATTGTACCCCTAAAAATCTGCAAAAAAGTACTGAAAGAGCTCTAAAGAGACATGGCTATTTTTAAACCTTAAATTCTTTAATAGGCTCTTGGGTCTCAGGTACATTCAGGACAGAGTCCTCAGGTTCCTTCTTGCAGATCACGTGTCTGACCTTTGCCCTTTTGTACTTGTTTGTGCTTTTCAAGGAGCATGGAGGTCTCGCTCAGAGCAGAACCTTCCAGAAGGCATCTCAGACAGCCGCCAGGAGAGGCTCAACTACATGTTTTACAAACCATCTATTTCACGCCTTAAGTCTCACCCCAACCATCTAAAACACTTTTCGTTGCTGGCCTCTGTCAAACTTATATCGCTAATAGCAGCCAGCATCCTTAGTGATGCAGAGTATACATTTGAGTGTGTGTGTGTGTGTGGGGGGGGGCTTAGAGACAGCTAGAAAGGGGCTGTTTGAGTCACAAAACTGTCTTTACCTTAAAGTGCAATAAAATTCAGCACAATCAGAAAGACAAAGATGTTCATATATTCAACAAACAAAGGAAAACATGCAAAGTAACCTGACACAGTGTTGCATGGGGGGGGGGGGGCAATGTGAGCAGGAGGGTCGGAAATGATTATTCTGGCTGGCAGCCACAAAGCCCCCCCAGCTGATTAGTGTTTAATCCTGCTCATCACGCCGGTATTACAGCTGGAACTGACATGATTGCTCATTTGTTTTGGGGGTGGGTCTTTCCCATATCTCACAATGGTCTGAGACTGACATTCAAGGGGCTAACCCAACTCCCCTAGCCAACAAATGGGGGGGGCAAGATGGGAGGGCCAGCTTAACAACTCGATCCACTCAAAAGGGTGACCAAGAATCAGACATGGAGGAACACCAGACAGCATTAGACAGATGACATTAAATGAACATTGAAATTTTGAACTCCTGACCATATTCCTCCAAAACACGGCAACTCTTGGTTTCATCAAGCCGAGCAAGTTTCCCTGAGAAAAAGATTACAGAACACTTATAGCTGGAATAATGCTGTTAAATACATTCCAGGTTTTCCACAGTAAAAGCATCTGTGGTAGTTTTTGAGAGAGAGAGAGAGAGAGAGACTTGGTTCTCCATCTTCGTGGAGCATATCGCAAACTAAAATCAATACAGCAGCTTGCTAAGCGATCACGGGGCACAGCCTCTCAAAGCATAAGCTGTACCAGCATAATTCAGCAAGGAAGTGAGTCCCCAGCCCCTGAAAATCACATACAGCTCCTATTTCAGCTCGAAGGGGGCTTCATGGTGACCGAAAGCGGTACATATGCAGCAGACGGATCTACATGCTGCCTGCCATGTGCTCATGTTACTTATACATGATTTATTTGTTTTTCAACTCGTTAACCTTTCCCTACTTGCATTGCAGGAGCAGCTGTACCACAGCAGAGATCGAGGCCACGCTTGGAGCCTGGTGCTTTCCTGACATAAAGCCTCCACTCCAAGAGGCCCCTTAGCAAGGCTTTACACTGGTGTCTGGGTCCTCCCGGTCCCCTTCTGAATGACCAGTATGGCTACAGCACAAGACACTCAGGGTCCCAGAGCAGCAGCGTCACCTCCGATTGCCAGCGCGCAACAACAAGGGTCCCATTCAGTCATTAAGCTCCCACCCCCCACCCACTTCTCACAGCCGATTTCCTCTGTGCACTGACGAAAGCTCCAGCATCAATGAGGAATTGTTGCCTTCCCCAAAGGGCAATAAGTGCGGCCCCAAACCGGTTCCACGGAACCCCAGGCACCCAGTCGGAGTGCCAAACGCTTGCATAACCGAGAAATACCATCAGCAGGGAGAAGAACAACACTCTCCCATTAGCATGACTTCTACACAGCAAGGCGAGATGCTCATTAACCTCAAAGCCATAGTCAAAGAACCCCAGCCAGCTGGATTGGTCCAGTGTGTTTAGTGACCCGTCCAGAGGAGGCGGCGTAAAACGGTAAGCCAAGCGAAACCAGGCACAGTGTGGGAAGCCCAGCACCACCCTGGAACCTTGCGAGCCAACCCACAGAAATTATCGGAGCAAGACCGGAGGGAATACGGATCGGTCAGTGGAGACCTTTACTATGCACTCTCCAAACATCATCTGCTCCGGTGGAGATCGGAGGCAGAACCTCACCGAAAAGCAAAACACACAAGACAGCTAGGGCGGCAGGTGGCTCTGTAGTCGAGGTGTCTGTGCCGGTGAACGGAAGGCTGCTGGTTCGAATTCCATGACTCGCAAAATTGTCCCCAAAACGGTTCCAGACCTTGCACTCTCACCCCAAACTTCTCACCTGTATGTGTGTGTCCTCATGGAGAGCAGGATAGGATATGTGAAAAACAGATGCCAATACACTGCGTGAAGTGGTGCGATTGGCTACTGAAGATTTCATTTCATTAAAAATATCAAGCTCATTTTTCTAGGTCATTCCATTCCCCTCACTTAAAGACGCATTACCAGGCACTGTTATTTCCCAAGTACAAAGACGGCCCCCAAGGAAACCTGAAGTGATTATATTTGAACGAGGATCCCCTTCACTGCCTTCTGCTCGATAAAAAGATGAAATCTCCCACCCTGACCTGTTTGTTTATCCAAGCCTATCACGGCCACGCAAACCCAACTCTGAGGAAACTTCCGGGACCAAGACGGAACAGAATGCCATGTCCAAGAACAATCTAACCTTCCATTTCCCAGGAGAGAAGATTATGCAAGCTTTAATCAACAACAGCCCCGTGAAACACCCAGGCTGTGTCTGGTAAAAAACAGAGGGGCCCCACTCGTTAGAACCTGGAATATTTTTGAAAGACATTTTTCCAGAGAGTGTACAAGATTTCCTTGAGTATTTCACATTTCTTTTCCAGCAGAAGCTGCTATCTGAAACAACTTCCAAAACGCATCTCACTCCTACATGTTCAATGATGTATCCAAAGTGCTTGAACTTCTTGAAGACCTCGGTTTCCGGGGCCCCTGACGTCGTCTGCGTGAGACGGCTCCTCTCCCTTCTGTCACCTCTAAACCACTCACCGCTGGTGTGTGTAACCCCCACCACACACAGACGCTAATCTCTCTTAGCTACCTGCTAAACGCCAGTAATGTTCACACCATTTATATCAGCGCCTGGAACATCGTGACCTCTCTCTCTCTCATCACTGCTGGCATGGAAACACCGACACCAGTGCAACCTTGACGGAGAATGTGGCTATTGGCTAATGACTGGGCACAAATGTGGGACTCCGCTAACAAAGATGCCGTAGAGCTCGCCCTGGGCGACACAGTGAACCCGCTCGAATTTCCAGGCCTGTGTACCTCAGAATGAAAAGCAGCCTTTCAAAGCAGGCGAGGCGGAGGCTTCGATTCAATGAGAAAAGCAGGAAACTCGACCCCAGAAGTACCGTTCACCAATAAGAGGAGACCTGCCTTGGTCCGTTAGGATGGAGCCCAGATGGTAATGAGGGCCTCAAAGATTCTGTAAGGAAGGAATCAAAAACAAATACAAACACACTCATCCCTAGTACCCCTCTCAAAGCCAGAGAATATTTGTTGTAGAAAGGCAACCCCTCCCCATGGCTGAAGGAAAAATACCAGCTCCTGCTGGTGTTACGACAGCAGATGGTGGGCAGCCATTACTGTGCTGTGAGTGGATCTGGCGAGTCCAGTCATAAGCGATCGCTGGTTGGAGGGGCAGGTGCACTGGGCGGACCATCTGCCACACAGAATCCTCCTCTCAGGGAGGCCCAAGACGTGGAGGAACAAAAAAATAAAAAGTGTTTACTCTCTTCTCTTCTGCGGGGGGGGGGGGGGGGGGAGCCTTTGGAAAGCTGATCTCACTACCTTTCTAACTCCCCGGTACACTAATAATCTTCTAAACCCTTAGCAGGCCTCAGATCTGAAAGATCGGCAGCCAATAAGCAATACGGCAGTCCGACTTAGGAGAGACAGCGTCCTTAAAGAGGGGGTTCTCACACGACCCACCACAACAAGACACGAGGGACTCTGCTTCAGCCCGAGATTAACAAGCACAAAGCTGACAATATTCCCCTATACATTTACCTCGCTATTTTCATTTAGCTGCATTGGGAGGAAGACGCCAGATGCAGAACCTCACAGTCAGAATATTTACGATTCCAGAGGAGAGAGCAAGTATGTTAGATGCCTGAGTGAACCGTGGAATCCAGCCGAGCTGGTACGCCATAGTGGAAATGTTCTGTCTCTTGACATTCCTTCCGGAGGCCCTAATTATTTAAGCAGGTTATTACATTCCTTACCGGGACAGTGGTAGCCCCTTTCGTAAATATCGCTGTGTTCTTTTTCAACTCAGCTTTCATTACCAAGAATGCTGTAAAAAAAAAAAAAAAAAAAAAAAAAGTGCTCAACTTCACTGCCAGAACTTTCCCAGAAGAGCATGTTCTCTCACATTCCTTTATGTCTTCTCTCTCTCTCTCTCTCTCTCTCCCTCTCCCTCTCTCCCTCTCTCTCACACCTTTTTACTGAACTTCTCTACATTATCCTCCAGACCCCATGCACGCCCCTGGTTCAAAGCTGTCCAGCATGCTCTCAAAATGCATGCCTTACATTTGAAAAATAAATTGGCGGAGGAACTCAGAAACTCCTGCGTTTACATGTGTGGTGGTGGAACCGAGGGAATCCCCCACTGCAAATGCGCGACTGTCAGAAAGTTTACTTTGCAGGTTCTGGCCATCTACCGTGGACACGCTATGGTCTCAGTTCCGCAATCACCAGATGCATGGTAAACACCGTCGGTCTGCTGGTAACCAGGACACAAACACAATCTGCAAAGTGACAAAACCTACTTGTGTTCTAGCCTCCATTAGTACGGCTAACTGTGTAAAGATTGTACTGGAGGGAGCAGAGGAAAACAATGAGGATTGATATTTAACTTAAATACAGGTCTGGGATCAGACCTCACCTTCCATGGTCCCAGATCTTACAGTCAGCATATCAACGTACTGCACCATTGCACCAAGTAACCTGCTGGTATTTAATTTGTATGTCCATATAATGCTGGGAGAATCTCACCATCACTGCAAAGAAATTGATACACATTCTCATTTTCATACAACAGATTAAGAGGCAGCTTTGCATGCTTGTCAAAGCAAAGTGAACGGCCATCACTCCTGTTTCCACTAACGAAGGAAAGCTCAAATCCACAAGCAACCAGGCCAGAAGCGGGCTTCAGGGTCGTTCAGAGGTACAGTTAAACAAGAGCAGGGGCAATGACACCAGAGTGACAGCTCAGGTCATTCTGCCCTCGGTGGTCCGCGTATGTAAACCGAGAAATGAGTCTGCAAAAACGTGTCTGTTCGCCGCAACGCGAGTGGCTCTTTCTGGAAACAACTAACAGAGGCTTGTCGTGTTACTGCTGCGGTTTCTGTTTCATGGACTACTCCACTCTGTGTTGTAGAGATTACACAACCCTACCCTTCCCCAAGGCAAGATAAACCTCCATTACTTCTCTGTGTGCAGAGAGATTTCTGTTTAAAGGGCTGCTACCTGTCGGTATCCAGGGATTACAACAGAACTGGACCGTGGTTCCCTCAAATTACCATCTACGTAAAAGGGGTGCAAAATATTTAAATATTACCATCTATTTATAATTATCATTGGCTGCGAGGGGACACAGCATCCTCCACACAACAACGCAGACCATTCCTAGTACAGAAAGCCACCTCCCAGTTACACCCAGAAACTGCACCTCCTAGCATAAACACGAATTAACAAATCAGTGGATACACGGAGTTTTCCGTAAACACGCTGGAAAGATTCACAACTAATCTTTCCATAAGGATAAAGGCTTGCATTTCAAACTGATACCTTGGCAAGCTGACTGCTTAAAACCTTAATTTTCATAGGCTGATGCCATTCATACACGTGAAACTTTTCTGTTGGCATAAAATCCTAGAATCGGAAAGGCTCGCATTAACCATCATGTGAAAAGCTGCACACTTTCCTTGTGCACAAGCAGTGGCAAAGTGCAGTGCACACAGAACAGGGCGTCCAACAAACGACAAGCAGGTTGTGAATATTTAGGATTTGCTTTGTTGTTTTATCAGGAATTGCACATCCAACTCGCATCCCCAGTACAACATGATCCTATAAACACCAGGCTCCCTGAACCAGACTCGGGACCCTCACCAATGCATGTCATACAACTCCATCCAGCCAGTTATGCATTTTAAAAAACACACTTGTCAATTTGCCTTTAACGATATTTTTAAACGGCGGTCAGAAATATCACGATAACAGTATATTCATGACCCAGCTAAAAATGCCAGATGCGTGAATATTCTATCCTTAAAAGGCCACAGCCCTCTAATGTGCAGCTCCATTTAATTGTCACAGAAAAACCATGGCAACGGCTCAGTGTGCAGAGAAATTCGCAAACATCAGAGGAAGTCGATCACAAAGACACTCGACTCTGAAGGCAGAACCTGATGCACACGTGGTGAAGGCAGTCAGCACCAATGCAGTACAAACAGCGAACTAACAGTCACAATTACAGACGCTTGCCAATTACCCACCCCCAGATCTTTACTATCGGGAAAGCTAAATTGTGGTCAAAACACTGATATTTTATCTTTAAAAAGAGCCCTCAGAACAGCGCATGTGTGCTGTTTTTTTTTTCCCCCTAACAAATGAGTGACTCACCTTTAACCGCTGCGGCGGTTTCCTTGAAGGTCAGGCCGACGTACGGAACGCCCTGCAGCACGTTGACACCTCCTTTGCAGCAGCTGGTGGCTGTAAGCTGCATCAGGCTCTTGCAAGCCCCAAGGTTCTCGTCCATCAGGTCCAAGGCGATGTAGTTGAGACCGTTCTGGAAGCCGGCTGATGTCTCCCGGCACATGGGGCTGCCGGCCTCACCGTCAGAGCCTTGAGCGCCACGCCCCCACACGTTCTCCACAGAGGCTGAGCCGTGCCGGCGGGCATCGTGGGCGAAGGAGGGAAAGACCGGCGTCACGGTTGTGGTGGAGGAGAACGTCTCCGAGCTGTGCCGCCGGCGTCCCTGTGGGTCAGCCCGGATCACCTTGGCGCCTCTGTCCGGGTCGGGTTGCACCACGGCCACAAGGAACGTCCCCACCCCTGGGACGGCCTGGTCCTTGAGATTCAGCTGCTGCATGCCGTTGCTGGGGCTGACAGGACGGGGGGTGCTGTCAGTGCTCTGTGGGGGGGGTCCCGGGACCCTGAAGGACATCTCCGTGTACTCTTCCGTCACCTCATCCGGCTGACGGGGGCACGAAAGCGACTGGGGCTCCCCGCTGGAGGAGACCACTGGCCTCTCTAGCATGGCATCATGCTTCAAGCAGCCAGTCAGTGGGGATGTGGCAGGGCTCGCAGTGTACGGTGAGGCAAGAGAGCTTCTTGTGGCCTCACCAAAATCTATGTTGACATATTCTCCTGGACTTTTGGGTTCTTTGGGCAGAGGGAGCTCACCCATGCTTGGCAGGGTCCTCACGGCGTCCAGACACAGCCTGGTGGGCCGGCTGAGCCTCCCCCTCAACGCCTCGGTCCAGCTCAGCCTGGTGGGCGACGCCGAATCAGCAGGCACCGGCCGGCAGCTCGACTCCCCCGCAGCCTTCCGAGCCTGCGGGCTCCTCATCATGACGTACTGGTCGTCATCATCGATGCTCCTAGTGGGGGCATTGGTCCTGTGCGAGCGAGGCAGCGTGCTAGAGGGGATCTTCTGGATGTCAGGGGCGGGACAGCCGGGGAAGCAGTCAGGGGGCGTGAAGGACACGCAGGGCTCCACAGGGGACATGTTCATGTACTCGCCATTCACCAGCTTGCCGTCAGAATTCTCCACAGACAGTTTGGAGCCACCCCACATCCTAAGATAGCCACTGTCATCCAAGGAACCACTGGGAGAGACCACCCTGCCCCCACTGCCGGCCACCTGGGGGTGCACCCTGGGATTGATGATCTGCTTGGGGGCAGATACAGTCATGGGGCTCATGGCCACATAGTTGTCAATTCTGCCAGTTGGGAGCGCCACCCCGGGGGTCATTGGCATGTAGCCATCGTCACCCAGGTTGCTGTTTGAGCTCCTCAGGGACCCGATTTCTACATCTCCATAATCCTCCGGATATGCAATTTTTGGCGAGGCGGTGTGAAAGCTCTGCCCAGAGAGGGTGGAGCATGTCGCTCTCATCAGGGTGTACTCATCCAGAGAGGTAGAGGATATGTGCGACGGCGCCCTCTGCTGGGGTGGGGTGGTAAGTGAGTACGTCCGTTTCCTGTATGCCTGCTCAGACTCCTCATCTGGGCACTTTGGCCAGCGGTCTCTTGCTGGCCTCTCCATCAGCTCATAACCATTCAGGTCGCTACCATCACGAGATGGGGGTGTGTCGGTCAAGTTGCTCAGGTGAGTCCTTAGGTCGCCGGGACTGGATCCATACTCATCACAGGACATGAACCCAGCATCACTTGGAGAACCAGACACAGACGCACAACCACTGGGAGGTCTCTGGATGGCATCGGACGTGGAACCGTTGCCACTGCTGGAGGAGAGGCTTACCAGACTGGCGATCGAAGGTGGGGACCGAGTCACTGGCATGGACATGGACTTGCTGTGTTGCAGCATGGAAGGCTCAAACATGCGGCCGGGCCTCGACGTGAGCGTGTTAGACCTGCCCAGGGGGGCCCGGACAGCACAAGGGCTGACCGGGCTCCCATTCACAGATACGGGCCGGGTCATGGTCCCATCCCCCTCACTGGAAGTCCGGACACGGCAGGAGCCGAACTTGCCGACAGGAGACGTGGCTGCCGTGCTGTCTGTCCTGGATCTCCTAAGGAGGCCGGTCTGACTGGGAGGCAAGTTGTTCAAATGCCGCCTAGTGGGCACAGAGATGGGGTTGGTGCCTGAGGACTGGCTTTTACTCCGTGGCCGGAACTCAGACAGCTCCTTCATCGCTTTCATAGCCTCCAGGATGGTCTCGTGTATGTTCTGTGCCACCACTGAGTCGTCCGCCTGCATCCAGAGCTCGCCGGGTCCGATGGAGGCGGACCTTCCCACCTCGATGAAGAAGAAGCTGTCAGAGTGTCCGCACCTGCGTATGTTCATGAGCTGCAGAATCACAGACGCCACGTCGGAGTTCAGCTTGACGAAGCTGATGGTCCGGCTGGACAAGCACAGCCTGTATACACCCGTCAGGTTCTTGCTTTGCCCCAGTCCTTTAGATTTCAGATTCACCTGCCATACCTCCCTGTAAAGTGCACTCGCTGGCGCGATCACGCCGTAATCTCCATCCTCCAGTCCCAGCAAAGACAACTCGGAGCCGGCATGCACCTTCCCTCCCGTCGTGAAGCCGGTCAGCGCCGAGTACCACTCCTCTTGCTCCAGCTCGCTGTCGGCGGCCACGGCAAAGTACTCGTCCTTGGTGTAGAGGGCGATCAAGTGCCGGTGCTTGGCGTCCGCTCTCCTGCTAATGTTCAGGCAGGAGTCCAGCGGTATGACCCTGCGGGCGGCCGACCTGTTCCGCCACTTCTTCTCGTTCTCGTAGCACTCCAAGCGTGCGGGGCAGCCGTCGCCCGGCGCCTTGAGCACGAAGAAGCGCTTGTGTCCGTGCTTCTGCTTCCTCAGATAGCCGCACTTCTGCACGCCATCGCCAGCGTGCGGCGGACTCGCCATCCCGTCGCCCCGAACTCTCACTCCGGTCTCCTAGCGCGATCTGTCCCCAAGTTCGTCGGTACGCTCCTTATCTCATCCGAATCCGATACAGTGCAGTACCGTGAGACGCATACCGGCCGGGGAGGGGGGGGGAGGGAAATAAAAAAAAAAAAAAACAACAACATGTGACGCTCTACGCATCCAGCTTGAGTTTCAAAAAAGGAAAGGAAAACACACAAATATACACACACGCTAGGCGGAGCGAACCGCAGAGAAGGCGTGTCCAGAGCCCCGCCCATTTCATCGGCTCATTGGTCCCGAGCGCTGACTGATGACGCGGCGAGCCAGTCAAATGGAAAAATACGCCTTTCCTTTTAAGGCATTCGCCCCGCCCCTTTCCACTCGCCAAGCTGACGCGCCGCCTTATTTATTCCCGTTCCCGTAACACCTGCAGTTTGTGTCCTTTCCTCGTCCGTGCGAAATAAGACCTCTAGCGAAAGGCACGACTGATGCTCCATCGTTCGCCCCCGTACCGTGCAGCCAGGAAACTAGCCGCTGCTCAAAGCGTCCGAAAAATGTGTATTTGTTTTGAAAACGAACACGTATAGAAATTTCACGCGTTAAATTGCATTTCCGAGAGAATCTACAGAGCATCTGATCCGTTAAACGCACGCGTTTTTAACGTTCACACCCGACAAAACGTTCTTCAGATTTGACGTGAGGAGCGCTGAACTGTATAAGTTCATAAAAACGGGCGTGGGAACGCGAATTACTCGTGTTGATGGAAGACTGGAAGCACAAATTAAACTGCTCGTCAAAATAAAATAAAAAAAAGGGGGGTGGAATAGACAATATAGTGAATAAATGTTATTCAGTAATTAAGATACCTGACATATGAAGAACGAAATACTCAGGGAAGGGTCTCACAGCAGTAATCTCATTTTCAGAGTGTGTAAACCACAGCTTTATTATAGTGCTTGTGTCACTGAGTATGTAAAGCGCATCGTTGTAAACAAGTCGTTACTCGGCTCACTGCGGTGCAATGCTGCATCTACCATGCGGATGTCCCGCCGCAACCAACCGGCCACCCTCTTTATCACGAAACTGTGCGACTAAACAGCTGACAGCTCGGGGATCTTATTTGTTACATAAGGCTTATGACGGTCTATTTTAAGCGCTGGGATTTACGGGCACCGCACTGCCTCCAGTGTGTTTTTTCCAGTATTGACATATAGAAATGTCTGAAATATCAGTCAAGCAAAACACTCACTGCGTATAATGAAATGTTTCACGGCGGACATCACTTTTTCCTGTAGTTACGGAGAAGCGAATTAAAAATGGTCATGTCGACATGCATAATTTAGACCCGGCAAGTCGCCCGTGCAAATGTCACGCGCGTGCTAGAAAACTATTTTTAGATTTTGACGGAGACACGCGATTGTTTCTTTCCCGGCATCCGAGACGTCGGTTGATGTCGGGAGCGGTCTGGACCGGACCTGCTCCGCAGTGTCATGGGCACCGCGAATCGGGTTCTGGGGTTCATCCTGCGGGGAATCCGTCCAACTGCCCGGAAAACGCGCCACCCACCGAGAGTCGGCAGTTTCTGCAGTCGTGTACCGTAGTTGTGTCCCAGAGACCGTTAAAGTCCTTTAAGTACTTCGGGTCACACAACCTGAGAGAAATGACAACGGTATGATCAAAACACACTGAACAGTCTGCAAACTGGAGCTGGAGCATATACACAGACGTATTTTAGAAAAGACAAGTATGTTTCTTGTTTGTCCATCTCTGTCTGCTTGAAGCAGTTTTGTTTTGCCCGGTGCAAATTTTGTATCCAACAGGAAATTACTGTGATTAGGTGAATTGCATGAGAAAAGCACAATTTTCTCCCTTTCGACGTCATGACCGTCATCTCCTTGGCATTTGATATTTAACTCAGATTTAACTCAGTTATTGAACCATGCAGGTTTCTGCCCACCCTCATTTTAACTGTTAGCTAGTCATTACCAGCACACAGGTGTGGGACAATGCAGGTCACTGTAAAGACAGAATATATGACATCTACATCATGATTACGAAGGAAGAGTCAGTGTTGGCCGTGTATACCCATCCCTCCAGGAAAAGCACTCCCACAAAGCAAAGTATGCAAGCATTAAATTTCATCGTGCACAGAAACCATATGTTAAAGCCAAATATTATCAAGATCAGTAATTTGTTTATTGCATATAACTTTGTGGCCCTGAACAATCTGAATCTGGTCATGCTTAGAAATACAACATTGTAACACCGGCAGTCAGAATTCGGCATTGTGGGGTCATTTTAAACAGTTTATTTATTCCATTAGCACAATGTAGTAGTACACCAAAAACTCCTCTGACTCACCTTGAACTGGTAGTCACGCCCATTTCCACCCAGTTCCCACAACCCACAATGCCCCAGAACACATACAGCTTAAGCAGGGGAAACGCCTCCTGTGCTACAGTGTTTACCATAGAAACCGTTAAACGGTATTATTCTTGTCTTCTTTGTGAGTTGTTTTGATCCATTTTGTGCTGCTCTGTGGGAGGGTGGTCATGGTGTTGTTGTGGTGAGCTTCCAGCAGTACAGTAGCCCATAAGAAGTGCCGTTCTGAGGGTCCGTTGCCATGGTGCTCTGTGCTGTACAAGAAGGGGACTGCATGCGAAGAAGATTACATAAACTGTAAAACACTCCATGTCAGCTTAATATTACCTTATATATCCCTTATATTTCCTTCATTAAGGTTTACATATTCAGCAGCTTCTGATTTATGTGCTATGCAACATTCATTTGCAAGTTAATTAAATGCCTGTTAATCCTTATTTGTAAGGCTTCAAACAGGACTATAATCTAGTCTTGATGTGTTTATCTTGTTTCTGTATGACAATTACATAGCTGATAGAGTACATCTGAAATGCGTTTGAAGGAGTCAGAGCACTGTTGGACAGTTGATAGTGGAACAGTATGTTCTGAATGGCTTCATCTGATCTGTCTGACACTGTCCATCTGGACTTCTCTATATTTTTGTTGCGGAGATGATTGATGTTTCCCTCAGGCAACCTTTGACCTCAGCCCATTTTTCCAAAGATGCACCCACCAGCCTCTTGCCTCTCTTATTCCCTGATGGAGTTATTAATTTTTGCTAAAGCAGATTGCAGTATTCAGTCTCATGCCCTGTTTGGGTTCCCTGTTATATATTCAATTTATATAAGCCTCTAATCATTGGGCAGCTCAAAGCCTGGAGGGTTGTAGGACCTCCCCTTGTCAGCTTGCTGTGATTTCTGAATCTGGGTGCTGTTGTTAGGTTTGAGTGTAAAATCTTGTGGTAAACAAGCTGTAATGTGTGTTGCTAGCACTGGGCTCTCCAGCCTGACCCCATGCTGAACACACACACACACACTAACCTACTCAATCACCCATCCATAGACATCAGCATGTAGAGGTTGGTTGGATGCTAGACTGTAATTTCCAAAACACCCACCAATAAGGTGATGGATGATGTAAGGATGAAGGCTGGCTGCTCTCACAACAGAATTAAAGCTCAGGGACAAAATTGGGTGAAATGATTATATTCCCCCACAACCCAAACCAGGATACGTGGTTATAGAAGATGGATAGATGGATGGATGGATGGATGGATGGATGGTTTTATTCACTGTCAAGTAGACACAAAAGGTGTAAGGCGAAAAGCAAGAATAATCCACCTGAACAACACTTGAAATTATCCATGCAAACAGGGATTCAGGATAATCATTAGCCGCACCACCCAAACACAATTAGCAACCAGAGTGCTAAACTCAAGAGAAAATAATTTAGACATCTACTGTTTTCAGCAGCTGTTTCTGATGAATGCCCTGATAAAGACACACCCAGATAATTGTGCTTGTTAAGTTGCAGTTTCTGTGTACAATGCATTTTTAGAAACTTTGTATTTAGGAGACATTTAAAGAGCCTCATTGCAGCCTTAGCTTGAGACATCCAGGTGTGGAGGATATTCTGGCTCCCACAATATGGGGCCCCTGGGGGCTTCCCATAGACGGAAACCTTTTAGATTTTCATTACACGCCTCTAGGTATTTCCCTACTCCCACATCCTTGTGACGTGGCTGTCAAGTAGCAGACTTTCATTTTCTGTTGAGCTGATGTGTCCAGTTTAATCTGTTGTGATGAACGTGACCATAAAGGGGGACTCATCCATCTATTCATGAAAGTGCTGCAGGAGACTGGCTCGTGAATATCCATTCAGTTTCATGCTTTACAAGTTCACCTTCAGCTGAGCTTCAAAACGTGTGAGGTGGATTACCATTTTTCACTTTTTAGTGAGGACCGAATCTAATTGGAATTTGTGCTAATTTCAGTCAATTTAGCCTTCTTCTATTGTACTGGATCTAATTTCACGTCACATTTGTAACGTTTGCTAAATAACCCTTTCACTAACCCTTTCACCCTTGCTCGACTCTCTTCATACAAGGCTAGACAGTCACTTACTCAGGTGTACGAGATCGACCACCTTAACAGTGAAGTATGTGAAAAGCAATCATAAGATAACACAGGCCCCGTGTCCCCTTCTGCACCAGCCTCCTAGGGGCAGCTTGTATGTATATGGCACGGTACACTCCAATGACCTGCTGTCTGTGTGGAGTGTTCCCAAGCGTTGTCAAAGTAACCTGGACAGCCACCTGCAGCTGATAGCCTCTCTAGGAGAATGTGAAGAGGGGCCACCGATGAGTGATTGCCATCAGGGACCTGTCACCAGGCCTGTCACCAACTGCAGGTGCACTAGTGTTCCTCGGCCAAAGCAGTGCACCATCATACAGACTGCCCATGGACGTGCACCCCCCCCCAAGTGATTGAGAGTTTAAAAAATATACTACGTGTCATAGGTGGGGTAAACAATATGTCCCTAAGAATACATTGTTGACTGGTTGTGAACTGGGACTTTGTTTTGTGAAGGAAAACAGTAGGATGGTAGTGTTTTGGGACCATATGAATGGGGTGTTTTTCTCCTGGTCTGATGCCTGGGGCGTGACCTTTTGAGCTGGAGGTCAGTCCTGAAGGGCACGCAGCTGTCAATAGACTTCAGAGAGGGTGGGCAGTCTGGGCAAGAGCAGATAGGCTGATACAAGCGGCATCTGCAACAAAAAGTGAACAAGCTCTGCAAAAGGGTTTTATTATTGTTTGTCTTCTTGTTGTTAAAATTTCAGCTTCAGCACAAAAAGATGAATCTGAAGAGCACCATGGATGGAGTAACCATGGATGACGAAGTTTATCAATAAAACCTCGTCCATCCTTGTGTAGACTTTATTTCAAAATGAGTACCTGGAGTCATTAAACATCTTTCTGCATTATTTCCAAGTATAATCTGGTAGCACTTTAGTGAAATATTATATATGAATTTAAAATATAAGCAACACCATCTTTTTGTTCTGCTGTAGAACCCAAACTTACCGTAATTGACCTGCACGCTCTGAATCCAATAGAGCTTATGTAGAAGCAGAAAAGGGATTCCTGGTTTGTTGGTTAATGCCTGCCCAACGGCCTCACACAAACTCACCTTAGAATGGTCATTGGACTTGAATACCGAGTTGTTTATTAGAAGGACATAGGACTGCTGAATTAATACATGGGCACGATCTACGATGTGACAGCCTGCTGTCCTGTCAAGGTGTGCAGATCAGCTCTGCTGCACCCGAGGGCTGCACTTTTACACGACTCGTAGTACCACCAGTCCACGTGCCCACTGGGCGTCCATCTGAGCTTGGAGAGCATGACCTGCATTGAACAAACGCCATGTCAGACGGGTTTCTGCAGAATCGAAATAACCTCTGCAAGACCTCCAGCCATTGGAGAATGGGGAAAGGTCACAGCCTCCACCTTGTTTGCTTTGGTTACCTAATTATCTTCATGTACTAATTGGGTCAGACTCGGATTCTAATCTACTCCACCAAAATCCTTCAAATTTTCTATACATTAAATACAGTGGTAATAACCAAGGGTTTGTGTAGGTATATATGTTGAAAAACCATGGAGATATATTTTTAAGTAGGAAAAAAAACTCTTGTTATTCATCTATTCTTAGATTTTTTTTTTGGGTGTAATCATAGACTAGGTTATAACTGGAGTCCTTATAATCATAGGTAAACAGAATGGATGTGTGCAAGTCCATGTGCATGCAAATTCATGAACAGGTCCTCCAATCAAATGCTCACCCTGAGGACATGTGACCCATGGTGAAGAGGCAAAAAACAAGCACGAGTTGTATGGAAATAAGGAAACAGTTCCACCCACTTCAAACAAAAAAAGCAAGACGCCCACACCACTGACACTATGACAAGCACACAATCTAGCCGCCTCGCCACACGTGCGAGCAGTTAGAACACCAAACCCCCTGGGAGGTGACTGCTAAGCAGGTTTCTGCGATTAGCGTCTACAGATAATGCTCCTCACGTAACTCCATGTCCTTGACCTCCATCGAGTTTCAGCCAGACCCCAGAGCAGGACCTGGTCAGAACCACATCGCTGGAACTGAAAAGCAAAACAATCAGAAGTCCAGACAGGAGGATTTGCTCGTAGACCAGTGAGATTGTGTTCAGCACGGTTCACTTATTCACCCTGGGGGGGTTGCTGGGATCCTGGATTAAATATCTTGAGCCGTTTTCACAACTCATTTTCTAAGCAACTCCTTTTCAAATAGTACCTGAAAGTAATGGAGAGTTGTGTGTTATTTTTAAAAGTGCCTTTAAGATGTGTTTTATTATGAAGTTAATTTGTGTAAAAATGATTAGACCTTGTTTGGACCTGCCATAATTGGCCATATGATGTCGATAACAGAAGGAGGTGTATTTGCATTTCTGCTGAATAAATTATATCCTAAGCAAAAAAAAAAAAATGAAGGCTGTTAAACATCCAGAACATGCAAGTGAAAGGTGACAGTTGCTAGCAAAAAACTGCCTTTTAAATGAAGCCCACAGAACAGCAATTAACCCACAGCAGAACATCTCCTGTTTGTTTTATGGAATTAGTGTCAGTCACATGAAGACACACAGTACCTGCCCAAGCACTGTTACCCAGATTGAACCCAGACCTCTTCACAGCTCAGCATGGAAGCACATCGGGAAAATTCCGGGCTCCAGCATGGTATTTAACCTGCAGGGCTGTCCTGCAAACGGGTTCAAGGGTACTGACAATTTGTTTTGCTAGGTTAAGTCACCTGACTGAATAACTGTGTGGTAAGGCATTTAGAATAAGGAGAGAGAAGTGGATTCAGTGACAGTATATTCTGTTCAAGATAGAAGTTGATAACATCAGAAATCCTATCATGGACATGCCCATAGTAACACTGCCTGACTCCTGTACATGCACTGTTGCAGTGTGAGAGCATGTCCCACACCCTTCTTCTCAACCAAACAGAGGAAGGTGTTTCTAAATGTTCATCTGATTGGATTATCCTCTTCGCTTTTATCTCTGGGAGTCAGGGTGTCTATCCAAGCTTTTTTGCACGGAAGTCGGGACATTTCTCAGGTCTTTGATCTTTCCCTAGATGATTTCCTTTGTGTCTCCTGTCCCTGTCTGTCTAATTTAAAATGGCCCCAGTCGAACACAGAAGTCCATTTACAGTTTCAGCTGATTACCTGATATTTATTCACTCAGTCTGATTTTTTGCTGGAGAAGTTCAGGTACTGAGCCCAAGGGTACAACAGCAAGTCCCTACTGTCCATGGGGTTTGCAAACTAAGGGCAAAGTTACTAAAGTTAATGGATAGATAAAGCCAGCTGTGAGCGGACCTGGATTTAGAAGAAAGTATCTTCCGTAAAAGTCTGTCCTCACGCCCCATCGTTCGGTGCGTTCCTCCAGTTACCACGGTAAACTGCAGCGTTGCAGTAGAGCCGTGATAGGCTTCGTCTGTGTACCGTTGCCCATCTCATCTCCGAACACCCACGCTCCTCCTGCCACTGACAGCTCCCACAAGTGCCCGTACTCCGCCTCCCCCCTAGGCTATATCCAGCCTGCTGTCAGGAAGTGCTAGAGAGGAGCGTGAGCGGAAGTGCTCGAGGCCTTCCTGCCAGCTTACCTCCTCCAAGACTGCCCTCCTGTCCGCCGTAGGAACATCCATTTATATCCAACGCCAGTAGCAAGCTATGCAGTGGCTCTTAGTCCCGCAGGACATCCCATGTGCTCTGCGGGCTTCAACCCAAAAGCTCATGGGACACTCACCTAGCTGTCGGTCTCCTTGGTCCTTCCGTCTCACGTTGTAGAGCCATTGGCCCACACTCTGAGGAGCACGAGGAGACATTTTCCTGTCACAGTGGCTCTCTGTGTTCTCGACAACAAAGGGGCCCACTCAGAGGGCAGCGCCCCGCGTCGCCGCTCGCCGGCCACAAACACGTCTTTCTTGAATGGGCCGCATTATTCGCAGGCCGACTTGTGCCACGTGTGGCCTTCTGTTTTAATTAAGTCACAATGCATACTTGAGAAGCAAGTCAAGCGAAGCTGCGGGGTGAGCCAGTCAAGTGGGCACAAAGCACCCAGGATGTGTGGAGGTCATTCCTGTGAGGGATGGCACAGATCATGACAGCACATCCCTGGGCAGGCCTGCAGGATGCGAGTCACCAAAGCAGCCTCGGGTCAGGGTACCAGACCCATTCCAGGGGAACTTTAGAACTTGATTTAATTAAAATGAAATGCATGCTTCTGACGCCACAGGAGGAAAGAAATTAGTCGAGAGGAAGTAACAGAAGGTGTCAGCCAAGCCTATCAGCGCTGTGAGAGTTACAGGACTGCTTCTCTACTGAGGTCTCCTGCTGTCTCAGCTGTGGCCTGAAGTATGAGCATTTTTTTTTTTTTTTTTTTACAGACAAGCATGTCAGCTCTGCTGAGAATGGGTGACATAAGTTACTGGACAGCACAAAACTGAAATGCTTTTAGAAACATCAGCAGACTTCTTCTGTTTACCTCATAATATTTTCTTATGCTGTATCAAGTACCTTTGAATAGAAATCTTTGAAATTATTAAAAGTATGACCAGATGGCCTTGAAGAAGGGAAAATGGTGAATTTCTGGAGTACGTAAAAATCAGGGAAAACTTGTGGTTGGCCATCTGGATGCTCTACTCTGTGTCAGCTAAAATCAAATGTAGTGTGTTGTATACAGGCATAAAAATGAAGGTCTTAATGCCTCATTTTTACTCTACTGAAAAGTAACAGTGTTTATTTTACCGTGTGTTGATTGCCTGCTTTAGACTTCCTGCTCCCTGTACTTTCAACAGCACAAATAAGAGATCCAGTCTGTCAGTTTGGCCTGAAACTGAAGGCGGTGAAACAAATGTCACAGCCAGACCCCTGACCCCTGTCAGAGGCCCAGTGGGACAATGTAGACATGCCCTGTGGCACTTTAATCAATATGCCATAGGAAAATGAGGCTCTAATTTGCATGTTCAGCCAGTTGGAGAATTAATGCCTGGAGAATGACCAAAATAACCTCTGTAATGGTGAGGTCATTGATTCTGTATGTTTGGTTCCCTGTGCGTGGGGTGTTAATATGTGCTTCAGATTCTCAACAGATCGCCGAAATCCACTGCTTATACGACGCATTGTAACAACACATCAGAAGTAGGAATAAGTGAGAGAATGTTCTTCGATGCTTTGACGGAGGCTCGGACATCCGTCACTGTTCGTGTTTGGCAGTTCCTTCAGTGATTTGTGGGAGGTGTTCTGGGTGCGTGGTATGGGACAGAAAAACGCCCGCCTACTCGTGTTCGAATGAGTCACCGAAACACGAGGGCCCCGCGTGATGACAGCCCTCTCTCCCACAGTGCCGTGTCTGGGCCGTACGCCAAGATATCCGGCTCTGCGTCAGTCACACAAGTTGCGTGTTTGGTTTGTGGCCACGTGGGTGTGTGATGCTCAGCTCGCCTCTCAGAGCCTCGGTGGCAAAGTTTAAGGAAACTCGTGCTTTGTGACTGGCCTCAAACAGTGGTGCACTGTGGATTTGGGGGGGGGGGGGGGGGGCATTTAGGAAAAACAAAAGAGGGAAAAAAAAAAGGGGGGGGGGTGAAATTATCATGGTTAAAAAAGGGGTTTGCACAGTTCTAAAGCCAGCCTGTGCAAAGACAGAACATTCAGTACCCATATGCTGGGTCAGAGATCTTCCAGTCTCATGCTAGTTATACACCAATTAAACCAGTACATCTACTCTGCTAATTGCTGGATTTGTTTAGATTAATATTAGTCCTGTTTGAAATACATTTTATTTGATAAAAAATGAAACACAGGAAGTTTCCCTCTCCTCAAACGTTTCATTACATTTGATGTCTTGTACTGACTGCTCAACTTACATCAGTCTGTGTAGCAGAACTTTTGAGTACAATCATTCAGAACTAATTATTCTAATTAACTATTACTAATTAAGTTCTTTAACAAAGAGAAAATCTTAAAAAATCTGTCTTAGTGACCCTGACCTAGACAAGTGGATATGAATGGATGGATTTATATTTAACTGTAATGAGAGTATCTAGGCAGACACAGGCTGATGCCATTCTGCTCCTCTTCTGACCTTTAGCTTACCATTGATCACAAAGCACTATGTAGAATAGTGCTTAGCGACCCAGCAGTTAAGACACCGATTCCCAGGGAGGTCCAGCGATACGACCCTGAGGTGTTTCAGAGAACAGCTCCTACAGCATATATGGATGAAGAAAGGGCCAAAACAGCAGAGTAACGAAGCAAATGCATCATTTTCAAAGGTGACACTCTTTAGGATTTCCACAGCAGACACAGAGAAAGGCCTCGACTCGACTCTTTACTGATCTGATTAGGAACATAAGACTGCCAACAGAGGATAAACCCCATTAGTACACCTTTAAGTGCTCTGTTTTTCTGTGCTTCTGCATTTGACACAGAACTGCAACTGAAAGCTTGAAATATATTCCTAATCTGGACATAGAGCCTTTATATTCCATGCAAGATGTGCAAGTCTTCAGATATCTCAGGATGAATGTTTGCACGTCTGCCTGTTGAAAATCGAAGTGTTGACTGAGCCACAGGGACTTATGGGGTAGTGGGCGATGGGGTGAAAGGCAGGATGAACCGCGATTCCCTGGGAAGGTGATCAGTGTGCTCGCCTCAAGCACTGAGCATGTGCATCCCAGATTTGCCATTTTTCCAGCTCTATTGGCTGCCCTAGGTTGTCTGTTCTTCTAAATGCACTTCATGGGTGAGGCAGTTATTCTCAGAGGTGGGTGGGGTTGAGGGCTTTGCTTAAAAGGACTGCACCGAATTCCATCTCTGTTTCCATCATACTTACACATGGGCTCTGCCGAAGGGGATTTGGGAGGGTCATGGTGGTAGAAAACAGGCCCGAGGTTTAATATAATGGGAATGTTGTGGAAGTAGCCATACCTTGTGGCACAGAATGAAACAATGGGCACCAAACAAAAATGTGGCAAACAAAGACGTTACCCAGGTGCTGTCAGAAGACAAACAAAACATAACAAAACAATGAACAATGCGGCACGATTAGGATAAAACCCTGAGAGGTTCTGCAGAAAACTGCACGGCCCAATGTGTAGGATCTGTTGAAGGGCAGGGAACTTTGCTTGGGTCCATACTGGCCTGGAGATGGATAGACAAGACTAAGCCAGCCTACGATAGGAGGGTATACCAAATCTTAGTTGAAATGCTTATTGTAGGTCCAGAAAAATGACGGAAAAACTTGATAAAAAGCATGTCAAACTGTTTGGGAATTAAGTCATTGCCATTCCTGAGCCCTAGGTGAAGAAATAAGGAACATGGAATCAATTCAATTTTATTTATGTAGCACCTCCGCATAGTGCTTCACATAGTCCCGGGCCCAGGGTCCCCAAAGAGTAAGCCAAAGGTGGAAGTGACAAGGAAAAACTCCCTCAGAAGGAAAAAACCTTTGGAGGAACCAGACTCAAGGAGAAGCCCATCCTCCTTTGACTGGCACCGGGCAGGACGAGATCATTAATACGAATATGAAACAAATATGGTGTAGGTCAGTCAGGAGGACATCAGACTTGTCTCAACAACTTCAGCCTGGTTAACTGTCAGTTATTAACTCTGTGGGTCTATATGAATCCCCAAAGATTCTTCTAAAAATACAGATTGATAGACCAGCTGGTTTGATGAAAGAGTAAAGTCACTTTTGGGTGTAGAGTGAGAAAGGCTACTATAATGTCTTCCCAGTCACAAAGTAAAGGAGTGTGGGCCATAGTCCAAAAGTGAGGGAACTGGGAACCAGAGACATATCAAGCCTGGAGGAGCTCAGAACCCACGTGGTTGGCTTTCCTACCTTGTTGAGTTCAGCATAGCGTTCCCACACAGTGAACTTCACAGATATCTGTTACCGTGGAAATGACCTCCCACAATAGTATGAGCCACAAGCCTCGGGGACCTGAAATTTACACACCATACACAGGCACCTAATGACCCATGTCTTCCGATATTCATCTAAAAGCAGGCACTTGTATATTTTTAGATTGCCGCAATGCATTATGGGACTTTTGAGGAATTCATTGAACCCAACAGAGCAGTACTTCAAAGCCAACATCAGAAGTGAACGACTGTGTGATAAAGCCCTGCTATCCTCATCGTTCTCATTAGCTGTATGGTTCATCTTCCTGAGATCATGATACTTTTATTCATGCTCCATTGACTTCAGCTTAACCTCAAATCTTACAACTAATTGAGCAAATTCACTGTGTAATCCTTTATGTATTGAGCTCAGTGTTTGATGCATATTACATTCGTACCTTTGAATTTGTCTCATTTTTAATATAAAACTGATGGCAGCCAAGCAAAATGATTCTTCAGCAGTAGAGGCCAAGAGATGCTTTTCCTCTTGAAAGCAACCCAAGGTCTTTAAAAACAGCTTGCTTGTTGTCAAAGCTTTGTTAATGGTTTTCTGAGAGGACTGTTTTGTAAGTTTCCATCATTGTAGCTGCTGGCTTCACTTATATGAAAACTTCCCAAAACACAGTAGCATCTTGGGGACTCACGCTGTATAAATAGAGTAGATCTCAGGAATTCTTTGTGCATCAGACTAACGGTTTGTTTAGTCAGAGAGGTGCTAATCACTGGAGGCCCCACGCTAGCCTAACACCACTGCAGTGACAGCAGCTGAGCAGGATCGTTACTGCAGCCTCTGAACAGTTGGTGTCCACCTTGGTGAGGTGACACGTTCTCCCCACCTTGGTGAGGTGACACGCTGTCTCCCCACCTCGGTGAGGTGACACGCTGTCTCCCACCTCGGTGAGGTGACACGTTCTCCCCACCTCGGTGAGGTGACACGCTGTCTCCCCACCTGCCCTCTGACCTCCATCACCTGCCCGTGCCAGTGTTGTGAGAGCGGCCAGCCAAGATTACGGCATTCAGGAGCTGTGCGGTTCTAGACCATTTCAGATAGGGAGGCCAGCCTGGGGCCCATTGTTCTGTTGGAGGGGCACATGGAAAAAAAGAAAAATGACAACTTGCAATGCCAACGAACAAAATACAAGATAATAAAATGAACTCTCATCTAGGGAGGCCGATGGATGGAGGTGGGGATCCAGAGCTATCAACGGGGATGCACCAGCCACCCCCCCGACCACCCTCTAGTGCTACACCTGTTCAGGAGAAGGGAGAGAATTGATATAGTAAAGCAGGGGCTGATGGCACAGCAGCCTTTTGCATTAATACATGACATGCACCTGCAGTTTGTCTCAGAAGGTGGAGGGGGCAGAACCGTGGTATGGGGTACATGGGTAGAAGTAATTCTTGTGTGCCTCACAGCATTGTTAGACTCTGAGGACTCAGCCATTCACTGATGGTCTATGACCCTTTCTTATGAATCCAACAAGCATTCTTTTTCCCCTTGTTTTCTTTTAAAAAAACCCTCTTTCTCTGAAGAATCATGACTTTGAGGCAAATGCAGCAATTCTGTGTATTTCAGTAGTAATGCATTTTTTAAATAAATAAATAAATAAATAAAAAGGAGCCAGAGTAGAGATTCAATCAGCATAAAGTTTGAGATTAAAAAGCTCCAAACCTTTTAGCCAGGTTGTTTATATAGACAGCAGAGGTCATTAACTCGCAACACTTCCGGGTCGGGTTACAGAAGGCCTCCAGAATGACCATGAGCAGGGCAACACCGCTTCCTCTGCTGGACAGGAGGAGGCGTAACAGTGAGAACCACCATTGAGAGTCACTGCACGAGTGGTCTTTTTTTTCACTGAAGCTCTCGTTTGTCCTTCATAGTCTGATCCAGCCGGTTACTAAGAATCAGTGTAAAACCTGTAGTACATTATGCTGCTGGATGGTATTATACAGCACTTACTAAGACAACTAAGCCTGTCCATGCATATGGAACCCAGGAGTGACTGTATGCAGAAAGCTGCTATGCAGTGATGTCGCTGTGCACTCATCCTTTCCACATTAATGAATTTTATAATAGATTTGCTCATTCTTTATTGGAATTGAGATTGTGATCATACTTCATCAGAGAAGAAAAAAATTAATTCATGAAAATTCTTTTTCAAATTAGACCACAAGAGAAAACAAAAGGAATTAGCTAATTTCCCTGCAAAGGCCCTGCGTGAGGCCGGACCAGTTGAATGTAATTCCGTCTTAATGAGCATCTTCTTCTGATGCAACACATTTTAGGATGCCATTCTCTCTCATTCACCTTTAACTGCCATCTGTTACCAAAACCTTATTTACCACAGGAACTTCCTATTCTTGCGTTGCGTTTGAGAGCAACAATTAAGAACTCATTCTTTTCACATCAAGAGAATATTTCCACCATCACCAGATGCTGGGCATCACATTACCCCCTGAAGTCAAGGATAAACATGTGAAAGATCAAACTCAATATAGACTAAAAACTGTTTTGAAAACTGCAGTGAAATTTGGACTTCAGAAGTTTGTACTTCTGGACACCTGCCTTGTCATCCATATACCCTATTGTTACCATTGAGTATTGTATATCTTTGAAGCCTTTAGATCCTCCATTACTTTGTCCCCTGAGGAGAGGTCGTGGCTCCTCTGTAGTTCTGCTTGGTGTCCTCTTTATACCCCTCATTCTTCCCACCTCTATTGATCCTATGACTTACGAATTTTAAGAGAAAGATTCCACATGGACACTGTATTGATTCCCAGGTTGGCGCCATCGTGATCATTTTCGCTCACATGCTTGTAGGACTTCAGCTTTGATGTGAAGCTTCTCCCCGTCCTCCCTTGTGGGGAAATCCAAGCTGGTTTTATCCTCCCTTGGTCGTCCAGTTTCTCACAAGCCTGGAATGCATGGATGTGGATGGGAAGAAGCTACTCTACAAGGCAGCAGGAACGCAGATGCTTTTGGCTGTCCCCCTACAACACAAATCCATAGTGTTTCACTACACTGTCTTCCTGCTACACAGAGCAGTGCTTTGGAAGATCCCACTGGTCAGCCTGTTGTGTTATCACAAAGCGCTTGTGAATTGCATCACAGAAGACCTCTTGCAAGTGGAATATGATGGAATGTCCCCCAACACTTGTCCTTCACTGCATCTAATAATTCATATACATATTATAAAATAGTTGATATTTCCCACATTGTAAGATGATAAATGAAAGCATTATGCATAATATATGACTTACTAGCGGAAGCATACTAAGAAACAATATGGAAAATTGTCACTTCAGCTTCAATCAAGTAAGATGAATTCATTGTATCATGTCCAAATCCTTTCTATGTGACACCTTGACTAATGAGCAGTTATCTGCCAACAATGCAGTGACCATTCAGGCACGCTCTGGCTTGTCCCTGTGTACGAAGGTCACATAAGAAGCAATCGGGGCGTCTTGAAGTCCGTGCAGAAAGTTAAGTTCCTGTGTTTCCCCGATCAGTAGGCTCACAATAGATGCACAACGGACACCATGCTTAAATCGCTCACAGAAACCCCTTCACGCACTGAAGTGTAAATATGAGTTTAAGTTTAGCTTATTGGGAGCTTCATTGTATATACAATGACATATAAACTGCAATGCCCATTGTCATGACGGCACATTCAGGACTCCAGCAAGTCTGAAGCTGCGGCCACTTGACAGGTGGTCATGCATAAGCAGCAGGACCGGTGACAGCGGCCACCTGTCAGAATTCAGCACCAAGGTGGGGAACAGCCGGATCCATGCCATACCCCTAATCGACTCCGGCTGGAAGCCACTAATTAAGGGAGGCACTCTGGCACAGGGAGAGCAGCCACAGCATAAAAGCTGGCATCCTCTGAAGAAAGAGCCACCAATCAGACCACTGACATCTCCACAGCAGAGAGGCTTGACTAGATCCAGATGGCAGGGAAAATGGCAGCCCCGACAGCGAACTGTCCGCATTCCCCCTTCTCAACACGATTTTTTTCCACAACATAGATCAGTCCAACACATGAGTGGACCCCAGCCTGGTTTGCATCCTCCCTGACCTACCATACAATGCCATCTCACTGACACCTAACCCTGGGACCCCTTCTTTTGTCAAGTCCCCAGAAGGGAAAATTCAGTTTTACAAAAATCTCTGAATGCAGTCAAAAAATCAAAGAGCCAAAAGTTTTCTTTTGTTGGGTTACTTACGGTTAAAGTTAGGGCTGGTTAAGGGTTAGGGTTGTTGGAGTTAGGATTAGGGTTAGGTCCATAGAAATGAATGGAAGGTCCCCACAAGTTCACAAATGCAAACATGTCTGTGTGTGTGTTTATGCTTACACCGCACCATACTGAACGTAACTCTCATGCATTCTGCAAGCTGACTGCTTACTATTAGTTGGGGCAGCATAAAATCATCTGTAAAAATTGTCTTTCCCGAAACTATTGAGCATATCTTTAGATTAAATATCAAATCATATTGTTGGCCCCAGATGTTCACTGCAGTCACTGTACCAGAAATGATCATTAGTCTGTCAAGATTTCTGTCAAGGTCAAGTAGGTAGCTTATTTCAGAAGGCAGACAGAAATAAGCAAGTTCTCTTCCAATTAATCAAGACAAAGGACAAGAGAGGTCATATATCACCTTCATTTGGCACACATGCCTGAACTTCTGTTGGGTTTGACCTACAGTTTGACCCATTTCACCATCTTCCACCACTTGGATAATGTTGTTGGCACCATCCCTGGCTGTCACTGCATTTCAGGGCTCCTGTACATTTGCTTCCTTTTCCATCTTTTTCTTAATATTCTAGACACTGTGTGTTGTCTATGATCTGGATATACTCATGAACTTTAAAGCAACCGTGGCAGCCAGGGATGGTGCCTGTCAGTTTTTGGAGATGCACCGTGTTACCATCATGCCCCAGTTGGCATGACCATGAACAGAGAAGAAGCTTTGACCCGCTGCAGGAAATGTGGACACTGCACTGTGCAACCCGTGCTCTTTATGTCTGATATATGCTACTGAGCATTGGCTTTTTTCTTATGTGACATCTGGCTAACCACAGAACCACAGACATCCTGGGCTTTAGAATGAAATTTTTTGGTAATCCAAAGATAGGCACGGCCTGAACTTCTTATGAACAGCACTAATGGCCCACATCTTCCACTGAGTAAGAGAACATCCAGAAAGAAGACATGAGTTTTATATGTGACCCAACACAGGTGGCAGCTCCTCATTTAAGGTTTTCAAAACCCAGGAAGGTAAGTTGTCTGGACCCAGAGTCTTCCTACCATTAAGCCTTCTAAAGCAGGCCTTAATCTGTCCAGTGGAGAATTCACTGTCAAGGCAGAGAGCTTCCTTCGACTGTCTCAATATGTGGGCTTGTGCGATTGATACCCTCCCACGCTGATGCAAAGTACAAGCTGAGTACTTTGCATTCTTTTTGCATAATTTGTAGATTGGATTTTATCGTCAGCTTTTTTTTTTTTACCAAGTAAGCCATTGTCCGGAATCCCTAGACTTAAGCATCTTGACTTCATTGGAACTGAATAGCCATTTAGCACATTTTACAAGCTTAGTAACAAGCTTTTCTGTTTTCCAGTATCCTGTCTGATTTTTATTGCAATAAAAACTGTTGTCTTTTGTGTAAGGCATTCTCATCAGAATTAGTAAGTCTGCTTCTCTCACATGGCATTATTTAATTCATTATAGTCTGAATAGATGCGTAGAATGTATCAACCTTCAGCTCTGCAGCCATAGCCTCATAAACTCTAACCAAGTCTACATTGTTTAACGCCAGACCAAGTACCCTCTTGGCCTCTCTATTGCAATGCCATCTACTTGCATACTTTGCACACTACGTAGGCCATGATCCAGCTGTCCATAGTATATATACGGAGGTGGTTAGAATCAGCAATTAAATATGGATTTTCATCTGACCTGTAGAGGTCACTGATATTGGTCACGATAGAGTGAAGCTGATTAGCCCTCTTGGTGCCCTATGATTTGCTGAAGCCCAGCAGGGACACACTATACTTTACTTCTACTTAGTAGTATCACTGAGTGTCACAATACTAAGTAATGTATATATTTACTGGGCCAGGCTCAGGATGTAGATAAGGTACTCTGTTACCTTCAGAATCTGAGCAGGATTCCTTTGAGGAGGCTAGTAGGACATTAATCACGCCTGCTAGTAAGCAGTTCAAGGCACATAGAAGGCATGTTGACCTTAGTTGTAGCCACAGTCATGCATGTAAATCTACTAGTCGCTTCTGTTGAATATCCGTGCTGGCATACACTTTTTATAATTTCATTTTACTGACCTTAAGGATGAAAGAAAACCTTGTGGTAGGTCCAAAATTGAAAACCAGAGTAAGCAGAAAATTCCAAAACATAAACAAAAATTAAACTGATTAACAAAATGCCACATCAAAAATACACAGCTACAAAAATGATAGCCATAGCTAAAAGCAGCAGAAGGAGAAGAGAGGTAATGAATAAGATGCCAAGTCCTGGTGATAAATCACATAACTGCAGCTTTGTATGTAGCTAACATAAAGACAAACTAGTAACCAGGTAACCACTCAGCTATGTGGTTCCCTCCACTCAAGCGGAGAGAAAATGTATATACAATTTTAAAACAATAAAAGATACTAATAGTACAGAATTTTATTTTTAAGTTTCAGCAAGAAGATTATGAAATTTAACACCAAATAAATTTGGAAAATGCATAGAAGGATTACAGAGATATTAAACCGAAATTAAAAGGATAACTCATACACTGTTCATTAGCAACATAGGCAGCCATCTTGTTGACCTCTGACCCCATTCTTTCGTCTGATTTATTAATTTATTTATTTTGCTTTGCTTTCACATCTTTGGTACACATATTGAACCAGGTTCTTTATGTATCATGTGTTCAACAGCTTTAGGGAGAAAATTACACCAACATAACAGTTTTAACTGGGAGTTCGTAGACCTGTGTATGTAGTGAAACAAGCTGGAATGGGCTTAATCAGTTGTTTGTTAGCCGCTCCATTGTTTCTCACTGTGAGAACCTATTTAATCAGACCACTGAATACAGCCATGTGACACAGGGATTAGACATGGAAGCACAACTTATTATGGGCCCGAAGAGGGTAAGCGTCACACAAGAACATCAAAATAAAGAGGTCATTCAGCAAGTGATAAAATAAAATAAAAGCACAAAAGTGGAAAAGTTTGCTACAAGAGTCCAACTTGTAGTCAAGGTAACTGCAAAAACAGAACACAACGTGTCAATAAATAATATTTTTGGGAGCAAGGGACAAGTGGAACAAATCAAAACAAACCCCTGTCACCTGTCTCTCCCACTCGTGACAGCCATGCCCCCCCCAAGTCACATTTCTGTCTTATTTCCCTTGAGAGATCTCCTGTGATGACAGTTATTATTCCATCATACAGCCAGTTTCCCCAGAATCATGGCTGATATTACGAATGCTGCAACCTCACAGAAACGTCACCAATGCTGCATATATTAATCCATGTGGCGTGTTGGCGTCCTCAGCCTGTAATACACCATACCATGTATGTGGTTGATCTCGTGGAATCATGAAAGAGAGAATGCCCTTCTGTGGTCGTTTTAATGAATTCCAGAGGATTTGTGGGGCCAGTCTAATGCAGACACTCTGCTGAAGTCAGGCAGTAGGAGCAGAAGAGAATTTCAGTGGTAATCTGGATTTTCTCTGAGGTGTATAACCCACGGCTGGTTCATACTAGATGGAGTCTCTTCTGTATAGTTGTATCACTGGATACTTGAGCTGTCACACCTCCAGTTTTACTGCAGGTGATGTAAGCACTGAACAAATCCCACTGTCCTCTGGGAGATTATTTCCTGTGACTGATTAAATTGTTCCATCAGACTAGAAAGGTCCTGAAGATTTGGACCGTAATACATAGTCAGTGTTTTGTACAGCTAGTCTGAATGTAGACCAGTGCCAGTATGGTTATTACCAGATTACTCATCACTTTACAAACTGTTTCTATCTGTTTATGGGTTAGAGTTTTATTCTTAACCTCTTAATGTCCACATAATTTGTTCATTTCTCCATTGATTTCTTTTGATGGGAATTGGTGAGTCTGTGGTTTACCCTTTGGGGTTTAGTGAATTGGTACCACATGGAGTCTTTAGAGAGCAATCAGGGGTCCAAAGCAGACCCCCATATAGCAACTATCAGGATTTTCCACCCATTTTTTGCCAGGCCTGCTAAAAACACATACTCAGGGAGGGTGTATGGAGCAACAGTACTCATTGTTCTGACGCAAATGAGGAGCAATTGTGTGAGTTATACAACAGAATTTACATCCATGTCCTGTCAATCCATCATCTCCACATGATAATGGAAACATACTTTCTGGCAGTTGATGAGGAGAGCAACCTTTGTGGGCCAAGAATGATTACAAAATGATTCTGACATGAATATAATAAATCAAATTTCAAATTTTTTTGTGACTCGACCTTTTTCCTCCCTAGTGACCATCAATACATCTTAGGAAATCAGACATATCTAATCCGAGAGAGGGCATTGGTCCTGCAGTGATCCTTCACTGTCACATGACCTTGACCCCGGAGCAAGGTTGTGTTCTTGTCTCAAGGCTGTGGAACAGCCTGTATTTGTCCAAAGGGAGAATTGTTATTGTAATAATATTTACTATGCAAGCTTGCCAAGTCTTCTTATGAGCAGCAGCAACAATGATGTTCGGTGAAGACAAATCTAACAATCCGCTGTGTTTACTGTAATAAACGGGTCGTTTACTATTTTCTTCAACCCAACAAATTCAGTTTCCTTTCTACCTTGTATAATGTTTCTTTATTAGGTCGTATTTTTGAAGACAAGTAATAACACTAAGTTAACCGTAGGGTACAGTTGTTGGCATAGCTGAGTTCTATCACATACTAAATACAGGAAATCTATTATGATATAATCCCCCCATCCTGGCAGTCCAGTCTCCCAGCCTGGGATTTCACTGCTTTCAGGGGTCCCTCAGTGGTAGCCTGAAAATTGAGATGCCTGCAAGCTCATGAAACCCTCATCTCCCCTCATTGTTTTTCAGCTGTGACTAGACCACAGTCAAAATTCACACTCTTGTTATCTAAATTCCCACCCGCTTTCCATCACATCACATGAGCGATATGCTAAAACTCTGCCAGCTTTCAAAGAGAAACATCTCCGGCATCTCCAGGAAAAGCAAAGGCAAAATGGTGGCATAGCTGGGTTAAACTATGACAAAGTATGATTTAAAATACATTGTGTTATATGTTACAAACATATTGAAACACATGACACAGTATGATTTCATTATGTAATGTGGCATGTTTAGAACACGTGACATAATTTTAGGACATGTCAGACGTGGAAGGGGCTTGAACATTTAGCACAGAATGGTGAGAACATGACAGGACCGGGGCGGAACACATGTCATGGCAGAGAGAAAATGCAACATGGTAAGGTTAGAACATGTGGCACAGCGTGATAGGTGCATGTGACTTTGCATTGTTCAGATATTTTACAATATGTGATCCCGCATGATTCTATCATGTGATACAGCAGGTCTTGACCTCGTGACGTGGCACAGTTAGAACATGCAGTGTTCTGCAATTAGACCTCCTGACACAGTGTGGTTAGAGCTTGATCCACAGCATTGTAAGAACATATGAGGCAGCAGAAAGGCATGTTTCTTCACTGCTGTTTCAGGGTTCTGGCACTGAAGCACAATCCTCTGCTGTTTGTGTCTTCTTCCAGTTACTGTTGGCCAAGGGGCAGTGGGACTTGATGAGGAGGCCTGCTCTCTCTTTCAGCAGTGTGACAGTGACTGAGTTGTTTCAGGGTTTCCAAGGTCACAGCTGGACCAGGTTCTAAAATAAGGTCCACAGTATTACATAAGTCATCTCTGTTTTCCAGTGGACCTTGCTGATCAACACATCATATCTGTCAGTATTTATGCTTGTCTTGTTGGGTATCTATCTGCACATGGGTGGTGTAAATACATTGATTTAAGACTAAGCAAAAACTTGTAAAAATGGTTTCTACTGTAAATGATAATTAAAGAGATATTACATGCTTTTTGTTCTTTCTTATGCTGCTACAATTCCTTCCTTATGTTTATTTATTAGTCCTTTTTGCACAAATGTCCCACATTTTAAAGAAAGTCAATTAAAATCCGGGGGAATGAGAAGATTTACATTTCTGGTGTAATGCCCCCCCCCCCATAAATTGCTGGTAGCTTCCAGTCATGTCTGTCCTCTATTCTCTCATTCTGTAGCATAATCAAGGCAGAGGATCTCAGAACTGTGTCTGTATGGGGATTGCCTTGTTATGTATGACAGTAAGGAGTGTTTTTGTGTTGTTATGATATTTATAAAGATATTTGGATAATCAATATGATATTTGGAGCACAAATAACACTGATTAATCCTTATCATCTATTTTTAAGCACATCAACAGAACAGTATATCATGCAGGAAAATTTCCTCACAAACATATAATCAGAACATTACCATACAATTGTGATACCAATTAGCAACTATATATTTACAGTATATTGAACAATGCATACATGTATACAATGTTGTGTAAATCATATAAGCACATGAGTTAATAACATTTTGTTGTTTTCTGAGAGAGTAGGCATTATTTTTATTATGTGGGACTACAATGAAGTTAGGAAAAGCGTGGAACTAACCAGTGATGGTACTGGAGGGGCAACCAGGAGCTGAGAATCAAGACAAAGTGCAGGTGGAGGAAATAAGGATCAGAAATCAGCACAACGCTGGAGGATCTGGGTGTGACAGTACTAGGTGGACAAATACAAAAGCAGTAACCCATAGAAACCCAGGGATGAGTATCCAGTGATCGTAAATCATGAAACATTGACCAAGACCAAAAGGGAAATAGAAGGGTACAAAGTCTGAGGCTGACTAGAAAGACAAAACGAGGAAAGTGAAAACTGGGAATTTGACTAGACTAAGCCTTGGGACTTGATAATAGAGAGGAACAAGACCGAGTTCCATGGCTCCGTAGCTGGGCGGTGTAGGTAACCAATGGAGCCTGCTAACGGGCAGCACTTTCACGAAGGATCATCGGTCATTGAGTTTGCCAATGATGCCCACAACTATATAAACCTGGTTACCACTGAAAGATCAGAGTTCCACCAATCTGAAGAAATTTTATGTTCCACACTAAACAATGATCTGAGTCTATATATCTGTACCCTAACTGTGGATAGAATATACCTAAGAAGCAAGAATGACAAAAGGAATTTGCACTTTTTCAGTTTTACTTTGTCTAAGTAAAAGCATGACTACCTCATGAATGCAGCATGTACGAGTTGCCTTGTTGGATGGAATATAGATACCCGGGTATGTCACTAAGAACAGTGTCAACCAGGAATTGAAACGTAGCAGGTGCATTTGCTAACCCAAAAAGCATGATCACATAGTCTTAGTGCCATCACTTGAAGGCTATGTTCCATTCAACACTCTCTTGCAACAAGTCTACATTGTACATACAGTTTAAAGCCAGCTTTATGTAGATCTTTACAGTTCAGACTTGCCCATTCATGGTCTCTATTAATGGGAAGGGACACTAGTTCTTCACAGTAATAGTGTTCCATCAATACAAGGTCTAAGACCAGTATCCCTGCCCAGAAAGAACCCAACCTTGGTGGGAGAATTTGAGAGGGAAATAATTCCTGCTGCCTGGCTTTTGAATTCATACATTGTTGTTGCTTGAATTTCAAGAACAGTATGTACATAAAATCTTTCCCTGCTGAGCACTGGCTGTATAACAAATGTTAAATTTGTTCTCAAGGTACATCCGAAAAGGTTGCAAAAGAATCACCTTTAAAAACATTTCTCTTGTTTTTTATGGGTTGGAGTAAGGCCATTCTTGGGTACTGTAAGTTTTTAGGTGTCTGATGGGTGAAATGCCTTAGTAGAACAATTCTAATCAGCCTGCACACGGGTAGGAATATACAATGAAACAACAAATAAAGTAAGACTTGTTCTACCAAGATGTATTTTGTATAGTGAGATCTAAAAGTTTGAAACCACATTGAAAATCTGTTAATTTTATCATATAATCCTGGAAATAAAGATAGGCTAAGACATACTAGCATTTCATGGTGGATCACTATATAAAGTCCTATTTAATGATGAATCCAAGTTTGAGATTTTTGGCAGCAACAAAATTGTTTATGTAAGGAAATAAGCAGAAGAGTTTGATACCACTGTGTATCAAAACAACAGTGAAGTATGGTGGTTTGTAATGTTCAAGTCTGGGGGTGTTTTGCCTACTCTGTAGTTGGGTGCCTGCACCGAATCAAGTACACCCTGACAAAGGAAAAATATCACTCCATTCATCAGAGACATGCTATTATACCCTCTGGTTTGGATCTTTGTGGAGGAGGATTCATACTGCAGCAGGATTATGACCCCAAACACACCTCAAAGCTTTAAAAGAACAATTTGAAGACCAAATAGGAGCAGAGAGTACTGACTGCCATGGGTTATCCTCCACGGTCACCCGACTTCAACCCCACTGAACATTAATGGGGGTACTTGAAGACTGAGAAAGCCAAGCATTCAGTAGTATCATGGGATGCATTTTGGAATGTTCTCAGATCATGCTGGAAGGACAAAGATCATCAGGTTTTGCACAAACTTGTGAATAGAATAGGACTCTTCTTTACCTTCTCTGTGAAATGCTTTAAAGGTGGTTCTAGACATTGAGCATGACAATAGGAAACGGCAAGATAACTCTATCAGTGCCATTGGAGTGTGGCTTCTGCATCTACCAAGTTAATGCTAGTGAGCAAAGAGTAGAGCCCAGCTCTCTAGCCACGGGGATGTTCCAGAAATCAGATTTAACTATACTGATTTGACTATATAATTTGTTAAACCTGCTTTCTGGAACAGGCCCCAGGTTGTTTATGCAGCCACCAGTGTTTAACTGGTCACACTTTCATGTCAGGTTATAGTTTGCACAGGGAGTTCACAACATCCTCAATGATAGAAATCCAGCTCTCTCTGTAGGACCAAAGGAGATGTCATAACTGAAAAATTACAGCATGGAAGCACAATCATGTTTACACCTTTTGCCCTGGTCAAATGGCAAAATGGGCCATTTATATCCTGGTGTAAACAAGCGTTTAATTTCCCCTTAGCTTTCGGTGCCAAATCCGTCCATCTCTGAAATCAGGAACCTTGCTACACTTACACCTTAAATGGTTTCATGGATGACCGGTAGCCATTGTACAGCTCAAACAAACCAGTTGCCAAATATAACCTCACTAATGCAGGCAGAGCAAGTATTTCTTTCATCATTATAGTTCACCACTGTGCATAGTATGTATAAGGATAATTTATTTTTGACTAAATCAACATGGATTTATTTACTGGCCTGCCTTTTGCATACAATCAATTGTGGTGAGGTACTCACCAATCTGTTTGAATTATCCAGTACCTTAGTCCATTGACAGGTCACAGTGGACAGCTGGAAGCAGACAATAAATTAGCTGGATGGCTGTTGTGGAGTGGCCCAAGATGGACATCTGGGGATCCTGGATCTATGGTGATCACATTTTAATGTCTGGGGACCAGGAGGTATATAATACTAGGCTGGGCTGAGCAAGGGCCTCACTGCCCTCTATGTACAGGGCGTGTGACAATGGCCAAATCTTATTACTATGGGGAGCCATCATGCTAACTGCTGTGCATTTTACTCACAGGCACCATTTTCCTGTTGAGGGCATGTTTCCCCAGGCTCCTTTCTTCAGCAAGCTGTGACTCTCTTCTCTGCCTTTTTATTGAGCTGTTGAGGACTTCCCCAGTCACAACACCCTTAACAACATGTCCCCCCTCGGCCTCCTTAAACTTCAGCAGTCGTATTTTATCTATGTCCCATTCTGCTTCTTCCACAGTCAGGTGAAGCCTGTCTTTCTTCATGGTTTGTTTTTTTTTTACCCATCCCAGAAGGGAGGCCTCACTGCATTTCTTCAGGCTTCGTTCTACTGTGATTGACCCTCCAGCATCTGACCCACCCCCCAGCACTCCTCCACTCAGGATCAAGGGTTATCAGCTGTAACAGAGTTATTTCTGTTGGTCTCTTGCCAGCGTTCCTCAAGGCCTGGAACAACGGAGGTGTCAGGCATCACACCTTCCATGAAAGCTCACACTCTGATCTCCTATATTACTCGCTCCTATCCCATCTCTAAGAGGTCACTTCAGAATTTATCTTCATCCATCTGGCATTTAAGATGTGTGCCTGACAGATGTATCGCCAATACCTTTATAAATCCTTTTATTTTAGAGTTCTTCCACATGGCACCCTTGAGGATAACCGCTCATGGCTAATGTCTTTTTGTCTTCATCATTTAAAATTGGTATATTTACCACTTTACGCACTGAATCCAGAGATTTTCATCCTGATAATTTCCTTACAAGTCCTCTGAGAACCCAAAGAAATGAGCAGGTTTGGGGAAGATCGTCATTCTTCTGGCCTGATTTCCCTAAATTTGAGTTTTCACCTTACATGCTGTTTAAATGACACCATTAGAAACCTGAGGCTTCTGCCTAACACAGCTAACAGCATTCTAAAAATGGCTGTTTGACTCCTGTTTTTGTCCTGTTGTCCACGGTCAAAGCAGGGGTAAAATCTGTGTCTGATACCGTAATATATTTTTTTCAATTTGCCTAGCACCAAAGACAATACCTAAAGCCCCTGTAATCTTGAGAAATTGCGTTGACACCAACATGTCACTTTCTAAACTCACGCTAATTCAACGGTCATCGTCTTGTGTGAGTGCCTGTATTCAGCCAAGCCATGCTGGTCCAGGCATGTATCAGTTCCCAAATTCAAACTGGCACTGTGTCAAGCTAATTCCCCCTACATTCTTCTCTCTACCACACTTAGAAATATTATAGCACAAACTTTAACTTGACTGTATTTTGAAGTACAGTAGGTCTACTGATACCGATAGCACGGAGAGAAGTGACAACACATCACTGATTGGACGATTGGAGTGACAGCTCGAGCGTCATCAATGACCTGGGAGTTCAGTGGCCTTCAAAATGTGTTTTCAGCACTGTTTGTAAACAATGAGGCTGTCTCAACTGCAGCCTAAGTTTATAAATGCTCTGGCGAAAGCTGCGATTAGATACAGTTGTAAGCAAGGAGGTGTTTAAATCCCTCGATCTGTGTATTCTCACTATAGATCAGTCGCAAATGGCACAGCTCCTCAGCAGTTTGCCTTAATTTTCAGGTACACTACAGTAATGCCTCTCTGGATGTACCGTGAAAACAGCTCCTTACCCTTTGACCACTTGTGGACCCTCCACTTGAACATAGAACAACGGAGAGCACACACTGCTTAGGGCATCACAGAATTTGTGACACAGGAATGAAAATATTTTTACATCCTGTTTCCCTCATTTGTGGAGCAGACTGACTGCATAGTTTGGTCTGAGTGAACTGTTAAAACATTCAGAACGTGGATTGAGTAATACTATTAAACTTCCAAGATGGTATGAACACTGACACCATCAGACATCTTCCTAGAAAAGAGGCACAACTGAACTGTCACACGTGAATGTATACAGAAGCCAGAGGCTGTGGCGTTTCATCCTAACATGATCCAAACTCCTTCCCAAAAGTTTTTATGAAGGATTTGGGAGGTGGAAGTTCATGCTTCTCCTTGAGCGACCAGAAGGGGCCCAGCTTTGCAGCACTGTTATTTCAGGAGTGTACAGTCCTCAGTGTGAAGACTAGATCATTACCAGTTCATTTATTCCCTAACAGGGTAGTTGAAGGCACCTGATTATGTCAACGTAAACACCACCACGTCACTGTCCATATATTCATTGCGTGCCAACAGGCCCTCTGCCCACCTCTCTTTTAATGGACCCACATCTTGACCATCCAGCCCTTTGCCAGCTGAAGGCCACAGAAACTGTGACATTCTTTCAGTGGAGGATCTGGGGGTGTTGGGCTAGGAATTTGGAGCCCTGCATTAAGTGGAATGTGGAATGTAGTGATTTTAGCTGGAAGGTTTGGAACGTCTTCTGCACATAGCATTAGCCGGTAAGCACTGAGGCTTGTGTAACAAGATATACAGAAGTACAACTCTTTGAAGTTAACAGACTGGGAGAGTAATAAACCCAAACTAATATTGTGGCTGGAGCACAGGACCAGAAAACTGTGAAAATCCACTACCTCTCATGACCTTCATCACGGTCCCATAATTTCACCTTCACCTTGAGAAGAAACCCATCCATCCATCCATCCATCCATCCATCCATCCATCCATCCATCCATCCATCTTCTAAAGATTTATCCTGGTCAGGGTCTATCCCATAGAGCACAGCGCGCTAGGCTGGGATCCTAACTTTGCTTTATATGATTAATAATCAATAACTGATTTTTGATAAGAGAAGGTCTGTGTATTCTTACTATACCCCTCTACCATTAAACAATCTCCCCTGGTCTTGTGGCATTGGTAGGGGGTAAAAGGGTAACTCTGGATCATTTTGACTGGCCTCCAGCTACATGCAGGGGGCCACAAACTCAGGATGAATTTCATGGGTGGGGAGGATCACTTACAGGGTCATGCATGCTCACGTTTGCTTTCTGGAGTCCGTGTTGTTGCTACTTCACCCAGAGGCAGCTGCCATTGGTCAGTTTGATCTCGTGAAGTCGCCCTGACCTGCTGACGTGCTGGTTTCTCTTATTCCACAAGGAGGTAGCACAACAACAACACTTTAGGTTATGGGCCACTGTTCATTTGAGCTTAGCCCTTCTCCGTCCACCTCAACGCTGTACATTAAATTTTTTATTTTTTCATTTGTTTATTGTTCTTCACTGTAGATTCATTGTATTTTAAAAATGATCAACAATGCTAAGAAGTGTAAACAGACAGCTATCTGCCACGAGAAAGGTGGAGAGTAAAAACAGGAGAATGAGACCTTAAGCATTACAATGTGACATGAGTGCCCTCTTGTGACAACATCTTGCATTCCAGACAGCACGACTTAAGCTTGCTCTGATTGTAACTAACATTCCAGGAATAAACAACAAAGGAGTACTTCTATAAAAATGATTTTATTGTATGAATTACACAATAGAGATTTTGGAGGTGGAACTATAAGCCATCATACCAGCTTTACAACTTGTTAATAAAAGTAAAAGATTTGACAACAAAACCTGTCCGCCCCCATTTTAAAATCACCCAAATGAACAGCCGTGCTTTGTGGCATATATCAGAGACTTTGGTAATATTGCAAAAGGACATCCCTAGGAAAAACACAACCGCCTGAGGTCGGTTCACTGAAATCCAAAGAAGTACAGTCGACTGAGACACTGTGCCTTTAGTAGCAAACAGCCTTCAGACTTTGACTGTGGGCAAAGGCCTCTGGAACGCTGCAACCAGGTGAATATTTGGCCCCCATCTATCAGCATCCTCTGTTCATATTGACACCTCTGGTTCAAATTGTAGAAATTTATCAATAAACTATCTAACTAACACCTGCCAAACCAAGAATAGCGACAAAACATAGCAATTATACACCAAGGAAAATTGAGGGAAATGGGTACTAACAATCAAGTAATTCAGTGCAGGAATGATGTGTGTGTGTGTGTGTGTGTGTGTGTGTGCGTGGTTTATTAAGCATATGTGTATTCGACCTACAAAACCATAAAGGACTTGAAATGCATACAAGAGGGTTCAATATGCTGAGGAAGTATGATTATTGATCTGATAAATCCTTTGATAATGGACAGCTAACCTGAAGAGACCAGACTAGTGGACGTGGCTGCATGTTCAGCAGACACGTCCTAGTTAAAAAAAAAAATGGCTACTGGGGTGGGGTGTCCGGTTCTCGGAGAACAGACTGACACGCATCATGAGCTCCCTTTCTGTGCTATATATAATCCTTTATATTATAAATTATCTTATGTGCCTAAATTGTGTTATACCTTGCAGTGGGATAATTCACTTCTATTAGCCATATTCCTTATTTATCCTTTGGTTTTTCATATTCATAATATTTTTACATATTTTATTCCTCATAAATAAGAATGTGTTACTTACAAGCTGATATGGTGTTCTGGATTGTATTTGCTGCTATTTAGTAATATATTTACAACAAAGTTGATCCTGTACCAACTCCTTACTAAACATTAGTAGATCTTTAAATAAAAAGTCTAGAACTTGTTGGAGTTAGATATCTGTAAAAAGGAAAGACACGTAGTGATGGACCAACAGAAGTACAAAAATGCATCATAGGGTAAATAGGATACTGGGTAGCACCTGACTCATGAGGAATCCTAAATGGACACCTGTTTACACGGGTAACTATCAGTGCAGATGTTAACCAGGTGCCATTGTATGAAGAAGCATTTCGATAACGTCTCTCAGCCTTCCTAGGTGAGCGATGCACCAACATAAGTAGCAACTTGGTCTTCTGTTTGGTGCAGTATATTTTGGGCATGTAACTTGGGGGGGGGCACCTTTTTCCCGAAATAAATGTCTCCTTCACTTCATCAAGTAGCACCATTGTTTGTTAAAAAAAAAAACTGAGTCAATCAACCACATTATGTTGTCTTCAGGCAGACTTGACATCTACTGACGTGGGTTCGTAGATTTCCCGCTTTCAGTGTGGTTGGCACAGGTTTCCTGGAATAACACATGTGCCTCAGTAAGGACTCACTGCTGCCTACTGCCCCCTGCTGGCCAGAGAAGAAGGCACGAGCGTGACACAGCACAAGCTTACCTAAACATCTCGTCATCTTCAATGGTAGCCAGCCAGAAGCTGTAGGAGTTGGCGTAGTAATTGCAGGTACCACGGCCATGGCACTCAATGAAAGGCGCACTACGGAACTCTTCGAGACAGGACCCAGGAGACGCTAAGGCCTGACCAGAGCCCTCAGCTCCTGCACTTGTGTGCTAAATGGAGGATGAAGGTATTTTCATTTTAATGGTTCATTATGAGCTCAGTATTCACCTGTTCTGAGTGTATAAGCAAAGTATGGATTTACACATGAATGTTATCCACTTTTTAAAGCCAAATAGTCTTTTAAACCCATCAGCAGCAGCAAATTCACACACCATCGCTTTTACTTGACAAGCATTTAAATTTAGCCCTGCTTAAATGTAGCCCAGCTTAAATGTAGCCCTGCTTGTTTTGTCCAAAGACTCTTACCATTACAAAGGAGTAGCCAATCCAGAGAGAGGTCCACCCAGCTGGGCAGGGTGGGATCCGGACAGATTGGCTGTGCACTGCCATCACCATGGCGGGGGCCTCGCACACAGCGCACCTGTTAAGATAGCTGGTTATGTGCAAGTCACAACATGACTGAATTAATGGGTTTCAAACAGGGCATATATACTGACCTGCTGATGAAAGGTCTGATGCTCTCCCCAGTGATAGGAGCCATGCTCATGGGCATGGGCTCAGGTGAGGTCAGCCAGTAGGAGTAGTCATTCCTCGATGCAAAGTTGCACACATTGTTGATGTTGCAGAAGAGGAATGGCATGGGGCTGAACTTTCTCAGGCAGCTCCCAGCTGTTCCTGTAGGGGGAGCCGAAGAACAGATGTCAGAGCAGGAGGAGGGGTGAAGTCGTTCTATCGCTGGATCCCCACAGATCTCTTACCCAGGTCCTGTCCATGGGAACGCTCATTGCCTTGGACGTACAGGAGAGAGTAGCCATCATACATGAGAGTGGTGCCCTGTGGACAGTGGGGTACTTCCACCGACTGACTGTGCCGTGTCACCAAGAAGCCATGGTCCATGGAAGCAGGTCCTGGAAGCCCAGCTGGCCCAGGTATACCCTCTGGTCCTGGGGGGCCTGGGTAACCTCTGGGTCCTGCGGGATAACATTGAAAACAGTAAGAAAGGGTTACTGTGACGCAACGATGGGGCCAGCTACTCAGAAAAGTTCAGGATGGAATCTCTCTTACCTGCAGGCCCGATGGGACCTGGCTCACCCTTCACCCCAGATCTTCCATCATATCCCGGGTGCCCATCTTCCCCCTTGATGCCCTTCTGCCCTGTCAAGCCTGTGGGTGGGGGTCATAAAAAGCAAGCTTAATGAGGCCTGCATTGCTGTTGGGGGTGACACTAATTTAGACTAATCAAAGTACTTTTCCTAGCATTGACCAGGGATGCATAGATATGTGATGCTACCTTGCTGCCCCTTAATCCCAGGAACTCCTTGAGGCCCTTGGGGCCCCAGTGGCCCTTGAGGACCAGGGAAGCCAATGTCCCCTTTTATGAAGGTATGGGGGCCTGGTGGTCCTGGTGGGCCATCATTGCCTGGAAAAAAAAAAAAAAAACTTTTCATGAACTGACAAGTTCCCAGTCATAGCTAGTCAAATGGATGACATCATTGAATAGGGGCTGAGGTCAAAAACATGGCAGATTAATGGCTGTTTGACCAGTCCCGTATTTCAGTGTATAACTTATGTTCAATACAGAAATGGAGACACCCACCTTTAACTCCAGGGTATCCCATACCTCCATGTTCTCCCTTTGGTCCGAAAAAGCCCCTGTCTCCTTTCAATCCTGGACAACAGAAGCATCTCACGCAAAACAGAAATGTAGAGTGCACCCTGGATGTGGAACATTAACTCGGCCACTACTCAGTGCATGTGTATGAAGACACCAACACTCTGCACTCTACTTCACCATGCCGTCATACCTGGGAATCCGGGAGACCCCTGCAGACCCTTCTCCCCCTTCTGTCCATTGATTCCAGGCAGGCCAGTGATTCCCTGTGACACGTTCAGACCTCAGAGTCAGCCTTCTCTACTTAAAATGATATCCAAGGTGACACTGTGCAGGGGTTATGTCAAGAGCAAGTCCTGTGCCTTTAAAATTAAAGTATGAAAGGAAAACAGAAAACTAGTATCTGAGCAGGATGCCTGAACATCTGCTTTAATATTTCTATAATTAACGGGTAGATTTTGGTGCTTAGAGGGGTCACGTCTGACAGTCTTTATATTTCTGTGAAAGGATCAAACTCTGTTACACTGAATATGCTAGTTGAGTGTTCATGAGCGACAGCCACTTACAGGAACCCCGGGAGATCCTCTGTCACCCTTGTAGCCCTGTGAGCCTGGAGGCCCAGGGTAACCCTCATCTCCTTTTTCTCCTATAGCCCCTAGACTTCCAGGGACTCCAGGTGGACCAGGGGCTCCAACATCACCTTCAAAAATTAAAAAAAACAAAAAACACTTTCAGTATCTCCACGGGAAGCAATTCACGTGCAGGTCATAAGCACTCCGTATCCCATTATTTATCTGAGTGAATAGCTCTGTCTGAGAAACATCTTAAGTTAAAGTGCTACCAAGGGTAGCTAGGAGAGAGTGTTGATGCATTTCACAAACCTCATTCAAAGATTCTCTGTGACGTAAGACTTGTTTTGGTATACAGCGTGACTGATGATGGCACACCAATTAATAAAATAGCAAATAATATAAATAGTGAAAATACTAGAGGTATTTCTGGTGTATCTGCAGATGGACTGATTGGCGTACCGGGTCTCCCAGGATCTCCAGGGTAACCCCTGTCTCCCTTGGGTCCTTCCATGGAGGCTCCTGGTAAACCCCGTACTCCTGGCTGACCATGCAGACCCGGGGATCCTGGCAGACCCTTGTCTCCTTTAGGTCCAGGGACACCAGGAATTCCTGAGATGCCTGGAAGACCATCGCTGCCTTTTTCACCTGCAGATAGGGAGCTTGGGTCAGCAGGAGATGATGGATGAGGTGGAGATGGGTATCCAAGAAAGGCAGAGAAGGACACTAATTCATACAAAGCACCTGTCACACTCTTGTACTTTGCCTTTTTTTTATTTACGTCTTAGTCCATTATGCAGAATTTTGAATACATAGTTCTGATATACACCTGAATTGACTGGAGTACCAGACATCAATTACCTTCTTTTCAAGAGGCCATTATCCTAGAGGTTCATGTGATTTCTCTGTAAATAACCTTGATTGTTTAAACCATTTAATTAAACCATTTGTTTAAAAAAGATATAGCAATGAAAAATATTTTGTGTGCTGTGCTTATTAATCATTATGACTGATTATAGCAAATCAAATTTTAAGAGCCATTCAAGTAGAAATCGAGATAAATTTCATAAGCATTTTCTTACAGCTGTAGTGACCACAGTAACTGTGGGTCATGCACAGCACGGTCTGAATAACCACATGAAGAGGACATCTTTCAAGGCTTACCTTTACTTCCAGCTGGACCAGGTTGTCCAGGAAAGCCTCTACCAGCCAAACCTGGGGTGGAACAAGAAGGGAATGAGGCTCAGAGCTCCAGAAACTGCTCCCATCCTCCCACAGCCAGTCTGCGTGGCTCATTTGGTTACCTGGGTCACCACGCTCCCCAATGGAACCGGGGATGCCATCCACTCCAGGCTGGCCCTTCTCTCCTGGTGGGCCGGGTGGGCCCTGAAGACCTGGTTCACCTGAGGATAGCCAAAGTCCAACAATTTCAGCACTATCATCCTTCATCTGGTTTTGTTCTTGATGTTACACGTTTATGGATTTTCAAAACAGGTAGCATTATTAATAACTGTTCCCCATTGTTTAACTGTGCACTTCTGTACACCTAATGGAGCTCCAGCTCGTTATGGCTCACCTGGTCGACCTTGTAAACCTGCATCACCTGGTAGTCCGGGTAACCCAATGATTCCCTTTTCACCTGGTTGTCCAGGAGTTCCTGTGAGATAAACACGCTGTGACTTTCACTGTCTTCTAGGAGATCCATAAGGACCACATGAGACACTACAGGTGACAGAGAGACCTCACCTTGGGGACCATCGTAGCCAGTGTCCCCCTTTGGTCCTGGTGAGCCTGGCATTCCAGGTTCCCCCATCCCACCTTTCTGGCCTTTCTCCCCTGTAGGACCAGTGGAACCAGGAAGGCCTTTTGATCCCTGAGGGGCCAAAAAATCACAGTGTCTTCAGGGAATAATATACACAGCTTCACACCCCTAACTCTCTACTCACACATACACAGCCAAATACACCCATGACATCTGCACATAAATTAAACGTAAGGATTGTGTTTTTACAACTGTTTAGTGTGCAAGAAGGTGCTATAGTCTTAAAGCAATGGTACACCCACCTTCTCTCCGGGGTGTCCGGGTTCTCCAATTCCTGGCAAGCCGGGATCCCCCTTTTGCCCCTTATCCCCACTGGAGCCTGGAAACCCAGGGTGTCCAGGGCTCCCAGCCACTCCTTTGTGCCCCTTTGGTCCATCTGGACCTGGATCGAACAAGCAGAAGACATTGAGCTCTCCCAAAGCATACCATGATCCTCCAGCAAGGCTGTGAACCTGCAGGGTAGGATATCGGCTCTCACAGGTTCCATACATTTCAGATGCATTTTACAACAACAAGCAGAATCCACACCTGGTAGTCCCATTTCTCCAATATTCCCTTTCTGTCCAGGGTCCCCAGTTCTTCCAGGTTCTCCAGGTTCACCAAGATCACCTTTCTCACCTGCAAAGAAAGCCATGGACTGAATGATCTCATCACTTAACCCACGGTATGAGCAGAGAAATGCTTCACCTGCACCATGTAAAGGTGAATTACCTGGTTGACCAGGCAATCCTGGCATTCCATCTTTTCCTGGCATTCCAGGTTTTCCAGGCTCTCCAGCATAACCTTTTTGCCCTGTCAGTCCACGGTTACCTGTCAAAAATGATATAATTGTGCAAATATTACCCCTTGTTGCACAGTAAACTGATGATTATGTTCAACGTTGAGGGACCAGTTTCTATTCTCATCATAGTAATGACACTTCTCCCACTGCCATCTGCCCACAAATCCGGAGGCCATTCAGGCATACCTGGGTCCCCAATGTCACCCTTCTCGCCCTTCATGCGTGTCATGTCTATGTCGGTCATGTTTCCTGGAGGCCCCTGCAGGCCAGGATCTCCTCTTTCTCCTTTGGGCCCCTGTTCTCCAAACTCACCCCGTGGCCCAGGCACACCAGAGTCACCTGACGCAAAGGAACAACAAGTAGACTGATCACACTGTTCTGCTGCCATGAAAGCAGACTGATGATGATAATGTTGTTCAGGCTGCACTCTCCATGTTAAATCCTGTCGTTTATCTTCTGCTAGAGTTGTGCACTCTGAAGCTGTCGCTAAAGGCTGGCATGGGACCACACGCCCAGCCGTCTATGGAGACGTGTCAGCACCCCGCTGCACAGCAAGCCGCCACACACACACAAGCAGGTGCCGAGAGGGGCGGAGAGGACGAACCAATTGTAGATGGGGTCCCCGGAAGTTGTGGACATAAAACGGATGGGGATCCACAAAATTGGAGGAAGCTGCCATGAGGAGATAACCCTATTTTGCTGTTTGCAGAGAGCCTGACCAAAGCCACCGCCAGCCGGAGCCACCGGGCGTGAGTTGGCCAGGGCCAAGCCTCGTTCCTCCATTTATCTTTCTCCATGGCGATCAACTTTGATGTCTCCACTGAACCCACAGACAGGCTTCGGCTACCATGGTTTCGCCGTTTCATCTTGTCACTTACCATTTCCCTTTAATTAACCTACACCGTGGCACACTCCGCCTCGCCTCTGTGTTGTGGCCTTAGCCACCCCCTGACACTACAGAGAATATTTTTACCGCAATTACGAGCAGGACCTTACCTCTCAGCCCAGGGACTCCAGGATTACCAGAAGGGCCCTGAAATCCAGGGGATCCTGGTGTTCCTATGACTCCCATCTCTCCCTTAGAGCCTAAGGTATAGTAACAACACAGATGAACTGGGATTATAAGTCAGTATTTTACACTGTAAAGACACATCGCCTTTTCAGCACACAAACATGGAGTGATTAGTGCTTTACTTAAAGAGTAACATCCTCTTCTTGGATGGGAGTTACGTAAATACGGAAAAATAAACTTCCTGTTGCCATCAGAGTGATCATGAATTAAACTGGAATACCTCTAGGTTCCTAACCAGACGTCAGAGAGTGCTGGTGTAATGGTTAGGTGAAAACTACCACTGAAACCAAAAGAAACTCACCTTTCATACACAGTGATAAGTCCTGTCACACCTGAATACAAATAGCTTGAACTATGGATCTGAATCATAGGCAACAGGGATTTTTATTATGTCCATTGATCTAGAAAACGCTTGAGCGCACCTTGTTGTCCTGGGAATCCATCTCTGCCAGGATGGCCTTGGCGTCCAACCGGCCCCTTTTCTCCTGGCAGTCCAGGGAATCCTATATTACCTTTCTCTCCCTGTGGTCCAGGCATGTCTAAACCAGGGAGACCGGGGTACCCCTTCTCCCCTTTCACACCAGATGGTCCTATGGCATCATAAGAGATCAAGTATCAGAGCAGATCTGAACTCACTTTAGGCTCAACTGTGATATTGGGAACCTGATCGCTGCATTCTCACCATAATGTAAACTCACCGAAATGTCCAGGTACACCAGGGGGCCCCATCAGTCCTTGGGGTCCAGGGTCACCTATTCCTGGAGGTCCGGGAGGGCCCACAAATCCAGGCAGTCCAGGAGGTCCTTTGTCACCTGAGTAGAAAAGTGGTTTACATTTAGTTGCAGAGTCAGTGGTGCACACTCCATACTTGACATCACCTGTTTGGATCTCTATACCCAGACAAGACATTTAGAATGTTATTGATTTATTTTGCTAAATTTTACCAAGTTAAAGCTTCCACTAAAAAGGAAAGAAACTATGGAAGTCTACCATAAAGTAAATCATACCTTTAATTCCCTGAGGTCCTGTAGGACCCGTCAGCCCCTCATGTCCTGGGACTCCAGGAGGCCCCACATTGCCCTTCACACCTGGAAACCCAGAGGGCCCTTGGGGCCCCATGGCACCCTTTGGACCTGGAAGGCCTCGGCCTGGTTCACCCTGCAAGGCAGACAACATGACTTATCCCCAAGATCTCCATTGCCCACTGATCTTAGCAAATAGACATAAGTATCTAGACAATGAAGTTAAGTAGTTGATTCCTCAATGTTCTCAAGTATGCACACCATTTCTCTTCTCAACCGTTATAAATTTAGGAATCTGTGTATATACCTTTTGACCAGCAATACCAGGATATCCAGCAAGACCTTCCTTTCCAGGTTGACCCGGCTCTCCAGGTACCCCTGGTACACCTGGGATTCCCGAAAACCCTGAGGAATAAAGAAATTGTTTATGAGTAACCATGTATGCTGTCCTGTTGCAATATTCAGTCAGTGATTCATGAACTGGGTCTGACCCTTCAAGAAGCTTACCTTTAGGGCCGGGGGGGCCAGGCAGGCCAATGCCCGGCTGGCCCATGTCACCTTTCAGTCCTGGCAGACCAGGAAAGCCAGGGGTACCCTGTTCTCCTTGAATGCCTGGTGATAAAGAACACGTGTACCAGAGTCATCTTCATCTCAGAATCAGAATCAGAATATCTTTATTGTCATTGTAACGAGTACAACGAAATTAAGTGCAGTCCCTGTGTCA
>JAACJT020000001.1:31644168-31649919 GCA_009936485.2 Gymnarchus niloticus | reverse complement strand
AAGTGCAGTCCCTGTGTCAGAGAGATTTATACAGGAAAATAAATAAGGAGAAATATATAAATAAGGAAATATAAAATCTCATTCAGTGCGGAAGACAAGATTGTCAGAGGTAAGGTTGAGGCAGTGATTTTACACAACACCCATGTCAATATGCAAAGAATCAGTTACAAACCAGATGGCTTAAACATTATAATTTATGGTTCACTAATATTCTAGTTCTCACCTTGGAACCCAGGTTTTCCTTTTGGTCCCTGAGGACCAGGTGCACCTCGTGGACCAGGCAAGCTGACCCCTATCCCAGGTTCACCTTTTGGGCCTTAGCATGGGAAACACATTACACAGCACTTAAAAATCTCTACACACTTAGTTCAAGCTGAAGTAAAACTTTTACTGTGTGTCATGATAACAATGCCGTAGTATGAGCTAAATTGTGTGACTAGTGGATGTCAAACCGTAGTTCAGCTAAACAGAACACTTACCTTCCCTCCCTGGGGGTCCAGGTCTCCCAGGCTCCCCACGACTACCCTTCTCCCCAGGTTCTCCTGAATGGCCATATCCTGGGATACCTGGAGGGCCTCTCTCTCCAGGGGGCCCAATCAGACCAGGGTCCCCATCTTTACCTCGATCTCCTTTGATGCCAACAGTTGCCTGGATGGTTAGGTTCCAGTTATTCCAGTTACTCTTATGGCTAAAATGCTAGCTGATGTAATTAAAAATTTTATATGGCAGCCAATATTCACCGGTTCTCCCTTTGATCCTGGCTCACCAGGCAAGCCATCTTTCCCCGGGAGTCCATTCAAACCTTGCAACCCTTTGCTGCCTTTGAAGCCTGGGTAACCTTTGTCACCTTTCAGGCCAGGTGCTGCAAAAATATCACCTGGTTCTCCTTGGGCACCTGAAGCACCCATCAGACCTGGGGGGCCTGGAAGGCCCTGAGGAAACAGGAAGGGGAAACAACTGACTGAGTTTTGGGATGTTAAGCAGTCATGTGTACAATGGTGGGTGGCTGAGAGCTGAGGCAGATAAATCAACATTCCTACTTACAGGATTTCCCTGAGGTCCATGGGGTCCAGATTCCCCCCTTTCTCCTTTGCTGCCAGCAAGCCCAGGATAACCTGTCATCAACACAAACAGCACAGTGACCCTAGGAATTCTTTATGTATCAATAGCCATAAAATGGAGGGCCCAGTTTGATTGGGGAAAACCACACATTAGGTGTTACCTTGCTTTCCCTCAGGTCCTTGAGGTCCACGAGGACCAGGAGTTCCAATGGCTGCACAGTGCAGACAAATATCTCCTTGGTCCCCTGAGAGAAAGAGGACAGGGAAACAATATCAGAGATACCAGGTCATACTATAGTCAAGAAGTTAGGTTTGTGGTTGAATGGGTAATTCCTCAGAAAAGTCAGTGTATCCTTCAGGTAGACTTTCATCCTGAAGTGATCAAATGTACTTGGGTTGAGTGTTTTGCTTCAACGCTCTCACCTTTCTGTCCAATCTCTCCCTGGAGACCAGGAGGGCCAGGGGGCCCCGGGGGCCCTCGGTCAATATTACAATCTCCATCACCTATGGTATTCAGACAATGAGAAAACAAGTAGGCATCACTGAAGAAGATGCAGATATATGTTCATCAGGAACATCAGGAAAATTCACACAAGGAACTCTTTATGTAAATATGAAGGCTAAAAAAATCTTCAGTCTAGTTGTACAAAAGGGACAAAAAAATTTGTAGTAAAGACAATTCCATAATCATATTTAGTGATAAGTAACCTCAATGGTTAGGAAATTCCTTATTTGGCCATCTGCATCAGAAACTGCCTGTAGGTAACACTCACCTGGGGGCCCGGGAAGGCCAGGTGGTCCTGGTGGCCCATCTCGGCCAGTGGGGCCACGTAGAGATAAGCCATCAGCACCCTTGTCTCCCTTCTGTCCAATCTCCCCAGGGAACCCAATCTCTCCTTTTGGGCCAAATATGTTTCTGCCTGTGAAGGGATAACCAACACAGTGAGGCCTTGTCACGAAACAAGGCGGATCTCCAAAGCAGCATGTTAAGTTTGTAAAATGAAAGGTGGCACTAACCAGGTGGCCCAATATCTCCTTCAATACCAGGGAAACCTAGGAGATAAGAGCGCATTGCCTTAAATCTTGGGAAAGGCTCTAGAACATAAACTTCAATAGCACTAAAGATCTGATCTAACCCTCCATACAGTGAGTCCTTCAAAGCATATTATTTCTAATTGAACATCGGCTGACCATAAACTGATGTTCAAACACATTGTCATCTAGACCTGACAAATTTAGCTCGCTATCTAAAAACTGCAATTTAAGTCATCAATGCAGTTACAAAAGCCAATACCACTTTAAACTGGGTCTGTGCATCCAGTGCAATTTTCAAAACTGCACCTTTTTCTCCTTTCGAGCCTGGATGACCGCGTGGTCCGGGGGGTCCAGGAGCATAGCCCTGTCAAAGCAATACCCAGTTAGTCAAATGGTCACTAAGCATTAGTCACATGACAGACGTGAAGCGGTCAGCTCATTTTCACACTGTAGCTTCCTATGCAACTTGGGCTGCCTAAATAAGCACTTTGGGTGGCTTGTTGCCTATAATGAAGGCCTAATAGAAAAGACTTGTGACCTTTTGAGTAACACACAGGAAACAGGAGATGGGGTTCAGTCAACTCACATATCCAGGAAGACCCTTCTCTCCCTTTTGACCCTACAAACAAATAAATAACAACATCAGTAGCAAGTCTGACTTTCAACAAAGGCTCTGTTTCCTGAAGCAGTAAAGTCTTTAAGCCAGAGGCCTTCATACGATATATAATTTACCTATAACATAGCACTAAACAAAGAAGTTTCACAACGCTAAACGGCTTGCATTAATGAAACTGCATCTTAACATACAGTAGTTCACGAGTAGGTCAACTGTGTTGCGGAAAGAGGTTTGAAATGGCCTGATATGATCTAAAAATCCATCCCCCATAGATGAAACAATAAATGGCTGTTTTACCGGCCAGCCATCACGCCCCGTTGCACCAGGAAAGCCTTTTTCCCCCTGTTTGAAACACAGACGTTGATATTGTCAGGTTCTGTATTGTCACACAAATAAAATGACATCATGGTTGGCCGGGTTTTTAAAAAAACTCACCTTACTTCCTCTCTCTCCATCTTTGCCTGGTTTACCCTGGAATAAAGAGGCCGTACATTGAGAGGCTCGCCCTAGGGGCTGCACAGAGTGCTAATGCAGAGACTTTGGTTAATGCGGTTTTTCCTGCTACGTCCATACAGCCATCGTGGCTTACCCTGGGCCCTTGTGGGCCAGGTTCTCCTTTCATCCCGGTCTGGTATGGCAGACAGGAGCCCTGCAGCAGAAAAGCCCATTAAACGCTGCTTTTTATCAACAGCCAGGGACATTCACCCCACAGACTAAATTTTAAAGGCTAGGCTTCTTTACTTTCCCACTTACTTTTTCTCCCTTCTCTCCTTTATCACCATTTTCACCCTGTAAAGAAAAACCAATGTTGGATTATCCTGTTATGCTGCTGAACCACCGTGCTAGTGGTTCACCATTGGAAAATAAAAGGCCTCCACTGACGACAGCCATCCGGCTGCCTCCATACCTTGGGTCCTGTCACATATGTGGTGGGAGGACCTTCTATCTCCCGAAGTTCTCCCGGTGGACCTGGGGGACCCCGAAGGCCTGGGCTCCCCTTGTAAGACAGGAAATGCAGTGAGTGAGGGACTCAAGCGTAACAATGGGAGACCAGTACATCATCAATCAGAGCTCCAGCATCTCCAGAAGCCATCTTCCCTACCTTCTCTCCCTTTTCACCATAGAAAGACACCCTGTCCCCCTTTAGGAAGAGCAGACAGAGCACGTTACACTGCTGCTGACACAAAGCATGCGGGATGCATGTAGAATCAGGTACGAGCCCAACATACCTTCTCTCCTGGCAGGCCAGGTGGGCCAGGGTAACCCTAGAGAAAAACAAGGGGGTGTCTTTACCCTAAAACCATCTAATATGAGCTTATGCAGACATGTACTTGTATGTTTGTGAGTGCAGGTATACGTCTATGTGTACGTTTGTCTGTCTGTAGCACTTGCAGAAAGGCAGCCACTTAACCACGTATACTCGCCTAATGCACACAGGTAAGTTTAACCACTTACTCTTGGTCCCTCTGGTCCTAGTGTTCCAATCAGGCCAGGGATTCCTGGTATGCCTGGTGGTCCCTGGGTAAAGAAAAGCCCATGAATCGACGCACGTTTACATTGTTGTTTAAAATGCAAGAAATGCGGGGTTGCCCTTTGGTGGTTGCTGCTTTTAACGGAATTATGAATCGTTAGCAGAGTGTCTGAGCCTTTTGTTCGTTTTTGGCTTGTACATCACAAATGGTGCTGGGCAGGGAAATCGAGAAATAACACTTGGAATATTGCTAAGAATTATTTCAGAGGCAATATTCATCATTGTACCTTGAATTTCAGAAATCTAGGGTGAAAAATAAAACAGAAGCGCTGATCTTCATACCGTCAAACCTGGCCGTCCAGGAAAGCCCTTCTCACCCTTTTCAAGGTACAACGATCCAGTGACACTACCGGGCTCACCCTGCAGAGACATGACTGGACCATCAGACGTACGGCTGAAAGCTGTAATGGACAAACTGCTTAAAGGGCTTTTATTTGTCAAAAGGCATAGACAACGACATATTTTTTCATAAAAATGCCTTTTAAAAGATAAATAATTAAACATGAAAATCAGGCCATGTGAAATGCATATTTCAAGTTAATTTAGCATCACTGGCTTAGGCTGAGTTTACAGAGCATCTGATCCATGTCATAGTGAGTCGGCAACACTTGGTCTAGGTCTGATGATTATTGGAGAGTCGGTGCAGAAAATCTCTTATAAGATTTGAGAAGTGGTACAGTGGAAAGGCACCCATAAAGATGTAAGCACCTTACCTTCATTCCTGGAAGCCCTGGTATTCCCTGAAAAAAACACAGATATTTTACAATATTAAACTGTCCTTTGAAAAGCGTACAGTATTTTTTACAGTAAATTATGTTTTTCGTAGTGTTAGTTACATATAAATATTTTATATTTAACATGACAGGGGCACGGTGGCTCAGTGGTTTGCACCAGCATCTCCAGGGTTCTGGGTTCAAATCCCACCTCTGGCTCTGTGTGTGTGGAATTTGCATGTTCTCCTTGTGCCTTGCTGGGTGTCTTCTGAGTACTCTGGTTTTCTCCCACAGTCCAGAGACATGTATTGTGGACTAATTGGCATGGCTAAATTGTCTATAGTGTGTGTTGCTTTACCCTTTTACTGGGTTGGCACCCTGTCCAAGATGTCCCCTGCCTTATGACCTAAAGCTACATGGGACAGGCTCTAGGTGCCCTCAGAAGAGGGTTAAGCAGTTAGGAGGATGGATCAATCAATCATAGTGATTTTCTATCATGTAGTGCCTTAGTGCTGTAAGTGTTGCATTTATGCTTTAGGTAGAAGAGCTAGAGGAAGACAACACACGTACGGGTGGACCCTGAACACCATGAAGCCCCGGGACTCCATCAAAGCCACGCTCTCCCTGCAAAACAGGAGATCAACAGGTGAGAAACGTGTGGTTCTGCTCAAATGTTTTGTCATGTATGTTACAGCAGCGAGGCAGATCCATTCAGATGGGTAAGAGATACCTTAGTTCCATTGCACCCTGGGATTCCTGGTGGCCCTGGGGGGCCATCCTGTCCTGGAATACCCT
>JAACJT020000001.1:31636668-31639168 GCA_009936485.2 Gymnarchus niloticus | reverse complement strand
CGAATGTGCCCCTGTAATGATCCGGTGGAAAAGCCAGGCCCCTGACAGCAGAAAGCATAACCATGTCGGCGAGCAGCAACTATCGGGAAGCTAGAAGAAGTTAATCAGCGTGTGGGTTCACATCTCACTTACACACGGAGAGAGCCTCTGTTGCAAGGACATCTAAACCATGCCAGTACTTGCAAATATATTTGACCCATGTTCTAAGAGATCTTTCCTTCTTGTTCCATGAGTGAGGTCAACAACCTGAGCCACTAGTCAGTCAACCATAGTGCTGTATAGTGTGTATTCTCTGTTGCTTCAGGCTGGACACATCCAGAACCAATCACAAATAAACAGCCAACCTGCTAATACCCAAGAAAACTAAAAAAAATATTGCATGCAGAAATGTAGAGTAAGAGTCATGAAAAAATTACACCCCCATGAATACCAAAACTAGACATTATGTTCTGTATGTATTGACTTTGCTATCAGTATGAGATCAAGTCTGATGAAGACACAATGTGGAAAGGGTCTTCTCCCGGGTCCTGTCCACCATCCAAACAGTCAGACAAGAGATGCACCTGATCCATCATCACAAACACAAACCAAGCACACACATCAACTGCTGCAGATTTCGTATGTGCACCAGTGGGTGATTCTTATCTCACACCACGGTAATCTCCAGCATCTTCAAAGCACTGCGAGACCCTTTGAAATGCACTTTAAATTTCCCTCTTCAGTTTGTTGTGCACTTCCATGAGCCCAAACAAGAGATGGGAAAGATGACAGAAAGACAAGACTGTTATAAAAAAAAAGCTTAATTTGTGACTGTTACTGACATAATACATCCAGAGTCCTGATTGAAAACACTCTGAGGTAAACATTATCTGGCATTTATTATCCTGAAGAGTAGTGTTAAGCTCATAGTCAAGTTCCTTCACTCGAGATAACAACTTGCTATCAATCCTTCCTTCAGTACAAGGCTGGTAACAATATGTCATTAATTATACATCTAAAGCAAAGATTCAGAGCTATTAACTCTTAACCTTTAGCTGGCTGAACCTCAATGTGGCAGAAAGAGCTGCTGGCTATGGCAGGTAAAGCGAAGATCAGAGATGAACCAGCCAACATTCCTCTGTTGTCAGGCCCCTCTCTCTCACTCCCCACAATCATTTTGTCAGGCTGGTGCTTCTCTTCTCACCCAGCCCTACTTCCACCAACGGCGCTGCTTTTCCTTTCGTCCTAACATCGCAGTGCAGCAGGCATGCATTTCATGACACATTCATGATATTTGCGTGGTTTCCTTGGAGAGCAGTTCAACTAAAATACGATGCACTACACTGCATTTTCAGGCTAGACATCCGGGTATGTGTGTGTGTGTGTGTGTGTGTGTGTGTGTGTGTGTGTGTGTGTGTGTGTGTGTGTGAATGTGTGAAAATTCCAGTGCTTGTCAGTAGAGGAGCCTTCTTTCCCACCATAAAGGCCGCACAGACCACCTTATCTTGCCTTATATGGTGTCCAGCTGCCTCTTTCCCCAAACCTTGGGGGATGCCGGTGTCATTTTCCTCCCATTCTATTTGCCAGGGTTCATACATTAACCGTTTGGAGTCTGTGCCCAGATGTTTTTGTCTGTAATGACCACAGAGGGCCTTAGCCCCTCCCCCACCCCACACGGACAGACTCAAGCGCTCCTTATTAGGGTCTGGAATAAAGACATGCTTTCCATGAACGGAGCTAGAGGGATGGAGGGTAAACACAGTATGAGCCCATGTCATACTGCAGCTCGGACACCAGGAGACACCTGCTGCCCTGCTAATGAAGACCCCTGCAGTACATGTACCCCTGAAAGACAATCCCACCAGCATCCCCTCAACAAGCATTCCAGCCAAAAAGCCCACCGCTGACCCCCTGACGGAAACTCCCCACACCCCAACGTCCTTGAAGGAGATTTCCAAGATTGGGCTTTCTGTCACATTGTCCATTCTCTCGAGGTGGACACTGCCTCACCTGCCTTTTAATTTCTTTAAATGCAAGTTTCTACATATCTGTTTATACAGCTGGATGTTTTACTAAGCAGGTCATGTTAACGGAATAACAGCTAGATAACTCTTTAGTACCACCTTCATTACAGCTGCAAAACCTATTTCACCAATAGGGGGCAAAAATACACTATCCATCTCCTTTTCCCGTAAGGACAAAGACAGCATAAATAAATGGGACTGAACAGTCCTTTTCATAGACAGTCACACCTGACCACCACATTTTAGTGTATTCACACATAAAAACATCCTTGCAGTTCTGCTTGCTACAGACTTTCGTACACACATTTTACATTGGTTATCATGTCCTATATGGTTCATCTCAATTCTGAGCCTGGCACTCTACTCACTGTAATTCTAGAACCTTCCACCATCTACATGCTTGGGGGGGGGGGGGGGGGGGGGGCCCCACCCCCAACAAAATTCCCTCTCTTCCTTTGTTTTTTTTTACCCACTGGTGGGGTTGGTGGGTTGGTGTC
>JAACJT020000001.1:31612777-31636658 GCA_009936485.2 Gymnarchus niloticus | reverse complement strand
CGCTCTCCTGCACCCAGGGGCGTCTGCAGTCGACCCCCGCCGCACTGGGGGGGGGGGGCGGGGGGGGGGGGGAAAGCTCCACACACAATTAGCTCTCCTTCTGGCCTTTGATGTTACCCATGGACTTGTGGGTAATGTGGGTACCTGTCATCTGTCTTCTCCGTACTGCTTAGTGCTTTCGTTCTCCTGCGCTTGTCTGGTTTCCCCCGGTTTGAACAAACGCTCAGGTCAACACTTTGGTCTTGGGGACATGTTAGACCTGGGCATCAAGACTTTGAATCCATTAAAAGTTTCATGAAAGCAGATTTCCAGGAAAATAAATAAATCATACAAAAACATACTAGGCCTATATGTGCCATGACCAAATAAGGAATAGACAACAGGCTAAATAAAGTTGTAGGAGTTTTAACAACAATAACAAATCACGTTCTATAGCTCTAAGTTCTGCAGCACTAAATTCTCTAGCTCTAAGTTCTACTCACTAAGTTCTGCAATTCTAAATCCTTCTGTTTTGTTTTTTCCTCTCATAACTAAGTTCTTACATGCAGATAGGCAGAACTAAGACGTGTGTAGTGATAACCTATCGCCACACTCGGCATATCATTTTTCCTGCCAAAGCAAAATGAAGGCCGATTGGGTTCAGGATAGTTTCAGCTCATTCCCTTATCTAGCCCAGGGGAAGCAGCCAGGCCGTTTATAGAGGTGTGTCTTTCCTCTCCCAATGGCCTCTTCCAGTCCTAAAGGAAGCATCTACATTATTTTGTTTCTTGTTTCCAGTGGGGGGGGGGTTTGGCATCACAGCAAATTTAAATTGAGGACTGATACTAAGTCATGTGATGCTCGCTGGAGATCCCGAGCCTGAATGCTGAACATTACATTAGTGGCTGATGAACTGGATGCCCACATTACGAGGGGCCAGGCCATTCTCCACACCTGTGACCTCTGAATAAAAGACCAACTCATTGACTCATGGCCTTCATCCATACAAGCTACGATAATGGTCTGCCATTCGCATATGATACCCAGATAAATGGACTGACGGCCTAATGCTTTGACATTGTTGGGCTGAGAATGGGGTGGAAAATCGACCACTTTGAAAGGGCCCTAGAATCCCTGCCTCGCTGTGACCTGCTCATTGAGGTCATCACATTTCCGTCATTTTTAATATCCTCCAGAGGACCACCACCTGAGAAAATGTCCTGTCTATTAACGCTTTGTCAAGGCAGAACACAAACTTCTCCTATTCTGAGTGTGGTTTCACTGTCAACGCCAAATTCTTGGAGGGTATTAATTTGATTTGTCATTCCAGGTGTTTCGAAGGCAACTCACTGACACGGTGCAGTGGAGACCCATCACTGGCTTTCTGGGTGCTGGCAGATGTGACTTTAACTAACAGCTGGTCCAGCTAGGGTTCATCATATTCAAGGGCACTTCAGCATCCAGGCTACCACCCATATCAGCTTTGGTGAGAGACTCAAGGCAAGAGGCGAGTTCTTACCTAAGCCAGTGACTTCACAGTTACCTCCACCCCACTGCACACACACGCCATGTGTGAGCTTCATGTGGCTACCACGTGTGTATTCCATTACCACATCAAATCAAAATGTCTACTTTTGAAAATGAAGGTTTCTTGCGCCATGAAAGCCATTAATACTTGAGCTTAACCAAGAAGCTTTGGGATTCCCTTGATGAAAGAAAGGAAAACACAAAGATGCTTTTCATTCCATTTCAAGAAACAGACTCACCAAAACCGTCCTGGAAATACCCATTGAGAGAACGAGGGTCAGAAGAGCTAGACCGATGTGTTTCCAGAAAAAAATAACACAACTCACTCACATCGAATGACTCTGTTAATCTCACAGTCTGGTCCCAATTCAGGAGCGTGGGCCTCAAGAAAGTCTGAATACTGTCTAAAATGGCAGATGATGCCATAGCATCTATAAGCAGAAAATGAAACGATCGAGATAGCAGAGTTCTGAAAGACAAAAGACAAAAAGATCAAGACATTCGGCTTCTGCCATTTCCTGGCTTTTCAGTGAGGCGATTGCTGACTGACAGTCACAAAAAGGCAAAGCCAACCTCTTGGGGTTTGCAAAAAAAGTTCCCAGGGTTTGGTGTGATAGGTGCCACATTAGTGGGCCTGCCATCTACAGCCTAAACACCATCAGTTAGTACCGGACACGCTAGGCCCAACATTTTCTGAAGGACGTAGGTCCAACTGAGTGTGAACTACAGAACTAACAGTACGTGAAACTCATGGATTCAACTGTGTCCGAGGGAAAAATGTACAATACTATGTACTTGATACAATTCCAATACTTTCTGATAAACACAGAGCCAACACTGTGTGGTTACAGGCCTGCAGTAACCATTGAGTCATATCTGCAAAATAAATCCACTATTTCAAGGATGTATAATACATACTAAATATATGCTACAATCCCTGACACCTCCTGTCTTTACCATTCAATATTCTATTACCTTACCCTCGCAGAGCAACTATTCTAGGTTTTAATTCTCAGCCTCACACAGTCCAAACATTCATATTTGTGACATTTTGCATTGTTTCTCCATTGGGAAAGTGGAGGCGGAGTTTGTCCTCCAGATGTGAATGTCCGTTGTTCATCAGCAAAAGAAATCTCTGCGCCTACACTGTACCAGTTTGGTCAGGGTTCTCTTTTTTCACGCAGTTAAAGTAAACATTGACAGAGTGGATGCATACTGCATTCTAGCTGTCCGGTTTGCTGCACTGGGCTCTGGAGAATCTTCATGGGGCAGCTCCCATGAAGGGGTCTCACAGGAAGTGGCCACACCTCAACAGTAACACGAAAATCTCTCGTAATCTCCTGAACAGCTGTCCTCATGACCATGGCCTGGTGCAGGGTAATATACAGTCATCACCAGTTGCTTGCCAGGGCCCTTGGGGATTTCGCTAAGAGATAAATTTCCCCCCAAAGCCCAGCTGAAAAATGGGCCCTAATAAGACTTAACTCAAAGGCATGTGTGACCGACAGAACTCAAAATTTAATTTGAACAACTTTGATTTGGAGGGAAAATACTGAATAGCCATTGTTCCAATGCTGAACAATACTAAAAACAGGAAATCCGTCTCATGAATAAATAAACAAACAATGGTGGTTGTACTTACAAATATGGCACATACTCCAATAGCTTTTCCATAAGCCTCTTTTTCCTGAGTATTTATTTAATTTCTCCCATTTGTGCTTTAAGATTATAACTCACCATAACTGTGGTATTAGCTTTTTAAAACGATTGTAAATTACTGAAACACCACAGAAAGATTAGGCACATGTAGGAATGAAAGAATAACCTGTTTACTGGTCAAGGTCCTTTTTTCCGAAATAACAAAGGTAAATGATTATTATAAGGCATGCTGGAACTCAACTATGCGTAGACTCTTTCTAAACCGGGGCATAAAACAACCACCAAAAATGACAAACAGCTAATCAATTGTTTGGCTCTGATGAGAACCAAGCAGTTAGCAGTGTTTGTGGCTTAAAATACAGTAAGAAATGCCTAGGAGACAAGACCAGAGGATGGGTGTCTGTCTTTTTCATTGAACAATTAGGGTATTGAGAATAAACTAGGATGCCCAAACTTGTTATCTCTGCCAGAATGTCAACTCTCTCTGGCATGCACCCCTGGACAGTCCTGGGCAGTCCTGTCTCTTAGACATGCACCCCTGGGCAGCCCTGGGCAGACTACGAAAAGCTGTATCCCCTCTCTTTCCCTCCATCTCACGCTCAGTGACCCTGGTAGCAAGAGTGTTTCCTTCACTTTTATGGTCACAAAGACAAGAAGGGCTGGGCCAACTAAATTTCCGGAATGTTCCACAGTCTGCCAACAGTAGAAGAAATTTGCTACCTGACAGACTTCACCACATCCCTTTAATCTGAATAAACAGGGGTGACAAATCCTCCAGTATCACAGTTTGACCCCGAACACTGAGAACTCGCTCAGGCTCAGTTAGCAACCAGCTCTCCCCTGGCCACATTCATGCTTGCAAGCCACTCTACAGCCTACAGCCGATTGGTGGCATTCTGCTATGTGACCTCAATGCTCAACCCTCCTTCTGTCCATTTTGCCTTTCATCATGCTTTCATCCCAATCTAGATCAGAATATGGGGTGGAGGACCATCCCAGCATCAGATAACACAGAGATGCAAACACACCCATATACACACCAGTTTAAAAACTGAGAGCAAGCTAAGTGTGCTTCTATTGCCTGCAGAAACAGAAATCATTGCTGAGGGTGCAAGCTTGGCTTGATTGCCTATACTTACAGCCTGCACCAGACAGCACCAGAAACCAGTACCTCCTCTTATGAATACCCTTCACACACCATTTTAGTTCAACATCCGACGTACTGCTATGACGATTTCAACTCGAAACTGCTGAAATAATTCAGTTCTGTTACGTGGGCATGAATCTGCAATTCTGTTGCACTGGCAGGGGAACTGCTACCAGTTACACCAAAGGTTCAACAGAAGCGCCTTGGAGATCCCACACTATTCCAGTACACCTTGCCTTGATGAATACGCTTCTGTGATTATTGATGCAGGGACTCAGGCCTTTTCTGATGCTTGGCATAATATCTGGAGTATTAGTTTATGCTTCAACATAAGTCCAGGGTGTTTCAAACATTGGAACATTAAACACATTTACCCCAGTGTCATGTGGGACAGCTTCATGGAACATACCGAGGACAACAGAGAGTGGGCGGAAAGGAAAAGACACGCTGGAAAGTAAATTAGTTTCCCGCTGCATAGACACGCCTACCTTTGTGTCACGTACAACCGACCCCAGCTACCTCAGCGGTGGCAGCACCACGGAAACCACATCCCATTGGAATGGTACACGTTCTCCTACCAGCTGTGGATCAATTCCAAGATCTGAGCGATCAGGCGTGAGAAGCATACAGTCCAATCACACGCGTTAAAATGCTCCATCACACAGAAAATACAGTAGAACAGTTCGCCCACAGCTGTTGGCATGCACACAGTTATCCAGTCCATTCTAGCAAAACCATTTTACTGTGGGAATTCCAGCCTCCTCGCTTCTGAAGGAGTGATCTGTGGACCTTACCCTGCACACCCGCACAACCGCGGCAGGGGAGCAGTGCATAATTGACCTTCTGTCAACTTTGGTTCATTTCGGCTGATTCGTATCAGCATACAGGAACAGGGTCCTTAATTCTCAGACACGTCTCTTGTTTAGTCGTCATATCGGCGGTTTATAGTCCCTTTGCAGACTCCGGCGCTTGGTTGTTTTAGCAGAGATCAAAGATATTCAGGGGGCTGTTGGGTCCTGCCATTTGTAGTGCTGGGATCTAAGGCAAGACATCCCCCCCCCCGCACACACGTTCCCGGCACCCGGCTGGAATTTAGCAACGCACAATGGAGTCACAAAAATAACAACGGCACTTTCAGCACACAAGGGCCCAAAGACATGAGATGGATATGGCTCTTCGTGTGGCATTCTGCTATTCTTCACATTTTAAAAAGTCTCCAGGATGACAAACTGGTCAATACTGATGTACCCAAGAGCAAGCACAGCAGGGATATCACAGGGCTACTATAAGTATTACCATACCTTGCAGAACCAGCAGAGATCCAAACCCATACCACTGCACTGTTCGACTGCACTCTCACCCATTCCCTGGCAGTAGTGTGTTGGGCTTACCTAGTCCTGCTTGGTCACCTTTAATGACTAACCCCCTGCAGACAGCCTTATTGACAACACATTCGGAGCACAGCCGTACAGCTGCAAAAACATACGGTCCACCTTGCAGCTGCTTGAAACCATGGATCTCCGTGGAGACCTCATGTGTCTCAGGATCCAAAGAAACAGGCAAATAAACAGAGTCTGAGTCCCAGGCAATGAGAATAAAAGATAGTTAAAAGATATTGACCATCTGAGGTCCCTGATATGTGAAATGTCATGATAACAGGATGAAAAGGACTGAAATGATAGGACAGGTGCTGAAGAACTCATAGCAGCACCGTAGCTAACACCACAACGAGGACAAGGTCACACACAATCAATTTGATAGGGGTCTTTTATGGCCTTGGCTCTCGAAGGATGCAACAGAAGTAAATCAGTGTTTTCTGTATAAATCCATGAATCTTCTAGCCACTTATCTCAGTCAGGGTCACTGGAGGGCAGCAGTTTATCCCAAATAATACAAGGCAGAATGGATGGGATGTCAGTCCATCACAGGGAACACACACACACACACACATGTTTGTATTTCTAACCCTGTGGGGACCTTCCATTTATTTCTATGGGCCTAACCCTAATCCCAACTATGACAAACCTTACCCAGCCCTAACCTTAAGTAACCCAGCAAAATACAAGACTTTAGACTATTTGGGTTTTTTGATTGCATTCACAGATTTTTATAAAATTGCGTTTTCCCTTGTGGGGACATCACAAACATGATAATAAATATGTCAGCATACACAGTTATATTATATGGGCAATTTAGAAACACCAATTAGCCTAACTGTATGTTTTTGACATGAGGAAAATATGCAAGCTTCACACTCAGGGAGGAGGTGAGAGTCAAACCCTCAACCCTGAAAGTGTGAGCCCCTGAGCTACTGTGCTGCCCCAATCGAATTGTACAGTATGTTACAGTGAATTCAACAACAATATGAGATCATCACAAGTCAACTGCCAGAAAGAATGAAGCAAAACAAAATAAGTGTGCAGGAATGCTGTAAGGTAAACAGTGGTTTGTAGTTTCATCCCTGGAAGCCTCTCTCGGGCACAAGCTGTATGCCAGTAGCAAGAGCTGATTGGAGGTCAAGCTTGTCCTTCCAAGACAGGCCTGTCTAACAGTCATGAGTTGAACCGGAAAGTAGTCTGTTTCACAATCTGCCTGGTTCTGAGACCTCAGTGTTGAAATTTTAAGAGCCACAACTACATACGGATTTTTAATTCCATCCCTCGGGCTATTCCCACAGCAGAGGCTGGAGCCCCTTACTTCCTGATGGGGTACGACTTGATCAGACCTTGACCCCCTCCTCTTGCTAAGCAGCAACTGGACTGGATGTCAACAGTCGCTCTCTCTCCAGAAAGAGTCAGAGGGCATGTCAGAAGGGAAATGGGGGTGGTGGTGAGGGTGGAAGCCCCCACATGTGCTGAAAAAGTGGGAAAATGTTGTCTGCAGATGGTCACACCCAAGAAACTGGGATTGGGGAAATGACATTGCTCCCAAAACTCCCATCATTCCACATTACAGTTCCCACCGAGAGTTGAAGGAGATAGTGTGGTTGTGCATTTTGAGATTTGCGTGTTTCTGACATGCCAACAGACCTCCATGAATGCTGAATTAGTTAGACTTCCCATTGTTATGCAGCTATAAGGCTCACTGTTGAATGGTCACATTGGATCCAGCCAGAAACCAAGCCTTGAGGAGCAGAATTGAGAAGTTACCTTAAATCCCACACAGCTGAGGGCATTACTTAGCTGGGATGAGCCAAGACTCCCAGTACCACCACAGTTCCCCAGTGTTTATAGAAATAAACAGGGCTAAGGGCAGAATCTCTACACAATCATTTTCGAATCAGAGCAACCCGTATAAGAGCTCTGAAAGAAACCAGCGCTTCAGAAACGTTGTTTATACGTTCCTTCTGCTATTTGAACATAAACAAACGCTCTCTGTTGAATAAAACACCGATCTCTCACCAACCTGACCTAAGCAGCCAAGAAATCCAGACTGCAAAATTGCCCCAGCATCTTCTGCATAAGTTGATGAGTCGTTGCACACTTCACTTTGCCATTAGTGTGTAGCACTGTCTCCCGTGTTGCTCTTGTGCTCAGAACACGCACTACGACATGTTCAAGTGTATTCTCCCTCCATTGAAAGAAAGCGGCACAGGAGATATACAGCAAACAAGCAACAAGCATACCTTATCACCTGCTTGTCATAACAGTGACTCGTGCGTTCGAGTAAACTCATATTTGTTTACTTCCTTCACAGATGGCAATGCAGCTAGCCTCAGGCCATCTAATTTATTGCATGATGTTAAATTTGACATTTTTGAATAAGTACTCAAAAGCACGCAAACAGACGACTTGTATGACTCTGCCAAGGACTGAAACCACAAACGCTGGTCCCCACTTGGCACCCTACCCACAAAACAATAAAGTCCTTCATACATCTCTTATTGATTTTAGATTTAACTGTTGTATACTTTCAGATCATGTATGCACACAACACGGCAGAGGACTCAGAAGGGATGTCTCCCTATGGTCTGGGGGGGTGTTCAAATGAGCTACCTGAATCTTTAATCGTTTATCTCATTGAAAATAAAAACTTTTGTTGCAAAATCCTGTATATATATATATATATATATATATATATAAAAGTACAATAATATCATCTGAAGTTTGGTAAATTCTCAGTCACCTGCTCTGTCCTCACAAAGAGATTCTGTACGTATACAAGTTAATGTAAATATGCATTATTATTGCCGTTAACCTTCAGTTCTTTAGTTACTTTTAAATTCTCACATGTCCTATGACACATACCACTTATGTCACACATGATCATGCAAATAAATGGGGGTGCATGGCATTTCTGGCCACTTCTGAATGAGAACACAGAAGCACTGAGGCCTTACAGCGGTAAGCCAGTGGTCGTTTGCCTTAAATGAAGGTTCATAGTCACACCAGCAACCTACCATGTTAAAACACAGGGGAACAGTCTATTGTACATGTGCAAAGGACCTAAGGGGCCACCTTTTATCCACTGGATAAACACATCTGTTTTACCCATCTCCTTAGGGGAACCAGTCCGAGTTAAGCAGTCTGCTCAAGGGTACAACAGCAAGACATTCAACAACGTCCCATCCCATCAAGCTTGTGAGACACCAATATATCCTGAGCTTGCTTCTTGTTTAATAATGGATGAACACCCCATATTTTACGGACAACCACTCTCAGTGTATATAAATTGTCTTTTTTAGACACCGAATGGGGACGTGCTTGTGGCGTATTGACAAGCAGGTCACAGTGGCAGTCAAAGTCAGGCACAGTTAAGTGGCTCTCCTCCATGTCTGGCTGTTTCCCTTAGCCTTAATCGTGTTTTATAAATACTGTCATCTGCTTTTTGTGGTACGTTGACGGTTCCTCATATCCCATATGACCCAAAAGCGGTCACTTACATAATAATCCTGTATAAATTAGAGTGGGGCTGGAAATGTCTAACCTGACTTAAGAGTGTATGTTCGTGTGGACGAAGTGTTCTGTGACATAATCATGCTTTCCAGTGCCATAAATCGTATCACGCATCTCTTTCGCAAGTGGAAATGTTATTAATGTTATTAAAACCACCGCAAATCAATTAAACACAAAAAGGTACGCACTATACAGTAAGAGAAATGCAATTTAGATCTGTACTCACCTTAGCCCCAGCCCCGTGTAGGTTAGAGAGGACCATGAAAAATAAGACGACGTGTGACAACATTTTAATGTATAAAAACTTAGCATTTACAAAAGGCGGAGATCTCTATGGACGGCTCGCCGCTTCTTCTTTAAGCTGCTGGTTTTATTTTATCACGGCTTATGTCCAGCATTTGACTTCATCTTTGCTTGGCTTTGACACCGTTCTGACTTCCCGTCCTGAGAAACTTCTTGTTCTTCTCCGCAGCCCCCTCCCCCTGTGCCAGGCAGGATCGACCACCCCCGTCCACGGATTTCTCTAAGAAACCACCACTTGCATCTGTCGATTGTTAGCACAAAGATTGGTCCTCATCTTAAAAAGCCCTTGGAGGTATATACATTTTGTTGCTAATTCCTTTCTCTCTTTTCGGGAGCGTCCACTGGATGCCAGAGCACAGACACCGTCAGCCCTTATACTGTAAGTGTTTCTGTTTACAATGTCAAATGCTGCAACTCATAGGCTACTTTATAACTGATTTCTTAATCAACGCACAGCCTTCTTGCGATTAGAGTGACAGAATAATAATTTGCACATATATGATGAGATTTTCATCTGCTGGTATAATACATTTTCCGTAATCTACCGGCATTGCAATCCACCGATTCATATTTCCGCGAGGTCATATTTTTTCGTCTGAAAAATTACAGGGCAAAATGCAATAGCTGTTGGACAATCCTAGAAGAACAAACAGAATGAAATTTGAGGTGCGGATGGACGGGATAATGCGGGTTCAACGCCGGAAAGAAATGAACACACGGCAAGTACATCATTCACTCACACCGAAATGTGTATTTTCAGTCATTAATTCACACACTGACTCTTCGTTCCTGTTGATTTGTGTGCTTACAGGTGTCTTATACTGTGTTTGACAGTATTTGTTCTTCTTACGTCTGAGGTTGAAGCAGTAAGTACCTTTCTTACTCACGCTAGAATTAATATTTATATGGCAAACTTATTGCTTATCCTTAGGTCAAAATATGCGCCACCGGTGGTATTAAGTTTAGGGTAAATGTATGGATCTTAGAGCCAGAGGAGCAGCGCCTCTTGCTCCTGTCCCTGCAGAGTGGGAGGGTACCTACTGCATACCGTAAGCGGTACAGCTGTGGCGTCCCGCTTGAACCGCTGGAGATGGGTCTCATCCTACAGCGACATGGGGTCTCCGTTAGTTTGCTGCCGAGATAAACGAACTAATCTGCCATGACTGCAGGAAAAAAAAAAAAAACGTCTGTGTTGTTTTCAGAAATTTAATGCATACATTTAAACAATGAGACAGTACATATGACCTGAGTTGCGGGTGATTTTTTCCATATGTAGAGTGAAAACATTATACTATATAAAATACTGTGATGAGGATCGAGACAGAAGGATCATGTAGCTTCAGCTCGTTCACATGAGAGACAAGCATGCCTGCTTTCAGCTTGGGGTAAGCTGTGAGAACATTTCGAGTATCACAGCTATTCACAGCTGTTATTGAATGATAGAGTCAAACTTCCTTCTTCCATGTGAAAATCACCAGTGTCAACAGAAAAAAAAAAAAACATTATGCACTTAGTGTTTTCTTAACCCCTCTGCTCCAGATTAGCATGGATAAATTTTTATTTTTTGACACTTTTGTCAAATTTTTTCAAATGTTTTCTTTGAGCGTGCTGGCTAAGCGCCGTAGGTCAGCAGGTTACCTCACAGGTACCTCCTGAGCGTTAGTGTGAAGACAAGAAAGAGGTGGATTGGCCTAATTCCACTTTCATTCCAGGGCTAAAGCTGACCACCCTAACACAGTAGATACTGCTGTGGTACCAGCTCCTCCTGGCCTGATCAGACCATCCCGTATGGTGGACACACTGAAGGGGCAGCTGATGCACAGTTGTGTGTAGCTCCTGTGTTAATTATGATGGCTCCTCTTTCTCCTGTCACACGCCTACCCATCACATAATGCATGTGGACATCCCCGATGATTCAAACTCTTTGAGCTAAGTTAGGACTTTGCGTTACTGGTATAATTCTGAAGGGCTGTTTTCAGTTCTGTAACCGAAGGTCTGAAATATTACCGGTTTACTTATTTAGCCTGACAACTTTATGGCATTCTGATGCCCCGATGCAGGTTGAATTTCAGTATACCCTTTGGGCCTCCGGAAGAAGACCAAGAAGCAGAACTAAAGTCATATTCTTACTATAATTAATTCCACACGACGGGAAAAATGACTACTGTCATTGGGATAAGGACCATGTCTCTCCCATGCTCGTTTATGTAGCCCTTTCTTCAGGGACTGTTGCTCAGGGGGGCTGCAGCATTAACAGGAAGTTAAGCAGCGGTCTTGTGAGATTTATTTGATCTTGGTGTGCACTCAAGATGTCTTTTATCATAAATGATGTTGGAAGAGTCTGCGGTGTAACAGAAATCCAGAGGGTGCATTCTGACTGTAGAACTAAAGAGTGCTCCCATAAGGTTTTGTGTAAAGGTTCTCTTCGGGTTTCAGTACAAAGAGCAGATGTCAGAGAAAGGAAGAGACGCTCAACTTTGGTTCTCCTCTTTGTGAGGAAGAGCTGTAGCTATTTTCAAAGTCTTTACAGCAAACCTCTAGGGGCGTGTGCTTGGAGAGTATGGCAAGCCAAGTTACAGCCCCCCATCCCCCCCCAAAACTCTTCATGGTGTGAGCTGGCCTGTCTCTATGCCAAGGGAAGCTGGTTGAGTATAGATGTCAGGTAGGGATTGTGACAAGAACCCCCCCCCCCACAGCTACATTAAGAGGAGGAAACCAGACTTGCATCCCTACCACAGTCTACAGCTAGGAGGCCCAACAATAAGTGGAAAGCCTCTATTGTGTTTGCCTTGCATAGGAAAGAAGGGGGGTTCCGATAACAAGTTTAAATGTTGAGGCACTGTGGGTAAAGTCAGAACCCAGAGTCTCCCTGACAGACAGACAGAGAGATGGAAGCAGGCCAGTCCTGTACCGCTTGTTTACTTTAGCACTGTTTCACAATGGGACTTTCCATATGGTGAAGAGATTCGCTGGATGAATTCATCAGCAGTGAATAGTGGTACATGGATTTTATATCAGCCAGTTTTGGTCCTGAACTGGTGGTCATTGTAATGTGCACCTGTCATGGGAATAAAAGTAGGGTAGTGATGCTATGTGATGTATACAATATGTGGAATTTGATATAATTGCCCTTGATGTAGAGTTTTAATGATCTGGTGGTATACTTTATATAAGGGTAATTGAAAGTAAACAGTATTAGAGAATAGGTGGGGTCTTTTCTATACAGTGAGCTGATGGCCTTCTCTGTGTGGTGAGTACATGAGGTCTTCGCTATACAGTGAGTGTCATGGTTTGTCTGTGACAAAAAAGCTTGAGACTTGAGGAGCTGGTCTGAAAAATGGCAAACTTCATTGCCAGCAACAAAGTGAGTCGGTTCCAAGGACACGACTAACAGGCACAGTTTTGGGTCCCTTTTTATGCATTTATCTACTGTCCCAACCTCTTAGAGATTCTCCAACGATGAGCTACATATCTCCTCAAACATCACACCACCATTATCTATCGGATTCTCCAGGTGGCCCTCCCCTGAAAGCTTTAATGGCGGCTGGCTTTCTGCTAGCCGGTCCTTGACTGTCCTCCCCATAAATATTGGCGGCACGGGTTTTTTCAGATCCTTAAATTAATTTTATACATTTCTAATGTCATTCTCTTCAATCATACCGGCCTTGAGCTTTCGGGATGGCATGCTTTTCCCTACTTTCCACTGCATCTGTCATATGGCACCCACCATTTCACCCTCTCTGTAATGATTCAGGGCACTGTAGGATCCAATCGCAGAATCAGGCAGTTTAATCGGAGTCAAAACAGGCAGGGTCAAGACCAGAACCAGTAGGATTTCCAAAAGCCAGGGGAGCATAGAAAACGTAGTTGTGGTCACAGGCAGTAGATCAATACCAAGGCAGCAACAGACACAGCAAACAGAACCAAGAAGAAGACACTGGCAGACTACTAGAGATTCAGGAATGCTTAACAAAGATCTCGGGAACATAATACCTCCCAAGGATGCAAAAAAAAAAAAAAAAAAAAAACTGCAGGGCTTATATAAGGATAAACAAGGCATGGCTGGAAGCTACTAAATGATAATTAACAAGGCACAGCTGGTCAGAGTTCAGGGGATGATGAACAGGAGTAAGTTGGGTGTGGCAGGTCCGATGTAGGCTGGCTTGGTGTGGGCGTGACACTCTCTTAAGGTTTACGTGATTACAAAGTGTTTTAAAAAGGTTACCTAAGTTTAAAGGATTATATTCTGTTGGACTGTAATTCTGTTTGTCATACAGTCTTACACATTATATAATGAACAGGTGGCACGAGCACCTGGCACGAGCTACCTTTTTTTGATACACACTTCAGCATACTGACTTTTACAGCTTTCTGGTGTCCAAATGGATCACGTGATTTACGAAACGGTTGCACTTTGCTTGCTGTAGATTTTCTGGTTACATAGTTTTTGGTGTTCACTATGTTATGCATAGTTTTATAGTCTGGTTGCGTAGTTTTATAAAATATTCCATATGAGCTGACCTTCTCTGTATGGCGAGTGGGTGGGGTCTTCTCTATACAGTAAGCTGATGGCCTTTTCTGTATAGCGAGTAGGTGTGGTCTCAAGTAGCACTTTTGATCTTACAGCTAGATGCTGCCCACATGCCTCATTTCCATTCCACACTGATGTGCTTAGATGAGTTCTCATCAGCCGCCACGGTCCAGCTATGGGCATGCGGGCTTAGTCCATACTGTCTGCTCTCAACTCCGCCTTTACTATTTCACAGGTAACTGCCCTTTCCTTCCATACTTTGGGGCCCTCACTACCTCTGAAATGATGTCAAGGTTGGTTGTCTTCATCATGGACCTGATTGTCAAATCCAAAGGCAAAGGCCTTCTGTTCACAGGGATCAGATCAGTTTTGCAGCAAAAAAACATCAGAAGAGTCTGGGTGCATGTACCATTTCACATAATGTGTCTATACACTTAAGATTGTCTTTAACCTCGTAGGAAAATGATAATAAGAATTTCACCTTCCAGAGATGAACGATGTTTCAACCTTGATGTTTAGTTCCAAACTGTGCCTAGCTTGGCTCACCCACTTAAACCTGCTGATCTCCAAGTTGTCTAATGTCAGATCGTGTGTTCAAATGTTAAATCTGCTTAATATACGTATAAACATCTTGCCGCTTCAGTCTGACCCCAGCTTTAGTTTGAACTTGCACTACTTTCTCCTGGGGGGGGCATTTTGTGCCCTTTTTGTTGAAGTGTGTCTCCATTAAACTCTGCAGACATAACAGTAAACATTAAGAGACAGCTTCTTTTGAAGGATAGTGGTGTTTTAACGGCTTAGTGACAGCTTTTGTCTTTTAAAGTCCACTGATTAATGTTGAATGAGAGTCCAAGAACAGAGAGGAACCAGGCCTACTTTTAGTTGTGTCTTCCTTCCTTTTATAGTCTGAACATGATTCCAAGCTCTGGGCTGCCGTTTGGCCGTTTAATCTCTGCTGGAACTGTCGCAGTCTGGGCATGGGGAGGGTATGGGGGGAGACAGGGGTGGGGTTTGGTGACTCAGTCACAGAAAGTAAGGCTTTTATTCTCGAGCCGTATATGGACAGCTCTTCTAAGGCTTCCTGCTTCAGGGAGGACTTGCTCGTTAGCCGCTCTGTTTCATTAGCTCGCTCACAAACTGCCGAGGAGGCTGCGGTCCCAAGCCATTATCTTCTGCCTTAGGAAACCATCTTGGAAGTTCCGTGCTAACAGGTGGTTAGCATTTGTCAGGCTCCTGAATTTCTTGGGTGTTTTGTTAAAGGTATGAGCCTCCAATTCCAGTAGCTCTGTAAAAAGCTTCAACTCTAAACGCCTGTGTCTCATAATGTTGAATATACTGTAGATGGTTCATTCATGATGTCCACTTAGGGGAGATTATAACTGTTGTTAACACTAGTACAAAAGAATGCAAACTCTTGTGCAAAAACAGATATTAAAAAGTACACGGCTTCTGGGGCAGATGTTAATTTAGAGCTTCCTTTAAATTGAAAATTACAGGCAAAGTAATTTTAGACATGTTTGTTTTCAGTATTTTAAATGACACTCATCTCCCTGACCTGTAGTGCAACCATATTCATCCCTTCACCCATAGGCATGGTAGGGGACTGTGATGAATGTGTGATTGCCTCACCCACCACTACCATGACCTAGCCATGCATCCAGCATCTCTGTGCTCCAGTGAAGTGCTGAAAAGTTTACACACACACTCACACTTCCATGACCAAACACACACCAAAACATACACAAATATCCTGAGACCCACACACATACACACACACCACAGTCTTCAGCTAAGATTATTTTCAGGAGATAGGACATGTCAACTCTCCCTATACTGCCACATATCCTCCTTTAAAGAAACCCTTTATTAGACTTTGTTAGGTTTCATTTGATTAAAATTCAACCTGACTATTGAAACATCATTGTTTAGTTACCATGTGTATCTGACATGCCTCTGAATCGGAGTATAAATTGTCTGAACGGACGGGTTGACTTTTGCTTGACTGGCAGATTGTCAAGACTGTAGGAATGCAACATTTTACTTCTAAATATGGTAGTGGTCTTTCCAGTGGACAATAGCTCTGCCGGAGCCTATCACTCTCCCTTGTTCTGCAGCTGGAAAAAGTGAAGGAACGTCTAGAAATCAGGGGAAGGGGAGATGAAGGTCAGGAGTGAAGGTCATGGACAGCAGATTCCGCAAAGGATAGACAAAGCTTCCTGTCCTCCTAGAACTTGATAAGTTCTCAGTGTTCCCCAAGGACTTAGTCACTGTGGAGATCCAAGTAAAAGCAGAAGTGGAGCTGTATATTTTCCGTCCTAGCGCTGACACTTATACCCAGTGGCGGGAACATTTGTCCCCAGGGGAAGACCTCTGTGCAATTTGGAAATTGTGATGTAAGATGACTGTGAGGCTCTGTGATTTTGCTCCTAATGTAGCTGGGCGTGCCCCTGCATCCTTTTGGGAGTCAACAATGGACAAGATTCTGACTCCTTCAGGAAATTCCAGTGGAAACCTCTTGACTTTTATTTTTATCTGTGTGTGATCTAGTTGCGATACAGAAAGGTGATCAGCTTCCAAACGGACTCCACACTGGCAAAATTCCAAAGAAACATACAGTGGGGGTGTGTGAGCTTATACAGAAGTGAGGTGCGTCTGAAATAGCTCCGATGACCACGGAAAGCATGACTCAGTGAGTGTACGACCCTGGGGACTTTTCAGAAGGCTTTGTCCCCAGACTGTGGCTCTGGTGCGGATGTTTGGACCAGCTACTTCCAGCTTTTGGGAGGGTGGGTCAGGCAAGCCCAGCCTGAGAGTGTGTCTCCGTTTATGTTATTCTTCCATTTCCCTTTGCTCAAGGTGAAACTGCATGCACTGTGCGTCTCATCCAAAGCGCGTGACACGTGGGACGCCACTTTGTTTTGGGCATGTCGGCTGTGCATCCTCTGTGTCGTGTTGTTCCTCTGCCATGGTGTGCATACCAACGGTTGTAACACATTGCTGCCTCGCGTGAGTGCAGCCGTTCAGGTGGCGGAAGAGCTGTGACACTCAGCCACAGCAGGTAGCAGGGGGCTGTTTATGGCATCTGGCAGCGGGCTGGGTTATTGCGATTATGTCATCAGTATCCAACAGTCCCACAGTCCAGCAGTAAACCAATGCACATCTGGATCATTTCCCGATGAATTTGAAGACTTTTTACTGATTATTCAGAATTAACAACCCATGTCGATCTGTTCACAGGCTTTTGCCGCACTGGTCCGTTTGCCTTTCTTAAACATCTCTTCTCATGTTCTCATTATTTCAGTTCATATCACATTCCTCTCACCATACATACATCACCAGCTGCCCCATCTTTATCATGTTGGCGGACCTCCCTTACGCATGGGAAGTGTGCTGTTCTTGCAAGTATGGGTAAAATGTATGTTTCTTAATGTGGTGCATTTTGATTGCCACTGTTAATAGCCTTTCTGATGCTGGCTTGTCAGGAAAGCTCTGCTCCAAGCCCTGCACTGGCCTCAAGTTAGCTCTTGTGGAGGTCCCTGGTCCACTGTGTATTTCTCCTGAGGCCAAATTCAAACTCCCCAGGAGCCCCAGTTACATTAAATAATGCTGTAAGATTCTGTAAGGGTACATAAGCATGAACTGATTGTTCCTCAGAATAACAGCTTGCAGGTAATCTTTGAAGAATGAGGGTGTTTTTGCCAGGTGCAAACACCTGCTGTAGCTATCAGTCTGTCAGTCAGACCACAGAGGGTATAGGGTGAACTGGAGGAGTGTAATATGGACTCAGACAAAAATAGAAATTTCTCTGATGGTGGTGGGGGGGGGGGGTCAAAGGCCAAAACCGTTATGGCATGACGGTGGCCACTGACAAATGCCAAAGGTCACAGGGTTAGATGGTTAGTGTGCCACTTTGGTCAGGACATGGTCAGTCGTAATGTACAACAGAAGGCTAATGCTTATAATATTATTTATTATGCATTATTATTTAATTAATCATCTTACAGTTTTATGAAACAGACTTTCAATTTCACAAAATACAGACCTGCATTTTGTCGAAGCAATTCCTGTCACGTAGCTTTACTACAAGAACAGTATAAGTATATCCTCATCTTATCGGACACCACCTCCCTTATACCTCCTTGATTGTGAAGCTTTAGGGCAAAGTTAGCGTGCCGTTCCGTCAGCGTGCAAAGTGAGCCCAGAGTCCAGAAAGCCAAGCAATCATTTTGGGTCATTTCAAACGTGAGCTGTGTTTGGAGAGTCTGTTTGGGTTTGTGAAGTTTTGGCCACTGCCCACAGTCTGTCTACTGATGAAACGGTGTTGGAACAAAACCTTGAGCCATTACTTCAGGCCATTTTCTGGATTGTCCTAAACTTCTCCGCACATTCAAATCAGTTACAACCCAAAGACATTCGTCTTTTGACTTAGTCCCAGCTGACAGACCACTAAACATTTTTCATTCTTATGGGGACGTTTCTTCGTTATTTACTGTAGTTGCATTTTAGCACATTGTCTTCATCACTCCTGGGTTCACCATGACGCTCTATGCTTCTGTGGTTTCTGGCACTTCCAGCATTTCTCAGCTATGAGTGCGTTTATCTCCGTCTAGCAAGAGGAGCCTTCAGCCATGCCGTATGTGAGACGTACTTTTACAAGCGTGTTGAAGGTGCTCGTAGGTATTCGGGTTTCTTTGGTTGACTTATTGTCCGTTCCTATATGTCTTCTCAGTTCTGTGTGTTTGTGATTCCAAGCTTCATTCTTCAGTTTGAACATTTTGCTTTTTTTGTTCACTTGCTCAGCAGCGGTGCCTCCTATTGGATTTGCCCTCCCCCCTCATTTTATCGGGGGTGTCGTACCACACACCTGTTGGCAGTTTGTTTTCCTCACTGTTTCGTAGGAGGCAGGGGTTGAAAGTCAAGAAAAACACGTCTGCCCTCACCATCTGCCCAGATTGCCTCACATTCCTTCTCTTTCTGTCATTTTTTCCTATTTCTTATTTTCAGATGGCATTAAAGAGAACACGATCTCCAACAGAGCTGAGGTATGCAGGTTCTAACACAGATAGTGGCCACCACTGGCACAGACAAATGGTTCTTACATCTTCAGCGTACCATGGTGCATCATGGGGAGTTTTTAGAGAACACCTGATATTCATGATCCTATGATGAACTCTTCTACATCTTATGAGGTTTGGATAGCAGTAAATATATAGTCAAAGTGATGGTCCTAGAGTTAGATTTCATTATGTAATAGCATTATAAATGACCAAAATCATTCTTTGGAAGTTACAAATATTATGTTTCATACCTGTATTATGAAGATTATTTCTACTCCTTTCCAAATAGGACCTTTAAGTTAAATGGAGGTGATTATTTTTTTTTAAAGATTGTGGTGATCAGTTCCTAAAAACTGACCATACAGAGGAGTGGTAAGTTGCAAGAAGATTGAGTTTTAATCTCTTTGGCTTTGTTGTTTGATTTCATAGACCTTTCGGTACTTCTGTTTGTCCTTTTTTTCCATTTTGTTTTGATGGGACCTGACAAGTTGACCTCAGTTGCCTCAGTCTTATGTCAACTTGCTTGCTTCGCTGAAGACAAAGTCACAAAGACCATTCACCACAAAACCTTAATGCTTATCTTGTGGAGTTCTTCGGTGACCTCGACATGGTTTGCCAAAATGTCTCGGTTATAAAGTCACTCAAAGCCGAAGAAGAAGTGCTCACTGAGAATCGGGTTCCAGTGATTCCTTTGGCATAAGTCCACTCAGATACTCATGAGATACACATTCAGGCATCTGCTGTTTACAGGACCCACAGTACTGTGTACACATTGGCAAAGCCAAAGGCAGTCTTCATCTGAGTCACACGATCACTGAAATTCAGTAGGCCGGTGTGGTTGGACCATCACACAATGTGACCTCTGACCGTGCAGCTGCCACATAATCCAGAACTTGGTTGGTTCTGATGCCCTCTGGACCCATCTGCTGCTCAGACTAGCTTTTCTTACGGAACGGATGAATGACTAGCTCTGTAGATGGCAGATCTGTGCAGGCCTGTTTTGCATATAAATAAGAAGATGATTAAGGGCCAGTTACCTTCCAACTGTAACGTTTCACACCTTGTCCTCCAAGTCATAGGAGACCCCACTGAAACCAGGAGGGTAGGAGAGAGGGTTCCTGTCAGTAGCACCAGATACCAGACTGTTTCCGTGAGCCTGTGCCTTTTCTGGAAGTAAAGCGGGAGAATCTTGAAAACATGGTTTCCACAGCAACACCTCTTTCCATCTTTAATTCAATACAGTGTGTGCTATTGTTTTTCCCTTAATGTTTTCTCCTGATGGAACCTTTAAAGATTTCACAATGGAGCCACCCCCCGCCCCCCACAGGTGGGGTGTCTAATGCCGAAACCTTGATTTGACCAGAAAACAGGGGTGGGTTGACAGGAGCCACAGGATGGAGTACAATGAAGAGGTGTCCATCTGAAATTACCATCAAGCATTACTGGCAACTTCTGAACTCTTCCTGACTTTTTTTTGCTTCCTTGTATGGGCGGTCCAACCATTTTTTCCTATTGTTTCATGACATTCGTGTGGAAAGCACACTTAACCTGTTTTGTAATCATGTACGGATTACAATCAGTTGTGCTAGTATGTTTGGCACAGCTTTTAACTAATCTGATATTTAACATAATGATGAAAATAAGATAACTGCCAGAAATGTGAATGAGTACAGACGATAATATATTTATTTTGAATTTTATCAAAAAAATGTATAACGCATTCAAATATGTTTCCTTACCAAAAATCCGACATGGCAAACATGGGGAGTATCACCTTTGAAAGTGTGGGGAGGAATCTTAGTATGGATGTTAGACTAAGTGCCACATTCTCCCGGAAAATTAGCTTTTGTACAGAAGAGATGTGAGACCATGCAAAGACTTATCTTAGAACAAAAGGACTTCTCAATGGACCCCAGTGTGAAGCCCAATGTGCTCTTTGTGTGACTTGGGCAGAAAATCTCAGTTCTTGTAGTAACAAGAGTTTTCATGATTCTGACTGCCTGCAGTTCCACACAGGCATCATAAACAGAGAGAAGGGCTTCACACGTGGATGACGTCAGTGCCACAGTAGCTGTTTAAAGCTCAGGGCTGTCGCGCGTATGTAACTGCTCTCTAATAAGCAGCAAGGGCAGTTTAGTCATGCCTCGTTCTAAATAGTCTAAGAGCTGTCTTAATTCAAAACCTTGTAAATTATTCAGCAAGCCTTTTCTGTCTGTGTCCCTGTAGTTCAGGGCTGGAGATGGTTTGATGGAACTGACTAGATAATGTTTGTCTTCATGCACACAATGTTGTTTTCAGCTTTTCATTATGCGAAAGTAAAATAAAACATTGCAACTGTACAGGAAACGAATGGTTTACTCTTGGTTTTGTCTTTGTCTCTCATCATGCGCTTGTTTGTTTTTCCAGAGTAGATGCATTTCTATCAAAAGTTTCTCTGCTCCTGCAGGGGAAGGAAAATAATCTTTAGAGACTTTAAACAAAGTTCTGAGATTTAGTTGTTAGCTTTTTAAGTCAGTGGACTGCCTGGAGTAGTGAAAATGCTCTTTGTCCACCGTGAATATGAAGCACAGTTAGTGAGTCATTGAACATGTGAAAACCTTTGTTGATGTGCTTAATAAGTCATCCATACAGCATCCGTGACAGCAGGGGTGATTATGCATATAAAATCTGCACTGAAAATAAATTTATGGAACATGAAAACACTGAGCACTTGATTCATAGGACTTTCAAAATAAATACAATCATTTAAAACCATATACACTGATTTATTGTCTTTTGCAAGACAAAATAGCTTTTTCCTGGAATGTCATTTCCTTTGAAATCCTGAAAAGATTACAGTATGTCATATAGAATGTCTGAAGTGTTCTAATGAGGTGCATTGCAATAAAATATCCGCTTTGGTGAAACTTTAGATGCTAGTGAGCAGCGTGACTTTGAAAACAGCTGTGAAAGAACAGATATGACGGTGAAATGGGAGGCTTGAGCAATGAGGGCCATGTAGGCTTTCACAGTGACAAGAAAATTCTGGCATTTTTTAACCAGACACATGAGATACAGAACAAGCCAGGGGTGAGCTGGTCTCTGCTGCTAGGACATGCCTGCTAGGAAAACCATCCATCCATCCACCTATCCGTCCATCCATCTAACTATCCATCCACTGATACATCCATCCATCCATCCAGCCATCCATCCATCCGTCTACCAATCTATCCGTCCATCCAGCCATCCATCCACCAATACGTCCGTCCATCCATCTCTCCACCGATCCATCCATCCATCCATCCATCTGTCCATCCATCCATCCATCCATTTTTTGCTTACCCAATAAATAGTTCCAGAGCATACCTGAAGATTGTGTTCAATAAGAGAGTGGTTTTCTCCCAGGTTAAGCTTTCTTACGGAGGTCTCAGCCCGTGCCAGACCCTACTGCGACTCATGGAGACTTTGTAAGACAACGCACTCCAATGACATCTTTCTGTCTTTTCTCCCAGGGGGGTAAGAAGTTCAGTGGACCATGTGGGGGCAGGGACTGCAGCGGGGGCTGTAAATGTTTCCCAGAGAAGGGCGCAAGGGTAAGTGGCATTTTCGTATCTAGGGACTGAACAAAGGTTTATTGCAGCACCATAATAGACCAGCACTGTGTCACTATTAACCCAGAGCAAAACAGACTATAACGGTGAACACTACACTGATATCACTCCCGTAATGTGGTACGAGTACCCAGGAAAGCAGGCGGTCCATCTCCAGTGTCCTTCTCTTTTCAGCCTTTTGAGCATGCGAATAGAGGACCTTGACAAAATCACACAAATACGAATAAACATTTTTTTTGTGTAATAAATTCCTAGCCCAGGAGGCAGAAGGTATATCTGTTGGGCAACATAGGATGCTGTCTATGGAAGCCATCTGTTAAATTCTGTCTGTATTGGCCAAACACTCATTGTTATAAAAGGTCTGATGCTTCCTTATGAATTTCCATAAAGTTAAAATAACACTGAGATGCTTGTGGAAATGGGTTTGTCTTTTCCTTTTTTGATGTCACACATCCCAGAGTCAAAAGGAGAGCAGTAAAGGGGGGTGATGGGATGGGAGAGGAAGCACATTCCTTAGGGTTTGTCTCAGTACCGGTTCCTCAGCTCTGAGGTCAGGATGTCGGGCCTCCCTTCTGCAAACGGACACAAAGGAGTCTGATTGTTCTGGATCCACATGTCTTTGCCAAGGCAGTTAAGTACCAGCTGCTGTTTCTCTTAAGCTGACCAAAGAAACGGAGCAGGGTATTCTCCAGCGCCAGCCCGTGATTCTGCCACCCACTGCCCATTTCAGGAAAGCTATGTACTGACGTGCAGCCGTGCGTGCATCACAGTCTGGGTCACAAACGGGGTCACCGGCACATTCCATATCGCCTCGCTTCCCAGCCAGCACTACTCTGGGAGGACAGGCTCTCGAACGGGGCAGCCCAGGCCCACTGCTGGTGCTGACGTCAGCGGCTTTACGAGTTTGCAAGCTGAGCAGGAGCAGCGTGTTGGTGCAGAGTCCTTCACGAGCATGTTACCCCCCCACCACGGCCCACCCCTTTAGTGCTGAAGCCCTCCCCCACAGACCTCATTTACAGCTGTTGCTGGTTCAAATTGGCCTTCCCAAAACCACCTGACAAGAGAATAAAGTAAGGCAAATATGCTGTGAACTCCTTCATACCCCCCACCCCCCGCCCCCCCCGCCCCCCGCCCCCGCCACACCGGCCCCCAGCACCGCCAGCCGCAGCGAGGCCGGCGCGCCCGCTCCCTCG